>PJEM01003492.1:0-183635 GCA_004023845.1 Helogale parvula
CCCCTCCCCCTTCAGTCCATGGTTCGTCTCCAGTATTCAGTAGTCTCCCTTGATCTGTGTCCCTCACTCTTCCCCGCTCTCTTTTCCCCTTCCTCTCCCCATGGTCCCCTGCCAGGTCTCTCCTGTTAGACCTATGAATGCAAACATATGGTATCTGTCCTTCTCTGCCTGACTTATTTCGCTTAGCATGACACCCTCAAGGTCCATCCACTTTGCTACAAATGGTCATATTTCATTCTTCCTCGTGGTAATGTAAACTGGTGCAGCCACTCTGGAAAACAGTATGGAGACTCCTCAAAAAACTATTGATAGAACTCCCCGATGACCCAGCAATAGCACTGCTAGGGATTTACCCAAGGGATACAGAAGTGCTGAGGCATAGGAGCACATGTACCCCAATGTTCATAGCGGCACTTTCTACAATAGCCAAATTATGGAAAGAGCCTAAATGTCCATCACCTGATGAATGGATCAAGAAGATGTGGTATATATATACAATGGAGTACTATATGGCAATTCACTGAATTCTTATAACCACCCATGAAGCAGAATTTATAGCTCCCATTTAAAGCTCTAGGGAAACTGGGAAAAGAGAGGTAAGAGACCAGCTATAGACTAGTTATTGGCACTAAGGGAGAAGGGTTGTCAAAAATCAGTGGGAAAATATTATTTCACAAGTATAAGTTGTTTATTGATGTAGAAAAAAAAAGTTGGTTTCCTTAATCATTCTGTACCAAACAATCCAGAGGGATTGAAGATTAAATTATTTTTAACTTTAATAGAAAATATAGAACATTTTTATAGAATTGGGGCATGGAAAGGTTTTTTAAAAAATAAGGCACAAATCATAAAGGGAAAAAATAAATATTTTTCCGCATGATAGAAGATAGGAGGGTGAAAAAGCAAACTACAGACCAGATGACAATGCAGCTGCACAGAGAACTGATTTAGAATTAGTGTCCAGAATATATAAGATTTCTAGAAATCAGTAAATAACAGATAAACAACCTAATAGGAAAAAAGGAAAGGTTTCAGATTTGGAAACCAGAATAGCCAACTATCAAAAAGCTCCAATCTCACTGGTAGTCAGGAAAAAAATGGAAATAAAGGTAATAAGACATAGATTATGTTTCAAAAATTTAAGGTATCAGAAGAAAAGGAAAGCTGGACAATCACCATTTTGAATGTTAAGTTCCATCACGGAGCTGTCTGGATCTGTACAGCATGGTACCGGCAGAAACCTAGACATAGATCAGTGGAACAGGACAGAAAGCCAAGAAATAAGCCCATAATCATATGGTTAATTAATCTTTGACAAAAGAGGCAAGAATATGCAATGGGAAAAAGTCTCTTCAGCAAATGGCGCTGGGGACACTGGACAGCTATATCCAGAAGAATGAAACTGGACCACTTTCTTCTTCCACACACAAAAATAAACTCAAAGTGGATTACGGACCCAAATGTAAGACCTGAAACCATAAAAATCCTAGAAGAGAGCACAGGAAGTAACCTCTCTGACAAGCTGTAGCAACATTTTTCTAGATATGTCTCCTGAGGCAAGAGAAACAAAAGCAAAAATAAATTATTGGGATTACATCAAGATGAAAAGCTTCTGCACAATGAAGGAAACCATCAACTAAACTAAAAGACAACCTACAGAATGGGAGAAGAGATTTGCAAATGACATATCAGATAAGGGGTTAGCATCTAAAATATATAAAGAATGTACACATCTCAACATCCAAAAAACCCAAATAACCCAACTGAGAAATGGGCAGAAGACAGAAACAGACATTCCTCTAAAAAAGACATCCAGATGGCCAAACAGACACATGAAAAACTGCTCAGCATCACTCATCATCAGGGAAATACAAATCAAAACCACAATGAGGTACCACTTCACACCTGTTGGAATGGCTAAAATTAACACAAGAAACAACAGGTGCTGGCGAGGGTGTGGAGAAAAAGGAGCCCTCCTGCACTGTTGGTGGGAATGCACACTGGTGCAGCCACTGCGGAAAACAGTATGGAGGTTCCTCAAAAAAGTAAAAATAGAACCACCCTATGATCCAGGAATTGCACTACTGGGTATTTACCCAGAGGACACAAAAATGCTAATTTGAAGGGGTATTTGCACCCCCATGTCTGTTGCAGCATTATCTACAATAGCCAAATTATGGAATCAGATCAAGTGTCCATTGATAGGTGAGTGGATAAAGAAGATGGTGTGTGTGTGTGTGTGTGTGTGTGTGTGTGTGTGTGTATACACAATATATACATACACAATGGAGTGTGATTCAGCCATAAAGAAAGAGTGGGGTCTTGCCATTTGCAGTGTGGGTGGAGCTAAGACAGTATGATGCTAAGTGAAAGTCAGTCAGAGAAAGGCAAATACCACATTATTTTACTCATATGGAGAATTTAAGAAGCAAGACAAATGAATGAAGGAAAAGAGAGAGGCAAACCAAGAAACAGACTTACCTATAGAGAACAAACTGCTGGTCACCAGAGGGCAGGTGGCTGGAGGGATGGGGGAAGTAGGCGGGCATTCATCACAATGACCACTAAGTAATGCGTGGAGGTGCCGCATCACTGTGTTGTACATCTGAAACTAATGTAACACTGTAGGTTAACTATACTGGAATTAAAATTAAAAACTTTAAAAAAAAACTAAGTAATGAATACATGCTACAATACAGTGAATCCTGAAAACCTTATCCTTGAAAGAAGCCAGTCACAAGGAATCATGTATTGTATGGCCCCCTTTACAGGAAATACTCAGAACAGGCAAATTTAGGGACAGGAAATAGATTAATTGTGGTCTAGGGCTGCAAGAGATGGAGGGATGACAGCTCAGGGGTTCTGGGCTGCTTCTTGGGGGAACGGGAATGTTCTAAAATTGACCGTCGGATGATGTACAACTGAGAATGTACCAAACACCACTGACCTGTACACTTTCAGTGACTTTCAGTGAATGAAAACATGTCAAGCATCTAAAGTCTTGATACTAAAGAGGAATTCACACATGTTGCTGGTGGTAGAAGTTCGTACGGTTTTGAAGGCAATTTGCACGTAGCAGACAGAGTGGAAGTTGTTTGCACACTCACCTAGTGATTCTCCCTCCACGCGTGTGTCCTGGAGTAAGCTTCATGCGCAAGGAAGAGTTAATGTGCGGAAGTATTATCTGTAATAACGGGAAACACAGCACTTAATGTTTGTCAGTAGAGGAATTCTTATGTCCTAGTGGTATGCTTGTATAGTATTTGGAATACTGTACAGCAATCAAACGAAAGAACTAGGTTTTTTGGCTGGTAAGTCTCAAAACAGCCCTTGGCATTACCATAAACGTTAGGTATATGGTGTCATTCACTTAGCTTAGACTGGAGTCATACACAACAGTTATCATTTATTGATGCTGACATAGGAAGGTAAAGGGTGAAAACCTAGAAGAAAAAGATCCACACAAACTCCAGGCTACAGGTGACTGGGGGAGGGGAAGGGGATTCAGGTAGCACTGGTGAATATTTGGCTTCAATGGATTCATAACGTTTCATTAAAAATATATATTATTACAAATACAACCAAATGTTAACATGTTAAACCATGAGTGTGTTTTATGTTCTGCATGTGAAATATAATTCTCTATTTCATAATTTTAAGAAAGGGAGGGTGCATTCTGAAAGAATTGTAGTCATGTCCACGTCAAGGACTGTTGGTGTCAGTGGGAGGAGAGGGGTCATGTCCGGTGTGCAGGGCAGTACGTGTGTTCAGGGGTCAAGGTCTGACCTCCGGGCGATGCACTTGACCATCCGGTGACCTCTCGGAAGCAGGGTTGGTACTTGAGACACTGATGAGTGCTTCTCAGCTGCCGCCAGCCCTCGCTCATCATTTTTGAGAGAGAATGGGGGCGAGGGGCAGAGAGAGAGGGAGACACAGACTCTGAAGCAGGCTCCAGGCTCTGAACTGTCAGCACAGAGCCTGATGCGGGGCTCAAACCCACACACCATGAGATGATGACTGAGCCGAAATCAAGAATCAGACACTTAACCAACTGAGCCACCAAGTGCCCCGTCCCTCCATTTTCTTGAAAAGAGAAGCCAACCACGAGATGCATGTGTTGGACTGGGCAACCCTGCCTGAGCCTACACTCTCCTTGCTGTGAAAACTGATTTTAGCGCCCCTTTCCTAACTTAAATTCAGGGAATAAAACTTGCATGCAACACCACACTGAGAAATAAGTCAGTATGTAGGTGACCTGAAATCAAATACTTTATAGTCAAGTAGCATGTGCTTCGTCATGTGCGTGTTCAGGCCCTCGCTACAGTGGTGTCCTGCAGCAGCATGAACGGCCATAATGGAGAGGTCGAAGCCTGCTCCTGAGTGTGGAGCATAAAGCTGGGTTTAGGAGAGACAAGATTGGAAATCAGGACGTGCAGGACGAGAAAGGAGCAGCTAACGTGGATGGGCCTGGGAACAAACACAAGTGTTGGGATGAGTAATCATAGATGTGCTTTATCTGAATGAAAAGAAAGGGATGCAGTTGGGGAGGTAAGAGACGCGTCCCAAGGCGGATTCCAGATTGTCGGGGTGTGGCAAGCAGGGGTGAGAATCTCAGCAGTGATTTGGGTCTTATTCTGGTGTCAAACCGGTGTCTTCTGTGGTTGCGACATGGATGGGTGGGGAGGCAGTCTCCCTGGGATCCCACCACCGCCCAGGGTGCCTGTCCGGCTTCGGGACTTCAGATGGCCTTGGAGACTGCATGCTTTGATATTTAGCAGGGAGCACAACCTGGATTGGAAAAGAAGCAGAAACAGAGAAGTTGTGTAATGAGACCCAAGGGACCCTCTCAGAGAAAGTCTGAAGAACAACAGACAGCTTGCCCAAAATAATTTCAGTATCAAACTTTTACACGGTTGATTCATCATAGAGCTTTGGTTTCTAAACATGTAGGAAACACTTTAACATCTTTTTGAACAACCTTTTTTAAAAATTTATAATAGTTTATTGTCAAATTGGTTTCCATATAACACCCAGTGCCTCTTCCCACAAGTACCCTCCTCCATGACCACCACCTCCCTTCCCCCTCCCCCTCCGCCTTCAGTCCTCAGTTCGTTTTCAGTATTCAGTAGTCTCTCACGATTTGTGTCTGTCGCTCTCCCCAGGGAGGGAAGGGGGAAAATGAACAACCTTTTAGGTAAAAGTTATCGAGACCTCTGCATTTCATGTTTTTCCATTGAAAATAATGTTTGGGGTTAAGACGTTAGCGTGTAACTGAGGTGATTGAGAATCCGTTTGGACTATTTCGCTGTTGGTGTGGTGTCTGGGCCTCTGCGCTGAAACCGTCCAATCTGAAGGTGGATCGCCCACAGCACACTGACTAGACCAGATGCGTAGAAGGAGGGAACCAGCTTCCATCTCCTTAACTAGCTTGTGTGGTCCCCAGGCCCTTTGTCATCTCGTGTTAACATTCAGTGTCCTTGTGTGCTGGAGGGCCACCAATCTGTCATTCTGGGGTGTTCACTCCAGTGGGGCCGCTGGGAGCTGGGGTTGCCATGCAAACCTCTCACGGTGCAGGGGTGTCCGAATCCCCGGCCTCTACTCCATAGCTCAGGGAGACCTGGATTCCTTGGGACGACTGCAGAATGGTCCTTTGCAGAATGCTACTTCATTTGCTGGGGGTTTCATTTTTCCTCAAGAGTTGTTCTTATTTGGTCAACTTTGGGAGCAAAGGCCATATGACATATCTTTTTAAAAAGTAACTACTGAACGGATTTGCCTAGGCGGTAGTTTGCCCCAGAGAGAGCCCTCAGTAGACCCCAGATATAAACCCTGTTATTCTGTTTTATAAAACCCTGTCCGGTGGCCACTTCTGCCTTCCTACCCTCACCCTCTCCATTACTTTCCCAGGACTCAGTTCCCCACATTCTTGTTGCTCCCCATATCTCTGAATTGTGACCTTAGATGTTCATTTACATTTCTGACCAGGTATCACGTGTCCTGAAGGCGATGGTATTGTCGCTTCTCTTGAATCCTATAGAAATTCTGGCACCACACTCAGAACATGATAGATGCAAGTGAAAAAAGTATGTAGGAAGAAAGATAGAATAAAGTCTTTCTTCCTTAATTTATGTTGGAGCTGTCTCGAAGTTCAGCATGTGTCACCTGTGAGTGTGGGCATGCACACACACAGAGACACGTTGCACACACCCACACACATGTGTGCACCCCGCCCCACAATTTAGGCTTCGTTAAATTTACATACATCTTTCACCCTGAAGGCAGGGTAGGACTCTACAATGTCAGAAAATTTAAAAATTCTCTTAGATGTTGAAGGATACGGGGGGAAATTAAGCTGTTGAATTATTCCCGGAAGCTCATTTAGTGACCAAGTTGTGGGTTGGCTGGGCTTGTTTAAGGAGCAGCACGGTGCCTAGTTAAGGGGTTGTAAAAATTAGAAACCAGTGTAGGATATAAATTAAGACTATCTGGAGGCCAGGAAGATTTGGGGATTTTCGTTGTTGTTGTTGTTAAAATATCGAGCCAACTCCTGAAAAATAATGAGTGGTTGCCGTGGCAACCACACTTGCACAAGACCATGGAGAACATGAAAAGGATTGGAATGAAGGAATGCCACCTGGTTTTAGACTTTAATTTTGGAGAGAGAAATTCACCCCCAACGATTTATAAAATAAACTCTATTTTATTTTCCTCCAAAATTATTATAGGAGAATAAAAAAAGTTGTCTTTCTTTTTTAAAATTCAGAACACCAATGGGAATTCCAAAGGAAACAAAGGGTGTTTACTCGTGGACACCGCCCGCCCTCCCAAACCCGCGTTGCCCCCAGGAGCTGTCCGTGGTGCTGTTTTGAGTGTGGCTGTGCTTAAGCACCAACTAATAGATTTTCCCGGAGCATCTGGTTTCTGCTTAGTACTTACTTTTGAAGGAGAGGCATCATATGGCTTTGATCTCAAGAGGTCTGTCCAGTTGATTGGACAAAGGTCACTCATGGGAACCCATGAGGAAGCATAGATCCTTATCAGGTGAAGATGGGGGCTGCCCAATGGGCAAAGGAGCCTGGCTTGGAAAAGTGCAGAGTGAAGGCTTGATGGGGCCTGAAGTTTCAGAGGATAGGATTACGAAGAAGATGAGAGGCAGAGCCCGGGGCACGCACAAGCTGGCAGTGTGAGGTGGGAGGGGACCTGGTGGGGGAGGAGGGCATGCTGGCACAGGTGGGCAGAGACCGTGGGAATGTGGTTGGTGGGATTCGGGGTCTGGATCTGAGACAAAGGTGGGTGATGAGAGTGGCCTCTCTGACAACAGGGTCAGGAGTCCCCGGACCCTCTGAACTGGCCCCTGCTGCCCTGGTGGACCCTCGAGCCCTGCCACCGCACCCCTGCTTCCATCTTCCCCCTGCTCAGGCTAGGCTTTGTGCTCGCACACACCCACATGCACATCACTCATTGAGGCTCAGTCCCCAGGAGTTAACAGCGGAGTTGCCCGGATAAGACCTGGAGCACGTGCCAGGCAAGGAGGGTCCTCTGTGATGCAGTTCAGCAGTCCGGGAGCCCGGGAAACAGCTGGGGCACCCAAATTAGGACAGGTCAGGGTCAGTTTTAATCAGGCACCACATGTCAAGTGGGGATTAAGGTGCAGCAAAGCCACAAGGAATGACATGGAACTCCATTGCCACTGAAGATGGACGGGGTGAGGAGGGACCTGCCATCGGAAGCCAGAGGAGAAGGTTGTGGGGAGAAAGGACACAGGCAGCGGGGGAGACCCCAGGGTGAGGGAGCTGGGGTGTGAGCACCCCACCAGCGTACGTGCGGCTTGAGTCTCAAGGAAGCCAAGGAACAAGGTCTGTGGTGGATGTAGTGCAAACAGACCAGCCTGCCATGGCAGGGAGCAGGATGGAGCCGGGACCCTCACCTGGGGAGGCCCACATGGTGAGGACACATGGTGCCTGGCAGCCTGTAAAGTCCTCGAGGCTCTCTCTCTCCTGACATACTGCAGCCAGCATGCAAGAACCTGGAAGACATACATCTTTGCAGTAACCCCAGACTGGTGCTCATGGGGATGGATCCCATCTGCCCAGGAAGTAACTTGCTATCCTGTTGGGACTCTTCTGAGGGTGGACGTGGTATTACTAATTATGCCAGAACTATGGGCATAAGCTAGACAGGTCCTAGCAAAGTGGTGACACACAGTCACCTTACCTCTGCCCCTCATCCCCACAGTCAGGGGGATGGAGTGGTCACTGTGGCGTGGGATATGCTGACCAGCGAAGTCTTCTAGAAAAGGTAAACCGTGGACATGATCAGTGGTAGGATTCGGTGGAGGACTGGAAATCAAATTATGTCAGGAGCAAACAATAGCTTCCAACGCTCTGCAGAGAAACAAACAGATCTGCTGGATGTGCTATTTAGAGACACACCAAAACCTTCGGGAAATGCCCTTCAATGCCAGATGCTAATTAAAAAAGCAACATGTCTTTCTGTAGTTCTAGTTTGTTGGAGAAAGTGACAGCTCTTGATGCTAGCAAAAAAGGTTGCATGTTATATATCCGGTAGTAATTTGGTGTCTGTAATGGAAAGTCAATGTTTATTTTTAAAGGTCATTGCTGAAGGCCTCTGAGGGCCACCCCGTACCTGGACAGGTCTCCCTGTTGCTTCCTAGTGGAAATGAACTTGAGGCTTGACCTTTCTCTGAAATTCACTGGAGGCTTTCCCAGACTGTACGGTCTGCTTGGGTGTCTCTGGCCTTGAACCCGCCCACGTAGCACGGACTTTCACTCCGAGCAGTACAGAGAATCATGGATTCAGTTGTCTTGGGGAGGTGGTAGTAGTCAGAGCTGGAACCAAGCCCTCCTAAAGATCTGGGTAGCCTTTGGCCCTCAACTAATGAGTGACTGAATCAACCACCCAACCAAACAGCCAGCCTCATTAAGCGAGTACTTAGCACCTGCTTGAACTGTGGAATGCGGTGGAATGTTCCCTGTGCCTCCTCTGTGTTCGTCTTCACTAGAGCTTCCCTGTCGCGGTGGTTTTGAGATTCCTCTCACTACTTCCAGATTTATAGAGAAAACTGGATCCCAGGAAGTTTGGAAAATGGCTCCAGTGTTGAGTCGCGACTTCATGTGGTAGAGAGAACATGGCTCTTGGAGAAGCCCAGCGCTTGCAGTGGCGGTGGGGGGTGGGTGGGAGGATGACATACTTTCAGCAGCAGTCCTCTGGGCAGCGGAAGGAACCACATGGAAGCATGGAGATAAGGAACTGACGTTTGTTTTGGATTTTGCTGTGTGCCTGTTTGCTTGCAGATGACTAGTTCAAACAAATAAGGGTTGGTTAGATTTGGGGCATCTCTCCAGTGTACTTGGCTGTTGCACTGATCTGGTTTTACTGCCTGCCCTGAGGATGGGGCTGGGAGGCCGTCCTTGGACAAGAAATGGGCCAGCCACTTAGGAGGACAAGCTCTAACAAAATATCAACTCAGTTTCCTCTCTCTGTCCATCTCCGTTCATGAAGATGCCAAGAAGTGCAGAGAGTAGGGCTTATGCACATGGGGCCCCAGAAAGAGAGGACCCTTCCTAAACTCTCTTCCCAGGGCTAAGTCTTGGCTCCTAGATGCCCAAGCCTCTCCCATGCCCCTTGGCTTCTCTTCCTTTTGTTTCTCTAATACTCCAGCCACAGCTCAACATTCTGAACACGGCTTGTCTTTAGGGTTTCTAAGTTCTAGTCGTAGATGGGCATAGGAACATGTCCTTTCATTTCATAGGAACATTTGGCTTTGGAAGCTTGAAACAGAGGAAGAAGGTAATGCAGACCTCACCCTTCTCCCCAGCCATGCTAGCCCCAAGCATCTTTCTGCAGGGGTGATCCAAGCCCCACGCAACCCCTCCAGCCTTCCTGCCCGGGGCTGGCTGCATCTGTAGGCCAGTTAGCATCATCCATCAAGACCAGCATGGAGGTCTCCAGGTGCTCCTCAATTGAAGGCTTACGGGGATGTGGGGACACAGCAGAGGTGCAGCCTCACACACCGTATGGATTCCTTAGACCTTGGAAATTGGAAGTGAGCATGAGCAGTTGTCCTGAGGAGTCCCAGAAGCACGTTGTCATTAATACGGGGCTTCAGAGTTCATTTTTGTGCTTTTTTATACCCAGATTCTTCTCCATCTGAGCCTGGGGAAACGGAATCTTGTCATATAACTGGAAAACATCCTGCAGTTGAGACTTTAACCTAATCTTGAATCATCATATCACACAGCTGGAAAGTTCGGTGGGCCTCCGTTGAGTAAACAGACGTGCTGGGAAGGCTGGACTTGTACCTCGTGAGTCTCCAGGTGTGCTGGGGAGGCAGTCAGAGTCCTGTGTCCTTTGTTGGAACCGCCCTCTCTGCCAGTCCTGTGATTGCACCTGTGGGGTAATGGGAAGCTCTCTGGGCACAGAGCTGGCACCAGCACCATTGTCTGAAACCGGAGTGGGCATTCTCCTGGCTTCCTCTTGTGACTCTGCTCTTGGAAGAAGGCCTGTGCTCCTGCCCAGCACCCTGCTTCCACCCCAGGCAGCCTGGTGCATGGCCTGGGGCTACAGCGGCCGCCTTCCATGCTGACCCATCAGATGGCGACCCAGCCGTGGTTGACCCTACTGTCCCTGACTTGTTGCACACCATCTCTTCGGAGACAGTTCTCAAGGCTGCTCCTGGACAAACTCGATCCCTCAAGGGTTACTGGTTTAAAAAGGTTGTGGCACGTGGAGACGCAGCTCATCGCTCACTGCGGTAAGAAAGCAACGCTGACAGAATTCAGACAGACCCCCCCCCCACCAAGCCCCAGTTTCCCTCAGTTACTTCCTTCACCTGAACCCTGTTCAGAGGGTGCTGTCTGGGGCTATCAAGTAAGAAGGGGAGAGGTGTGGTGTGACTCTACTGCAGGAAATATACCCAAGTCTTTCACGTTTTAACTGATTCTCAGTGTAAGACCAGTCATCTCGGTGGCCTGGGCACTGGGAAGCTAATGCATTTTAAGTTTGAACCACTAGAAATGCAGCAACCCCAGTTGTCTGTGGAATGTTGTGGTCAGGGCTAGGGAATACACTTTTTTTTTAAATTTTAGTATTTATTTTCGTGGAGGAGAGGGACAGAGAGAGCAGGAGAGAGAGAATCCCAAGCAGACTCCATGCTGTCCGCACAAAGCCAGACACAGGGCTCCATCCCATCAACCGTGAGATCATGACTTGAGCCCAAATCAGGAGTCGGATGCTTAACCAACTGAGCCACCCAGGTGCCCCAGGAAACACATTTCTAAGAGAAATTTGTACTTTCTTGGGAAATCCAGAGCTGTGAAGTCTAACCTGGTAGCCACTAACCTTATGTGGACATTTGCATTTCAAGTAGTTGAAATTAAATAAAACTAAAAGGTTCGTTCCATTCCTCTGGCACCAGACCCATTTCAGTGGTCTAGAGCTGCACATGCCTAGTGGGCAGAGAGTCAGACATCATGGTGTTTCCTTCCCTTCAGGAAGGTCTGCCGGGCAGTGCTGATCCAGACATTGTCCACCATGATGGCAGAGACCCGGAATCTTGTCGAGTGACGCTGGCTGAAGGAATGAAACTGGCCCCGAACAATCCAGGGTCTCTGCTGTGGGGACAGAGATTGGATTTCTCGAGAATGCCTCAAAGCTTAAACCTGACCAAGAGGAGGAATGTGAAAACACTAGGCTTTAGCTCAACAAAAGTTCGACATTTCTGTCAGCACGTTTCAAAAAGTGGAATGTGGCATCTCCAGGAACTGTGATTTTCTTTCATTCAAGATGCTCAGATGGAGACGGATGTGTAATTATTGGCCGTGTTGAGGAGGGGATGCCTGCCAGTGACAGAGGTGGTGTGGTGTGGTGTGATCCCAAGAACATGGATTTTAGCACCAGATCAGTTTGCCCCAAAGCCAGGCCTGTCACTTGGCAGCTACCTGCCCAACCCACTTACCCCTCAAGCCTCTCTCTCCTCAATAACAGTAATTGGGGTGCCTGGGTGGCTCAATTGGTTAAGCATCTGACTTCAGCTCAGGCCATGATCTCATGGTTTGTGAGTTCGAGCCCTGCATCCAGCTCTACGCTGACATCGTGGAGCCTACCTGGAATTCTCTCTCTCTCTCTCTGTCTCTCTCTGCCCCTCCCACTCGTGTACTCACTCTCAAAAACAAAACATTAAAATTTTTTTTAATTTTTTTTTTTGAGAGAAGCAGGGTATAAGTGGGGGAGGGGCAGAGAGAAAGAGGGAGACACAGAATCTGAAGCAGCTCCAGGCTCCGAGCTGTCAGCACAGAGCCCCATGCGGGGCTCGAACTCATTCATGAACCGCGAGCCCATGACCTGAGCCAAAGTCGGATGCTCAACTGACTGGAGCCACCCAGGCACCCCAATAAATAAATTTAAAAAAGAATAACAATAATTATTTCATGCCACCACTTTGAGTGTTAAATGAAAGAATACGTATAGAGTACCCAGGGCGGGCCCTGGTGCCCGGGGCAGACGCCACCCTCCCCGGTGCGTTCCCAGGGCCTCTCACCCACTCGTTGAAATGCCTCTGCCGCAGGAGGTCAAGTTGAATGGCAAGGAAATGAGAGCCATGCAGTTACCCTTGATCCTCCCTGGCTTCCCTTTTAGATAAATAGACTTCAGTCATAGCTGAAGCAGGTGACTTATGGGGTACTGTGCCATCGTCAAATGCCGTGACCCAGGAGTGGAGAGCCGCCGGCCAGTGGGTCCCAGGTCCTGTCCACCTTGGCGGTGTCACGGTGCTCCGCTTCAGGCTGTGGTCCTGCTTGTTTCGCTGGGGAATTTAACTGAGGCCAGAGCGCTTGGTTATAACTCTTATAAGAAAGGCGGCTCCATCTTCCTGTGTCCTCCACTTTAATGCCCTTGATGATGCCTCAGGAAAGCTTTTGCAGTCTTTTCCTTCTGATACTTCCAGGCCCGGGGCCGTGAACTTGGGGGAAGTCGGTGCTGTGTGGATTCTTGCCTGGAGAAAGCCCCTGGGTGCCAAGCGGCCAGGTAGCCTCCACCTGCCCTGGTTTTCGCTGCCAGGACCCTCATCGTTGGCGGGGAGGAGGGCACCTGCTCCGGCCGGTGCCAGCACGGAGAGGGAGCTCATGAGATTCTGAGCACCCCTGTCGCTCTGTAGACAAAGGCCAGACATGCCAGATAGCGTTTAAGGCCCAGGTGCTAATTGACCTGAAATATTTAAATCCCTTTGTATTTAATGACTAGGAAACATGCAAACTGTAAGGTGTTACTGAGGTCTGTGTTGCGTGTCATAGGAATAGACCTTGAAAATGTTTCGTTTTAAACAATAGAGCCCTGTGTATGTTTTTTCAGTAACTTAAAAAGAAAGGCTCCAACACAGAAACAACCACCTGTCCGCACAGCCTTCCTCAGAGGTTAGAGCTGTTGCTTCTGATTTTTCTGGTGAGAAGTAGATGTTAAGTGGGTTCCCGGGGCCGCTGGGGCCCCAGGTGAGACGGCGGGAAAGGCTAAGGAATGCGGTGCTTTCTTTTGTTCGTCTTCTAAGTTTCGGCGTCTCCTTAAGCTTTTTTCCGATATTCGTTTGGAGCTTTTAATAAATGAAACGGTCTGAGTGGCTCCTTCATCTTCAGTTCTGTGCAGTT
Organism: Helogale parvula; assembly: GCA_004023845.1. Classification (NCBI taxonomy): domain Eukaryota; kingdom Metazoa; phylum Chordata; class Mammalia; order Carnivora; family Herpestidae; genus Helogale; species Helogale parvula. The sequence goes on from PJEM01003492.1 coordinate 13,659, forward strand.
CGATGGTATTTATTGGGCGGCCCCTGGGGTCCCGGAGCGCTGAGCCAGCTTCGGGGGGATCTCAAGCAACACAGAGCGCAGGTGACCAGCGGGAGCCCCTCACTGCCCTGCTGGGAAACCTCCAGAAAGTCCTCTTGGCCCCGTGGGTAAGTCTCAGTCTGGCCTTACCTATTTGACTCCAGTCTGATGCTTGCTTTGGGGCGTATTCCTCGCAACTGATGCCCCACAGTTGAGCTGTTGCTCTGGTGGAGGAAAAATTTCTGTCTGTGTTCCCTGCAGGAAGCATGGGTGCTCCCCGATTCGTGGGCACCAGGGAGCCCACTGTGTGCATCATGTCTGCCAGAAAGGTTCTGAAAGCCGCTTGCAGCATCTTACTTAAAGGGGTGAATGGTGTCACAGTGGGGGGGGGGTCAGGGAGGTCCCTGAGAGAACAGGAGAGTGCCACCAGAGTACCACATCCCTTGCGACACCTGTTCTCCGTCCTGGCCACCCGGCCTCTGGAGACAGGACAGTATGCCTGCTGTGGTCAGGTGTGACCATCACAAGCTAGTAGGTGAGGAGACTGAATCAGCAAGACGGGATGTTGACGTCTGCCTTCCATCTGTGCAGTCTTATGACTGGTCTGAAGCCGTGTCCAGGAAAGGCAGGATTGTACAGAAAGCTCAGGTCCAGTTCCAGCCGGGACGGGTCGACGCCGTGGTGGACGGATAGAGGGATGGGACTCACCCTTGACAGCTCTCCGTGATTTTCAGGACATGGGACTTCTTTGTCCACAACACGGATGAAGGGTGGGTGTGAGGCTGGTGGGGAAGGTGTCCCCGCAAATGTCACACCTGTCTGCCCGCACACCCGCCTTTGTGTGGTCGCTTTTCCTTTGGGGAGAACTTCAAGTTTATAGAACATTGTGAAACTGGTGCACAGAGCTTTCTTCCCTCCTTCCTTGCCGGTTGTTTACACTTCGCTCCATCGACCTCACTCTTCTCTCCGTGAATGTGTGTAGGTGTGATGGAAATCTCCTCACCAAGTGACTTGAGAAGTCAGTGTGGGAGCCCGCCCTTTTCCTGTAATACTTCATTCAGTGTGCATTTTGCAAGGAAAGGGGCATTTTCTTAGGGAAGCACAGTCCAGTCATCAAGTCAGAACGTTTACAGCCGATATGATATCATCACATAACGCGCAACCATTGCCTTCTGATTTCAGGTGTGGGGGGGGGGGGCTTTCGTGGGTAATTCGTTACCCCTCTTCCAGGGTCCAATCCAGGATCGCCACTGTATTTAGGGGCTACATCTCTTTAGCCTCCTTTCAGCTGGAACGTTTCCTCCATCTTTCTTCATCTTTTATGACGTTCACATCTTTGCGGAGAACAGACCGGTTTTTCTGTCCACTGTCAGCGTGATTCTGGACACTGTCCGTGAGGGTGTTACTGGAGGTGCTCGGGGGTGACCTTGCCCCCCACGCGTCCTGTCGGGAGGCACCTGACGTCCATCTGTCCTGCTGGAGATGCCAGTTCAACGTGTGGTAGAAGGCTTGCTACTGGGGACGTGCCGTGTGTTCTTGAAATTAAGAAGTTTCCATTTGTGTGGAAACTCGTGGAGACTGTTGTAATATCGTCTGCCTCATTACATTTTCACCCCCGAGTTGTAGCCTCTCTTGATTCTTGCCTGAGTGGAATATGACAATGGTGGCCGCACAGCGATTTTCTGACTTTGTTTCCCCTTTTCTTCTGTTAGCTGGCGTCCCACAAACATGGAGCCCGCGTGTCACAGCACTGGAGCCGGTTAGCTGTGCTGATCTCTGTGTCCTTCCGGTTTTAGTGTGTGGGCTGTCGTGGCGAGTGCCACGGTCATCTTTGGAGCACACACACGCGCACACATGCACACACGTGCGCACACAGTCTGATGCGTCAACCACTCTCCTTCCCTATCCCAGCCAATCCCTTCAGTCTGTGCCCTGAAATGTTCTCTCCCAAAGTTCGTCCCTGGAGGAGCGAGACAGATAGAAAAACTGAGACGCAGACTCAGGTTCAATCTCCTTATTTTAGTGATGCGGAAATGGTAGCCCAGGTCACGTTCCAAAGTTTGCGGGGCTGGGTTGCCAGGATCCTCCGAGCCCCTAGCCCGGGTTTCCCCCTGCACTCTGTTTCAGAGGAAATATCCTTTATGTTTTGGTGAAGCCCATTGCTTTTAACCTCTGTTGGCTTAAGAGGGAGTTTTTCCTAAGCGGTTTCTAAGTCTGGAATAGGAGATTCCAGGGATGATGATGTTAAAGCAACAGAATGATTACAAGTGATAATATATATGTTTTCAGTATCGTGTGTGTGTGTGTGTGTGTGTGTGTGTGTGTGTGTGTGTGTGTGTGTGTGTGTTTAAAATCCCCTTAGAGGATTGTCCCTGCGCGGTAGTCTGTTTGCACTGTAATGGATGCAAGCTCAGTCTCTGGGTCTGTTATTGGGGATGCTCTAGGGTGCCCCCATCCTGATTTAGAGGGTGGGGAGGACTTCCCATCCACATGCAGCCCGGCCAGGCTGCTCCCGGCAGGACAGGTGACTTTGTTCCGGAAGAGATGTCGGCCCTGGAGGCTCGATGTAACGTCACACAGTCAGTGAGGCTCAGGCCAGCTCTTCAGAAAGCCGCACCTTTCTGCTCAGGTTGTGTGAGAGTAACGGATTGAGCCCCATGCGGTGGGTGCTTTTTCTAATGGCCTCGTGGACATGGGGCAGGGGGAAGGCTGGGAGGGGTTGGTGCAGAGGGCACAGAATCCTGGCTTTCCTTCCCTGGGGAGCGACTGTGTGAGGATCTTGTCTCAAGGCCACCTTCCGGGGTCAGCACTGTTCCCGTGCGGCCTGCCCTGGGACCCATGGCTGCCTGGCACCCACACACTGGCCGTGGCCCCGGGCGTGGAGGTGCCGTGTGAGCTTTAGTGCGGGCCAGGGAGCCTGTGGTTGGTTAGTGGCTGGTTGGTGGCAGTCGCCCCTTGTAGCCTGTGCGCAAGACAGGCCCTCCCTGCTTCCAGGGGTGTCCTTTCTCCCCCAGTGGGGGCTCACTCACTTGCCCTCGCTGTCCTTTTCAGCCTTGGCTCCTCTTGCCCTGCTTGAGCCGTCCCAGACTTCAAGGCCATCTCGTGTTTGAATCGGTTCTGTAGGAGGCTCAGTACCAGTGAGGGAGCTGGTGCGGGGCCTCCCTGCCGGGCTGGTGTGTTAGACAGTGTCACCCCACGTGGGCCGGAGGACGGGTGTCTCATGTGTCAGGCAAGGCACTACCTCAGGCTCAGCCTCGAGGAGTCAGCGGTGAGGAAACTGAGGCCCAGATGCTTCAGTCACACGTTGAGACCAGACTTAGGAAGGGTGGGGAGGCCACCTGGATGCCAGGCTCGCGGCTGCGAGCTTCTCAAGGGGCCAGGATGTGCCGCGGATGCCCGAGCACGTGGCAGGGAGATGTATGACCCCCTGGCATGGCTCTCAGTGACAGCTCAGGGGGGCTGATGAACAGTGACCGAGAGAGCATGTCGTGAGCAGGGGCCCGCCTGCCCTTTCATTTTGGATCCCTGCACCTGGAAATGTCTGCACCTGGTAGAACCAAAGGGAAGAGCAACCTCTTTGTTCTTAAATACTTAGTTCTCCCCCAGTTCAGGGTCAGTCCTGATTAAATACTAGAGTAGAAAAGCAGCAGAAGTGAATGGCCACCTGCTCTGCCAGAAGTCCCCAACCCCACAGGAGACACTGTTTTGAGGGGAAGTCAGCGTTCTACACAAAGTCTTTCCTGGTCCCCGGGACCCCTCTGGGGATGAGCGGCTCTGGGGCTTCCATGTTTCTCGGGACCCATCTGGTGCCACCTGAGGGACCAGCCTCAGTGACAGGCCTGTGTTCTGCAGAGAAGGGACATGGCTGGGAGGGGAGCATGTAGAAGCAGATTTCCAAGGGACACTGGAGGTGTTGGCCCACGATTCGCCCTAGGGTGCAAACCCCGGCACCCTAGGGGCCAATTCCCTGGTGAACGGCTGTGTGGTTGTGCCTGGGGGCGTGCTGATGCGAAGGGTGATGGGTAAACCTCTTCAGTGGTATACATTAATTAGACCAGGAGGCAGGGGGGCAGTGTGAAGAGCGTGGGGTCTCGGTCAAGTCATCACTGTGCCGTTTTATGAGCACTAAGATTTACACACCAGGAAATCAACTCAGCATGTGCATTTCAGTGAAAGTTGTAAATAATTTCATACCCCCCTTTAGAGATAAAAAGCATTCCTCACAGGCACGAGTTGATAATGTTGTCTAATTGCTAACCCACTAATTCCGGGTCTAGAAAATGAGAAGAATTGAATACCAACGTGGGTATTTACCTAAGAGTAATTGTGTATCAATTAAGCAAGTTGGAAAAAACGAAATTATTAAAGTGGGTAAGATACTGTGAGGCAATCCTGTTTGGCTTATAGGATTAGAAAGTAAAATTCTGTGGCTTTTGGTATTAGTACTAAATCCACATAATGAAAGACTGCGTCATCATTAACATCCTATTTTGGAGAATTTTTTATTGTTCAAGAAAATTTCTATGTTACAACCTTACACGGAAATAGTGAGAAAATGAAATCTAAACCTAGACATGGAGTCCAAGTATTATAAATCATGAGTAAAGAATATTCGGAAAGATTAATGTGGTGACTATACTATATTGGTGATCTCGGAGGGGCTCTGATTACAGCCTGACTTACGTTTATAATAACACCACCCAGAGCCCAATATATTTTAGTTTAAAACACACACAGAGGTATTAGATGTTGATGGAACAACAGTGGCTTGGGAAATGGGTCCACTCTGCGGGCAAAGATTGATGGGTGTGTTGAGTTGCCTCCTTAGGTTGATGTAATGGCGGCACCAAGCCTTCCTCTGCTGGGTCCTTAGCACCCTGCCAGTTTTCCTGGTGACGCGGCACACTCTCCTTGCTTCCCTGGGTTGGTCCAGGCCCACTCACCCACCCTAGCCCCCTTGACATTAGCCTGGGTGCACCTGGATCCATCCCATCAGCGCCATGGTGGCCAGCTGCTCCGTCTCCCGCCAGCCCTCTCAGGGTCTCCCTGCCTGCCACCTGCACAAACTGCCGTGTGTCAGTGTCCCACCTGGGAGAAGGGGCCATGTCACTTATTCAGAGTCCCCGTGTGCAGGGCACACCTCTGCTGTCTGACTGGGTGGTAAGCATGTTCAGGGCCGGACCGGGTCTCATTTGGCTTGGTAGCTGCCGGGTGCCCGGCGTGCCGCTTCAGACACAGCACGTGGCATGGGAACTTTGAAATGTGAAACTTTCGTTAGTGTATCAGTCACATGCCTCTGTGTCCTGGATGATTGTTAACAGAATCACTATGCATTTAAAAATACACCATTAATCGGGTGCCTGGGTGGCTTAGTCAGTTGAGTGTCCAAGTTTGGCTCAAGTCATGATCTTGTGGTTCACGAGTTTGAGCCCCGCGTTGGTTCTGTGCTGACACTTTGGAGCCTGGAGCCTGCTTCAGATTCTGTGTGTGTGTGTGTGTGTGTGCTCACGTGCACCTCTGTTCTCTCTCTCTTAAGATTCTGTCTCTCTCTCTCTGTTCCTCCTGATTCTGTCTCTCTTTCTGTGTTCCTCCCCTGCTCATGCTCTGTCTCTCTCAAAAATAAACAAACACTTAAAAAATAAATAAAATGCACCATTAGAAATGCCTGGGTGGCTTGGTTGGACTCTTGATTTGTCTGACTCTTGAAGTGTCTGTCTCTTGATTTTGGCTCAGGTCATGATCTCAAAGTTTGTGGGGCTGAGCCACCTGTCAGGCTCTGCACTGACAAGGCAGAGCCTGCTTGGGATTCTGTCTCCCTTTCTCTCTCAAATAATGAGCGATCCTCAGATCACTCACAGTTGCAGTCCCTTTCTCTCTCAAAATAAATTTTGAAAGCCAATCAGCCAATCACACCCTTACTCCCATTTGAAGTTTGAGTTAGGTGTCTATTGCTGAGTACCAAATCCCCTCAGACTTAGTCGTGTCAAAGCTCGCAGTGCTGGGGACAGGAATTTGGAAATGGCTCACTCAGCTCGGGGATCTGACTCGGGTCTCTCGGGAGCAGGCAGCCCCAGGGCTGGCTGGACAGTGTCATCTGAAGGCCCGACTGGGGCAGCAGGGCCCCCTTCAGCCTCTCACTCACGGCTGTTGGCAGGAGGCCTCTCCTGGGGTCACGAGGGCCCTTCCTCCTCATGTGGCATCTGGCTTCGTCTAGAATCAGATCCCAGGGTGCAGGGGGAGATGGCCAGGTCAGAAGTGTTTGCCTTTTGATGATCTCATTTCCAAAGGTGCACTTGGTCTCTCCTCTTGATCCAGTAGAGGCAAGTCACAAAATCCAGCCACAGCCAAGGTACCTTCTTCTGGAAGAAAACGTATCAGAGAACTTGTGGTCACACTTCTTTTTAAGTATTATTTTTGTAAGTTTATTTATTTACAGAGAGAGAGAAAGGGAGAGAGAGAATCCCAAGCATACTCTGCACTGTCAATACAGAGCCCAATTCAAGGGCTAAAACTCATGAATCGTGCGATCATGATCTGAGCTGAAATCAAGAGTCGGATGGATGCTAGGGACGCCTGGGTGGCTTAGTCTGTTAAACGTCCAACTTTGGCTCAGGTCATGATTTCGCAGTTCATGAAAGGATCACCACGCCAGCGGGTCAGCCATCCTACATGCCTCTCCTTGGTGTGCAGAGCTCCCGTGCCCGAGCCCCTCCCTCTCAGGTTCCACTGTGTGGGCTGCCCGACGTGTTGGACCCTTTGTCTCTGTGTAGGCATCTACACGTCCATGTGGCTGTGGGAGTCACACGTCGCCTTGCCTCCCCGGGCCCACCGCTCAGCACGGAGGTGCATGGGTCCCACCTGATGGAGGATCTCCCGGAAGTGCACCTGGCTGGAAGGGTGAGGGGTGTGCTTTCTTGATATGGTTTTGGCTAGACCTTGAGAAATTTTGCTTCCTGGACAATTTAGTCATATTTGATGAAGATCATTTGTCAGTGGCTGGAAAATTGGATGCGCGTGATATATGGCTGGGGAGGACTAATGAGCCCTTCCTTCCACACTCTGTCAAAGTCAAGGCAATGCCCAGGGTCGAGCTGGCTTCAGTAGCACTGGCGAATGTGTTCTGATGATTAAGAAGGCACCAGTATTCATATTTTAAAGCTCCTGGGACTTCTCAAAACAGCCTGCCACCATGAATTTAGCCGGTGGCCGGACATGGGATGTGCTTGGGGCTTTCCTGAGGGACCTGTCAGCTTTCACGCACCTCTCCATATCTGGGCTGTACAGCTCTTTGCCTGTGAATAATCCCTCCAAAACAGAGCCCCAAGAGTAGGGATAAACATTCCAAGGAAGACCAGATGCCCTTCGCCCGCTTCTCTCTGGCAGATGATCTGAGATGTCAGGTGCACGTACGTATAGGAAGGCGAGTGGAAAGCCAAGGCCCGGTGCCAGCTCATCGCCTCTCCCTTGTTTGATGGCATCATTGACATGGAGGAGGGGCCACAAGTTCAAAATGAAAAGTGATCCAGTCAAAGGAGCAGCTGACTCTGGGCTCCCCAGTCCTGGCCAGGCTGTTTGCTGCGGAGCCTCACCTCTGAGTCTGTGTGACCAGGGGCCAGGCCAGGACCGCTTTTGGTGGACACCTCCCCACATCCCAGTTTCAGAGCCACTGGACCCATCAAATTCAACCGCTCAGTCTTTAGGATAGGTTGGCACTGTGAGTCACGGCCCATCGGGCTCCTTAGTACATGCACTGAAAATCCAGCAATAACCCGTCGACTGACACAAACGCCCTGGCCATACCCAGCTCCCAGGGCATCTGGTTTCCACTGCCCCATAAGGAAGCCCGAAGGGGATTTCTTGCTCTGGGTCCACCCAACCTGGAGACCCCCTGCAGGTAATTTCTTTCAGGAAACGTCGTGGTTCCCCGAGCCCCATCAGTTTCTTTTTTCTTTGTTCCCAAAATAATATTCGAAAGGGCTGTTTCTGTAAAACTCGTGTTTTGTCTGCCCATCTTCCCTGTGGGGCTCAGTTCCTTTAGGGACAGAGAGGCCATGTCTGTTCTCTCCGTATTTCCAGCTGCTCATTCTGGCCTGAGAGGCGTTATTTCCTTAGTGGACGGCCCAGGAGACAGTGCTGAGTAGGGCTGAGCAGAACAGATATGACTTAACGTTCTTGTGACGGGGTCATGCAAACACAATTAAACCTATATTTGAAATTGCATTAATTGTCACAAAGGACAAAACAGAAAACCCAGAGGCATGGATGCGTGCTCTGGCCACCTCCTAGCACCGGCTGTGGGGTTCAAACCCTGAATGACATCAGTCATGCCCACCACTGACGAACTCTTACCATTTGAGGTCTTTTCCTTTTTTTCTTTAAAGTTTATTTATTTATTTTGAGAGAGAGAGAGAGAGAGAGAGAGAGAGAGAGAGAGAGAGAGAGAGAGAAGCCCAGCACAGAGCCTGATACAGGGCCTGATCTTGTGAACCATGAGATCATGATCTGAGTCAAAATCAAGAGTCAAACACTTAACCGACCGAGCCACCCAGGTGCCCCACTGTCCTTTCCTCTTAAAGCTTTTTAAAAAAATTTATTTAAAGAAAAATTTTCATGGGTCCTTTCTGTTGATGGCTGGACCCTGCTGTGTCGCCTTTGGTGGGCTGGGTGCTGGGGATTCAGTAATCAGCCATTCGGTACATGTTAGTGGCAGTAATAGGTGGTAATTGAGAAATGTATAATAACGGACTGATGCTGACTTGTAGATGCTGTCAGATGGCTGTCAGGTCAGGTGGTCTTGGCTGGGGGCCCTTGGCTGGGGGTCCATCTTCTCTGAGAAGGTGATGCTGGACCCAAGACCACAGGGTGACATGGAGCCAGCCTGTCACCCAGGGAGCAGCGAGCCCCTGAGCAGCGCACAGAAGCAGAGGAGCCCTCGGAGGTGGGAGGTTGGGGCACCCATCTGAGGGCGCGTGAGGAAGGCAGGGGCTGTGTCTGTGGCACTTGGGCCCGAGGCAGGCGGCCTGGCAGTCCTGGGCACTGGAGGGGAGCTGGTCGGAGGCTCTTTTGATTGCCTGTGCTATGGACACTGGCCAGGGGCCTGGCCCTTTGGTGCCTGCTGACATCTCAGATTCAGGCCCAGAAAACCCACCGCTGGGCCCCTCACCAAAGCGGGCTGAGTATCCGCGCCCCCCAGAGCGCCTGGTGGGAATTTTATTTCATTTGAACTTCAGCAGTTCCCATTGCCTTTGAAATCTCATTCAGTTGAATTTAATAACACATCCATAATTCATGAGGGCTGGGGAAGGAACGGAAAATGAAAATAAAGAAATGCATTCACCCCAGTGCATAAAGGGGCACCTTGATAGAGCTCTGCCTCTGTGTTCAGTGGGCCGGCAGATTCCTGAGACCAAAGGGTGGCGCGTTCCCGCTTCCGGACCCTCGGGGTCTTCCCGTGACCGCCTTCTCCGGGCTAGCGCTGAGCGAGAGACGGGCAGGTGTCCCGCCCTGCAGCCCGGCCTGCCTGTGGATCGGCCACCTCCCAGCTGTCAGTCCTCTCCGAGCCCGTTTCCTGGCGTGTAGGCACCTTCACTAAAATAGCTGATTGAGGCAAATGTCACGAATGGACGTCGAACCATGAGGTCAGGGTGTTTACAGGTGCTCACGCACCACCCCAGGACCGCCCCGTGGCGGCAAGCAGAGGAACGTGGCCATTCAGAGACAGCTGACTGTCACTGGCCGACCGGGCCATCGGTCTCCCACCCCCACGGATGGGACCCACAGGCTTTCCAGGAGCTTCCTGGAGCACCCAGCATCGCCTGTGAAGACCTTCTATTTTCAGTGTTTATTTACTTTAGAGAGAGAGAGAGAGTGCACATAATTTGGGGAGGGTTAGAGAGAGTGGGGGAGACTGAGAACCCCAACCACATTCTGTGCTGCCCGCTGGGGGCCTGATGTGGGGCTCCATCTCGTGAACTGTGAGATCATGACCTGAGCTGACGTCAGATGCTTAATAACCGAGGTGTCCCTGGAGGTCTCCATTCTTTTTTTTTATTAAAAAATATTTTTATGTTGATTATTTTTTAGAGAGGGAGCGAGCATATGAGCAGGAGAGGGGCAGAGAGAGAGGGAGGCACAGAATCCAAGCAGGCTCCAGGCTCCGAGCTGTCAGCACAGAGCCTGACGCGGGGCTTGAACTCACAGACTGTGAGATCATGACCTGAGCTGAAGTCGGACACTTAAATGACTGAGCCACCCAGGCGCCCCTGAGGTCTTTTTTTTTTTTTTTAAAGATGCACCCTAAACTGTTTGCAGGTAAACTGTCTTAATGTTTGTATTTACTTGAAATAATTTTTCAGACACAGATAATGTGGAAAACAAATAACAGTTGTGAAAGTCTGGATGCTGGGGATCTGAAAATGAATTATGCTGTGTACATTTTTATTTTAGTTTATTTTTATTTTTTTAAGACCTCGTGCTATTTAATTTTTTTAAGTTTATTTAAAAAAATTTTTTTACATTTATTTATTTTTGAGAGACAGAGAGAGACAGAGAGTGAACAGGAGAGGGGCAGAGAGAGAGACACACACAGAATCTGAAGCAGCTCCAGGCTCTGAGCTAGCGATTAGCACAGAGCCCGACGCGGAGCTTGAACCCACAAACTGTGATATCATGACTTGAGCCGAATTCAGACGCTCCACCCACTGAGCCACCCAGGCGCCCCTAACTTTATTTTTAAGGAGAGAGAGAGTGAACACATGCGCTTACACAAGTGGGGGGGCAGGGAGAGAGAGAGAGAGAGAGAGAGAGAGAGACTCCCAAGCAGGTCCCATGGTGTCGGTGAGGAGCCTATGCTGGGCTTGATCCCACGACCATGAGGTCATGACCTGGGCTGAAATTAAGAGTCAGACACTGAACTGAGCCACCCAGGTGCCCCTGTGCATTTTAAAATAACATAATTGTGGTTTTTTTTTTTTTTTAATTTGACCACAAAGATTTGAAATGTGCCTTTTATCCCTGGTTGGACATTACCTTTCTTAGCAGGGGAAAGGTGGTAGGAGTTAGTTGATCTGATGAACAGTCCAGTAACCGCCCGTGTCACCTGTCAGGATGCTGAATGCCTGAAGGAGTAACGCCATTGGAGAGGCATGTTTTGATGGCAGAGCAAAGAGAGGGGACCCTTCAGAGGTCAGCGTCTCCGGGGGCAGGAGGTCTGCGGGGTGCACACACCGAGGGGGTCCACACCAGGGTGGGGATCCACACCAGCATGGGGCGGCCCACACCAGGGCCGGGTGCACACATGGGGGAGCCCAACCCAGGGCCTGGTGCACACACGGGAGAGGAGGGCCCCCCACCAGGGCGAAGAGACAGAGGATGAACTGCTGGAGCCCTCGGGGAAGGCAGGAGACTGACCACAGAACTCCGCCCTTCCCAGTGGGGGTTGTTGATTGCCCTTGGTCATCACTTGTCCTGAGGGTTTCAGGGTTTCCAGGGCTCTGGAGAGACCCCTGCGTGGTCCCCGAGGGGAGAGGAGCCTCACGTTGTCAGCTGGGCTCCTGCGAGCCGAGGGGCCTTCCGTAGCCCAAGCCGGACTGAGCTGAAGGGACAGGACAGCGTGCCGGCCCAGCGCCTTCCCCCTGCTGGGTCTCTGTGTCCTATGGTGACATGGGGTGGCACCGCACACCTCCTAAGAACGTAGTGAGAACCAGATGAGAAAACCTGCGCGGGGAGCACTCAGCAGCGTGAGCCCCTATGAGCACTGCAGGTGTCCGGCCAGAGGGACTGGGTGAATGCCAGTGGCTCAGGGAAGACACTTACTCAGTGACTTTTCTAGCCCAGGTCATGCCAGGGAGGATCATCAAAATACAAACAAGTGGCTATTTTTAAAATTTTGTTTGGGAGCATGATTTAGTTGATGAAATTAGGTGTCTCTTCTGATCTGTTTTGTCCTCATTGTGAGCATGAAGTCCCATCTAAATGTAACTAAAGAAAACCCACGTGCAGCATCCTGCGGGGGCACAGGAAGAGCCCCGGGGCTGGCACTGTGTGGGTGTGGGGCAGGCGTGTAATTAGGGAAAATTTCTCCACGCCATTAAAGTGCTTCTACACATCAGGCAGAATCCTTGTCCTTGATAGAAAAAAATGGAGAAACACACATTTTAAACTTTTAAAAAATATTTATTTAGTTTTGAGAGAGAGAGAGAGAGAGACAGACAGAGTATGAGCAGGGGAGGGCAGAGAGGGAGGGAGACCCAGAATCTGAAGTAGGTTCCAGGCTCTGAGTGTCAACACAGAGCCTGACGCGGGGCTTGAACTCACAAGCCGTAAGATCATGACCTGAACTGAAGTTGGACACTTAACTGATTGAGCCACCCAGGCGCCCCACATAAAAATGATTTTTTAATAGTTTATTACCAGGTTGGTTTCCATAAAACACCCAGTGCTCTTCCCCACGAGTGCCCCCCCTCCATGACCGTCACCCCTCCCCCTTCCCCCTTCCTCTTCAGCCCTCAGTTTGTTCTCAGTATTCAAGAGTCTCATTATTTTCCTCACTCCCTCTCCCTAACTCTTTTCCCCGCCTTTCCCCTTCCCATGGCTCCCTGTTAGGGTTCTCCTGTTAGACCTATGAGTGAAAACACCACATTTTAAACCTTAAAAAAATGTTTTGTTTAAATTTTACTTAGGGGGCACCTGGGTGGCTCAGCCAGTTAAGGATCTGGCTCTTGATTTCAGCTCAGGTCGTGATCTCACATTCATGAGATTGAGTCCCGCATCGGGCTCTGTGCTGGCAGTTCCGAGCCTGCTTGGGATTCTCTCTCCCTCTGCCCCTCCCCTGCTCATATTCTTGCTCACTCTCTCTTTATAAAAAAAATATAAAAATAGGTAAATTTCATTTAGGCCAGCATGGGTGGGATCGCCTCTGAGGAGCCGTGTTTGCAGATTACCTTCCTTGACTCCGGAAGTTCTCCTCACGTGCGGGTGGGGTCAGGAAGCCTGGGAAGGTGGACATGTGCCCATCACCCCTGAGGGAGCGGACGCGGGTGTCTTATCAGGTGAGAAGGCATCGCAGACCCCGTCAGAGAGCCAGGCAGCCTTCCGTCAGGGACCAAGTGCCTGGTGAGCGTGGACCAAGGGCTGCGTCTTCAGTAAAGGGCGGATGAAGACTCTTGGGAAGCTTGCAGCAAGGAATGGACTCACTGCGGAGACAAGGGGTCTTGAAAACACTGCCGAGAACTTCATCATCTTCACAGAAAGCTTCGCAAGGATACTTTGCGGAGCTGAGCTCCTGAAGGAGGAGCTCAGATCGTTTCTTTTCTCTGGTCAGTAACACGGTACTTTTACGCAGGACCTCGGCTAACGCAGCCCTGGGCACGCCACCAGGCTCAGCGTAGGCCGGACCACGTCTAGTTCAAGGGCGCACCTATCCATGGTGGAATCGTGCCTCTGGGGTTATCGTGGCCCTGACATTTCCTGGCTGCGTTACCTTGAGCTGGTTACTGAAACTCACAGGAGTTCTGGTTTTGTAATCTGCAAAGTGGGGATAACAGGACCCCACCCACGTCGCAGGAACAGTATAAAGGTTAAATGAGATCATGGAAAGCCATGTAGCCTAACCATCTACCTCGAGCCTGACACAATAAAAAAGCCAACTTTTATTCCATTATTGGGGTGGAGGGAGGAGGAATGGGAGTGCGGCACAGAGGTAATTTCGAGGAACGTCACAAATTCCCTGTTTTATGGTCCTGATAGGGCGTCACCGCCTTGTCTCATGAGCGCCATGGTGAGTGTGCCACCCAAGTCCCAGGAGCCTGCAGCAGACACGGGGGGAGGGGGGGACCGCACTCTCTGTATTAGCCACATGGTTAGTCTTTCATCAGAATGATCCCATCCCACAGAATCGCACTTTTCTCCGTGTTTCCACCTGTGCCCAGGAGGCTTCTGCAGCTTTCGTCGCTGCTGAAATGTCCGCCCTCACTTACGCAGACTTTCTGCAACATCTCGATGTGTGTGTGGGCTGAATGCTAGCCGATAGGCAGGGTCCGATTCCAGCACAGGCTGGCCTGGAGCCTCAGGGTCCAGGCGGGCACGGTGGTGAAAAGAGGTGAGGCCTGATTCACTAGGCATGTCGCCCAGCTCCTTGGCATGCCGACGTTAGGAGGTGTGAGGATTCGGGGCTTCTCTTTTTCTCCAGGCTGCATGGAGCACAGAGATTCTTGACCCTGGACACTTTTTGTTTTTTTTGAGAGATAGAGCACAAGTGGGGTAGGGTCAGAGAGAGAGGGAGACACAGAATCCAAACAGGCTCTAGGCTCTGAGCTGTCAGCACAGAGCCCGACCTGGGGCTCGAACTCATGCACTGCAAGATCACGACCTGATCTGAAATCGGATGCTTAACCATTGAGCCACCCAGGTGCCCCAGGCTTGGACACCTCAGCCGTTGGTGAATGTTACTAAAAGCAGGTGCGTCCGTATCCCCAAGGGCAACTGTGTGCAGGAAGTCTTGTCCCCCCACCCCGCCCTGCCTGCCAGCATGGGGAGGCAAGTTCCGCACTCGGTGTGATGCAGATGATCGACATGACTGGAGGCACATGCCTTCCTCTGTCCTCATGAAGAGCCTCAAAGCCAGATGATGACGGACTTTGACAAAGTCCTCCCCTGCCTTTAGCTGAAAGAATAAATTGAATCATAAACCATTAGCGTGTATCTGTGACGCCCCCACACACGGGTTTTAAGAACTTTATTCTAATGTCCCTCATCAGATGGGTGGCCCGGAATGTCTGGCCATCACTCAGGGCAGTGATGCTGCACAGCTCACCCGCCCCTGCATCTCACCGCCTGTGGCTGGGGCCGTGCCTGAGGTCTCTGACTGCGACAGTTCTGGGGGACTGTGGACCCGCCATTTGCTCCCGCAGACACTTGCCTGAGTGTGTCGGGTGCAGTGGGAGGAGCTGTGGTTTGGGGTGCGTATGACCCGGAGAGAGTGAGCTCTTTGGTTGGTTGACTTTGACGACGCCTCGGCTTCTCACTTGTAAAGTGAGGACAGGGCAGACCTGCGCGAGCTGGTGTGAGCGGCACACAGCCACTCAAACAGTTACATCGTGTGGCTGATTCCGGCGCACGTTCCGAGGGTGGGATGGTAGCACCGTCGTCGCTGTGAGGTCCGTGAGGTGACCCCTCCCCAAAAGCCCGGATACTAAGCAGAAGGAGACTGGTCTCTCTCCAGTTATGAGCAGCTTAGATATGAAATCCAATATGAAACCAAGTGTGCATGTGCGTGACAGATGGTCAAATCCGTGTGTTTCGCAGAACGTTCCATGTCGTTCTTCCCATGACCGCTGTTGTGGGCATATGGTGCATGTGCTAAATGAGACGTGTCTCCGTTGGTTAGTTACTCAGACAGATCATAAACTTCAGTCTGGGGCTGTCTTCTGCTTCATGGACAGTTTCTCCTTCAAAGGAGAACTGAATAAAACAATAGTTGGATGGATGGATGGATGGACAGACAGACGGACAACGGCTTTCTTGAAAAAACTTTACATCTGATACTTTGCTTTACAAAATAATAAAGTATTTGATTCTGATGGCCTGTAGAAGCCAGGGCCCCCGAGTATTCTCGTTGTTGAGGAGACGGGAAGCATTTATGTTCTGGTCTTTCTGCTCCACAGACGCTTCTCTGTAAGTTTGTCCTCAGGCAATTTATTTATGATTAGATTTGCTCATTCTTTCAGAACGTCAGCAAGTAAGCAGGCAGTTTACTTTCCCCAATAAAACAAGCTCTGACCCCTTGTCTTTAGTAGATGTTCGAGAATTATGTTTTCCGTGTCTACGATTCAAGCATTCTTTCGTCTCCACCTCCCTTCACCATTTCACCTTTTTACAAACTAGTAGTTTCTCCTTATATTATTTCTGATCCACCTCTCTTGGCCTTTGCTTTACTTATTAATCCAGGTAAGTTTTTGTTGAATCAGATACCACAGGTATTCAAAGCCTGTTTGACTTGGAGAAGAGTTCTAAGAAAATGATTTAATATGAATTAGAAAAACAAAACAAATTTTTTTAATGTTTATTTTTGAAACAGAGAAAGAGCGCAAATGGGGGAGAGGCAGAGGGAGAGAGAGACACAGAATCCAAAGCAGGCTCTAGGCTCTGAGCTGTCAGCACACTTAGTCACTCAAAATGATTTATTGGAGACATGGATACACAAGGTGCTTTGCTTTTACTTTTGAGGATCATATGTTGCCTTTGAGGAAATATATTTTTACGACTTCTTATTTGAAGATTTTTTTAAGATCTGAGCACTACAGCCCTGGTCTTTGTATCCCTGTACCTGATAGTGACACACTCAGCACTCTGGTGTCTCCGTCTCTTCCTTGGGGAGAGAGGAATCTAGGTTTTGGACTTACCTCATTGCTAGTTTCTTTAAAGAATATTCATTTCTGAAAATGAGATCAAGTTTCCTAACTCTCCCTTTTCTAAGCTTCTCTTGTAAACCTTCCCTTTTTTCATTGTCCTGCATGACTTGGAAACTGCCAGCTCGCTGCTCTGAAATGTAATGCTTTTTGCAAGATGAACGTCACATGCCTTGAGCTTACGAGAGGTGCGCATTGGAGACTGGTGCGTTTAGTGAACGCACAGTAACTGACACTTGCTAAATCTGATCTGCGCACTGGGCTGGATGGGAGATGGTTGGCTAAGATGTAGGGAGTGCGAGTGAGTAGACAGGTAGCAGAGCCGTGCCCGGTGTTTCTGGGGGAGGAACGTGGCAGGGCCGAGAATGCCCAGTGCTGGATTCTGGGACCAGAGCCTAGCAGTGGTGACACCAGTGTCTCGGTGCTCTGCTTCAGAGGCTAAGCCTGCTGTGATCATGCCTGCTGAGACGTACAGCAATCTGGATGAGATTGAACTTGCTACAATTAATGGGACCAAAGAGGAGGTGCTTGCGTCTGAATTGCAGGGATGTTGTATGGAAGCTGAGAGAAGGAAGAAAACCAAACCAAACCTGTGAGTGATTGTCAGTGTCACCCGCGTCACAGATAGATGGCTCTTCTTGGAGATGCGGCAGGTTTAGAATAAATAACAAGGAGATGTGAGTGGTTTTTTTCAGACAGCAATGGATGTCTTCTTTCTTCACATCTGAAGTGGCACATCATGCGAAATGCCTTCAGCTCCATATCGGGGATGGCAGGAAGGTGACAATGCATTGATTTTTGGCGGGGAATGAACAGTCTCATGATATGCTTTGAAATCTGGGTGCTGTTGTCTCCAGATGACCACTGGCATTTTTATAAAATACAGATACCTTCCTGAAGGTCCGCAGCTCTCAGATACTAGGAAGGGACAGTAGACTTATGCAGGTCATGAGCCTTTTTTGGAGGAGGGTCATGTCCCTTGTGGCATCTTAATAGTCACGTGGACACACAGTGTTGCCTACAACTAGGGCGCCATGAATGCCTGGCCTGGGTGAATGGAAACCTGACAGCCAGGACCTGGGCCCTCCGACAGGGTTTCTACAAACCAAAGGTGTGTGTGCTGTTGGTGGGGAGAAAGGCAGGCATGCCTAGAGGGGCTTTTGTAGAGTCATAAAGAAGGTGAGACTCTCCAAGCCATGTTCAGCACGTGCTTCTCGAAGAAGCCCCATGCAAGGCTGGACAGCTTTGATGGAGAGCTTGTGGGAGATTGCGATGATCCACAGTGGACTCGGGCTTCCCATATCGACATCCAGCCAGAGCCTGTCCTTGTTGGGTCAGCTCCACAACAGCACAAAAAACAACAGCACAAAAAAGCTGAATCCTTCTTTTTCTCTCTGGAGATGCCACTTCAAATGTAAACATACACCATTCAGGCCACTTCCTATTTAAAATGGCCCATCATCCCAGAGACCATTCAACCAGCGGTATTTCTCCCAGTTCTGGTAACTACTGAAAATAACCACGTGTGACCATGCTTTTCAACTGAAATAGCGTTTTGTCTTATTTCCCATTTAGTGTCCTTTTGAAATTTGCACATAGAGCTAAGGACAGGCACAGCTTCGAAAAACTGTGAGCTCGCTTCCCTCAGGTGTCTGTGGATGTGGGCTTGCAGTAATTACCTTCGGGGCGCCCAAAGGTATAAAACGATGATTAGAAATGACTGTTCCAGCACAGAACTCTTCACCACCCCGTCCCCAACATGCTGAGGGGCTGGCACATGCTCATGTTTGCATACTTATCGGGGTTGTGTTGCGGGGGAGATAGGGTGTGACGAGGTAGCATAAGGCATTCCAGGTCCTTAGGATCCAAAGCTATTAAAGTGCCAACTAGACTGACAACTTCACTTAATCAGGGAAAATAGGAGGCGGCCAACACACGCATGTGATCTTGAAATAATTCATGTAGCAAATGCGTCTTCCCCTCTGTTATATAAAACAAATGTAGGTTATTGGAAAGAGATGTGGCGTAGATGATCTATTCCTTTCTCGCTGAGTGACTCTGGGTGTGTTTTTAGACTCTGTGAGCCTTTGTGTCTTCAGGTGTGCAAGAGGAGTGATGATAACACTTCAGTAATTTGCTCTCATCATTAGCGACAACACCTTACATACAAGTACAGTGCCTGGTATAGCTCATGCGCCCTTAGCACAGAGTCGTATTTTTACCATTAAAAGTTTTTCCTTTGGGTTACGAGTCTGACTCATAACCTTTATGTCCCAATCATCAGATCCTCCTTACTCTAACCATCAGACCTCCTCTCTCTGACCATCAGACCCTTCCCTCTCGGACCATCAGACCCACGTCTCTCTGACACTCAGCCATGAGTGCGTCTTAGGCCAGCTGGTAGTGACAGTCAGGGACAGATCCTTGGGTGCTGTTTTTCTGTCCAAACAATCTGTGCCTGAAGCCTGAACTGAGGAGACACACAAGTTATTTAAAGAAAAGAGGCATCTCAAGGGACGCAAACTACAATAGAATATAAACTATAACAGAGTAACAAATGTGTAAAGAATACGAACCCCAACTGACTGAACTGCCTTCAACAATCCCCAAAGCCTTCTGTGTTTGACTCGTATCAAGTAATTACATCAGTAAATAACTGTCTGCTCCTCCTGACTGCTGTGCTCCCACGGCTTGAACGGCTTCCTCAGAGTGAATGTCAGGGCTTGCTTTGGGGCAGTGCTGTGAACTTGCCCTAGTCGGTCTACATGTGGTGGAAGCTCGATCTTAAGGTCTTCCTTAAGCATTTGATCAACATTTACATGGAGTGATTTGCTCTTAAAATTGTTAGGCAGATAGCTCAGTTTTGTCCAGCAAGAATGAATGACGTTTTACAAGCTGGGTGGTCTGAGCAGCTTCTTCTTTACTTTCTGAGAGCTGTCTTCTCCCAAACTAACTCTGTTCTTTCTTTGTGGCCACGGCAGGGCATCGCTAGATGCATTGGGGTTATGTTGATGAATGAGGAGGAAGAAGTGCACATTCCTTTCGCCAACACCATGAATGCTTGCTGTGTGCTAATCATTGAGTGACGTGTTAGGGACCCAGGAGACGGGACATGGTTCCTGGACTCACAGGACTCATCCTCTCCCTCATTTGCTTGCTAACTTGTTGCTTATTTGTCTCTCCCACTCTTTTCTGGTTTGGGTATCAGTATGAGGACATATATACAGCATTGGGATGTGGGGTGATGATATGGGAGGAGTTAAGGAAGGAAGACCCCTCATGGGCTGACTCCTCAATAGGGATTGAAGGATGAGAAGGACCTGGTCTCCTAAGCTGCGAACAGGAGAAGAGGAGGAGAGTGAGAGAGAATGAGTGGGCCTCCGTGTTCCAGAGGCATCTTCCAAGGGCCTGGAGGGAAGGTTCATGGCTCATTATGGGACGTGTGAAGCCAGTGTGGGTGCTGCGGGAGGAGTGACAGCAAACAGCGATGCTCCAAAACTGGGGTAAAGAGTTAGCACGTGGTTCTTGATCCCATGACGAGCCACTCAAGTGTTCTAAGCGGGTGGTGGCAGTGCAGGTAGGAAGGTGAAATGCTTCCAAAATACCCAAAATAAAAGAAAATTGTTGATGGATTTGATTTGCAGGCAGGGGAGAGGTTACAGAATTCGAAATGCTGTCTGCGCTCTGGGCTGTCGGAGTAGTCGGTTTCATATTGACGGCATCATCTATAATTGGGAAGACCGAGGGACGGGCAGGCTCTGTTTGTGGAGCCGGGGACCTGGGAGAGGTCCACGCAGCAATGTCAGTGCTATGCATACGGCACTGAGAGAAGAGGTCCAGATTCAAGTAAGACGTGGGAGGAGTTGGCTTATAGGCAATATTCAGAGGTAAGTAAGGACCAATCACACCTAGGAAGAAAAGGCTGATAAAAAGAGAGATGGCCCTTAAGATTCAAACAAAGGAGGCTGTAGAAGTCTGTCTGCTGGGGTTGGAGACAGAAGCTAAGGCAAGGACAGAAGTGTGCCCATCGATTATTATGCAACATGACGAGCTTTGGAGACATGGAGAGGAGCAACTTCCTGCTAGTTCACTGGGAGTAGCGGAAATCAAAGCCGAAGTAGCATTCACTGACGGGTGAATGGGGGGTGAGGAGAGAGGGATGATACTGTGTAGACTTCAAGAGACAGTGCTGTGGAAAGAAGGCAGGAATGAGACAAGTGGCTGCCAGGACCAGCTAAAGACACAGAATTGAATTTTCTAAAGTACTTTCCAAATTCTACTTGCTTCCCCTCATATACTACCTACTTCTGAAAACTCTACTATAAGCCAAATTGTATGCATTAGATTGTGTCTTAGTTTTACTTCTTTTAAATAAGCTATAGTCATGCTAAGGAAACCATAACTATAAGACATAATGAGATGATGATGCATAAGGTTCCCAAATCAACCATTAAAGAGTTGTGCGCCTTTGTGAAAGTATATTAAATGCTTACAGTTGCAGGCTGCGAGGGAAAACAGTGAATGTCACATGGGGAGTCAATCCTGGCAACATGACTCCTTACAGGAAGGTTATCATTCTGGCCGGCCAGCGATAGGGTACATGCATTGGCTATTTTAGCAGTGGATGAAAATGAGTTGCACTATTACTCATTTCCTTTTGCTGGTCCAAGTTAGGTGTCATGGCTCCTTGGGTTGAGGAATAGTGCCCTTGCTGGAGGCAAGAGTGAAGATTATGGGCTCACATCACAGAGGTTAAAACAGAAAAGATCTTGGTCCTGTTGGGGAGAGTCTAGAATTAACAGGTCCCATGGAGACCGTCTTGTAGATGCTTCCGCAGAGCTGTGAACTGTCTCCCTCTGTAGTTCATCTCCACTTTGACCTATGGTCTCCCTGGCTTTGTGGGGGTTGGTTAGTTCAGCCCTGAGTTATGTGGTTGTCCTAGGAATTCAATGAAACTTTATGTCTGCAAGAGCCAAATTATGATTTTTATGTAGATGAAGTATTCACTGCAGTATCCCCTAGAAAACAAAACCAGGAGTAGATTAGTCAAAGGGCTATTTTTAATATGAATAAATCCTCGATAGGGGTCATTGAACTTGAAGAGGAAGAATGAAATCTATCAGCCAGAGATTTGTAACTTCTTTGAAATTCATTTCGGTTCAAGGAGAGATAGCAGAACTATTGAGAGATTGTCAAAAATGTAAAGAGAATTTCCATTTACTTGGTTCAACATGCAATAGTGAAACAGAGCCAAGCAGAACTGATGTAAGGGGATCCTGGCCTACGAATAAGGTGACCCTATAATTTATCATCTAAATGGGGTGCATGGAGAGGAGAAAGGGGAGCTACTAATATTCATGTTGAGACAGCAGGCATGAACTTGGTCGCCCTGGGAGAAGCCAGATGTATGTCACCCTGCAGAGATTTCTCGTTTGTAGGAACATCTTGGTTGTGTCCTCCCTGACATGAAAGATGAGAGAGCAGCACGCCGCCCTCTTGGTAGATCAGCTGAACACTTCCTCCCGGATTTGTTTCCAAGGTCAACTGGAGAGCAGTTTCCAGGGGCTTGCCTGGCCATTTTATATACAAACATTAGAGGTTCGGTTTTTGCTACACGTCCCAATCTCTGCTTGAACTTAACACCTGGAGATGTGGTCGAGATGTGTTGGTCGCAGAATTATGACATTTCAAACCTGGCTAAAAAGTAGAAGATATATATACATTAAAAAAAAAAAAAAGATTTGTATGCCAGGAAGCAAGCCCCAGCTCACGAGGGTGAGACATGCCTTCTGAACACGCCGACTTCGCTATGACAATGGAGACTTTATCATTTTCATTTCTAAAAATCTCGATTGTTATTCTCTAGTCATACTGATTTTTTCACTTGTAAACCCCAAGCTGCCTTAAATGACGTCGCCTCTTGTCATCTTTCTTCCACCTCCTTGGAAGACTCCAAACCCAGGGTCGTGGAGTGAGATCTATAAGAATTACCTTCAGCCACGTGCATATACCCTGTTCTTAGTTCCCTTTGGAATTTCACCACTTCTTTCGGTAGTGCTTTCTGTATTGCTGAGAAATTACACATAATCCTTATTTTGCAACCCTGTCAGCTACTGTTGACAGGGCTTGGGCATTTGATAGGTACTGAGTTACATTGTTCGAAGCAGTAACATTAATATCTCAGAGCCAGAAACAAAACAAAACCATAACCCCAATGATGGCTGTGGACACATTAAGAAAACACTTGCCAGGAGACAAGGGATATCAAATATAGTACATTTGTTTTCTGTGGCAGAAGTGCATTAGTGTATTTCAGGTACAGATATAAAACAGAATTACAGTCTTTGATGAGGAAGTTGAATCTTAAAAAGGGCTTTACTCACATTGGAGCAGAATACCCAGCGTGTTACTCTCTGAGCTGCTTGCTGCCCGTGAGGAGTGGACGCAGGTGACTCCTGTGCAGCCAGGCTGTGTTTTCAAGGACTGTGGTTTGCCGCTGCCTCTGCCTTTCTGATTGTGCTGGGGAGTGGGGTAGGGGTGAGAGGAGGGGGACAGGGCAGCAGCACACAGAACAGCTCTTTCTGAGGTTGGGAAGAAATCCTTCCTTCTTCCATGGGCAGAGTTGCTTAACGTGGGCCAGATTGGGATCTATTTCTGTCCAAGAACGAAGACAGGTATTCCCTTTCTGAAGCCGTTCTTTGTCGGACCCTGACTTTACAGGATGCTTTCCAGCTCTGACATCTGTGCTCTCTGAGCCGCGGGCTGAGCCACACTGGTCCCACGGAAGGACACTAGTTCACTTCTTTGTAGGAAGAAGCTGAAGTCCTCCTCCTCTGAACTCGAAGATGCGGGGCTCAGAATTGTGCTTGAGGGAGCGGGGGTGGGTAGAGACGGGGGACCGAGGGTGCCAGAGAGCAGCTTTGCAGAAGGACACAGAGCGGTATGTGGACAGCGACGCTGGTCCAGTGCGGGTTCCCACTGGCTGGGCTGGCGAGGATGTCCCACGTAAGATTCTTTACATCCCTACAGATTACTGACGTACATGAACTTTCCTCCTGGAAGAGGCTTGGAACAATCTCCTGAGTCGCCCATGTGCCCTATAGACTAGGGCTATTGGACTTTACAATTAAAAGTGAGTTGGGGGGACGCCTGGGTGGCTCAGTCGGTTAAGCACCCAACTCTTTGATTTCAGCTCAGGTCACGATCTCACTGTTTGTGAGTTTGAGCCCCTGGGTTGGACTCTGTGTGGACAGCATGGAGTCTGGTTGGGATTCTCTGTCTCCCCCTCTCTGCACGCTCTCTCTCTCTCAAAATAAACATTTAAAAAAAGTGAGTTGGCACATCTAATAGAGGCTATGCTTCAGACATTTAGCCAAAGGCAACCTTAGCAGGGACCCAAATCATATTCTTCCTGCTTGGTCTCCCTGAGCCTGGGAAGTATGACTAGACAATCACGCGTGCACCGTTAAGCAGTTTGCCAGGTAAGGACTTTCCAGGTTTTACTTGAGTAACACAAGGTGCAGCGTGTTGCAGTCTGGGCAGGAAAGCAGGGGGAGGTAGTGATAATGGGGCTTCACTTCTTCTCCAACTCGCTGAGAACGTCATATCTTCATCATGGATCCTTAAGATCTATCTTCCTAGTCTTCTCATCCCCCACCCAAACACCTGGAAGGTTCTTCCTTCCAACATGCCGTCTTTAGAATTCTTCCAGCTTGGCGAGTGTGGCCGTGCAACCCCGAGTACATCTGAGAGGGATCATGGAAGCCGGAAGCGGTCTTCGTGCACATTTCCTCCTCCCCATTCGTTGGAGTTGGAGTAACTGGCATGCCATGGGCAAGGTGATCTACCAGCTAGCCAGAGCCAGGGTGCACCTCGGCATGAGAGCTGATTCTGCCAGACTACTGAGCTGGTCTATACAGTGGTTCCCTTAGAACTGGGGCTGGTTAGTATCAAGGTTGTGGGCTGGCATTCTGATGGGTTTTGTTTCTTTGTTTCAATGCTGAAACTGGGATCTCGGGTTCTTTTTTGAAGACAAAGATGCAAGGCCGAAGAGACAGGTGGCCAAACTTCAACGCTCCAGCATCCCTCCTTCTCCCTCAACTTTAACCTGAAGACGTAGGCTATTCAGAAAGGTCACCATTTAGACTTCCATCATAAATAGAAATAAAAGCATAAAGGTAAATATAAGCATTAAATAGGACATCACAGTACAAATGAGATAAAGCAAGATTAGACTGTACAAGATGTGGCGAAGGCAGCTCTGGACAAATCACCCCGGAGAATGCCCAGAACAGATGTTTTTAGTCATTCTGGAGCACATCACCACCTATAGAGAAATATTTCTTTTTGTAAAGTGTGGCAAGACTCAACATGAACAGAAGCAAGGCAGCATGTTTTAATAAATAAACGAATGAGAGTTAGGAATCAGTAGGTAGCAGATTCAGACTCAAGAGCCAGAGGTCCTAATCTAGGGAACCAGCACAGACAACTCAACTTCCTGGGTCTTATGTTTCTGATCCAGACGTCGGGGGTAGATGAGATCTCTATTCCACGGGATGGCCAGAGGTGTTATGTGGGGGGAAAGGTGATCAAATAAGCCTACGGATTTCTGGATTCTCTGCAATCAGTTGACTTACTTATCCTAAGACTTAGAACCTACTTTAATCTGAAGCTCCCAGAAGGGACCGTGACATGTGACATAGCCCAGCTTACATGACCATAATGTCTTTTTGTCAAGGAGTGTATGTTGTGCCTAATGGTTCACTAGAGCCGTGTGGGGAAAATGGAATAAATGGCCGTAAAGGCCTTTCTCTTCTGACATCGCCAAGCTGACTGCCCAGAAGAGCCAAGAAGTGTATGTCAGAGGTCCGCACGGCTCAGTTCGATGGAGGCTCAGTATGATTAGTGAGGCCCATTTGGAAATAGGTCATCTCTTCAGCTGCTTCCTATCTTTTGTTCTGTAATTACACTGTGCATCAGGAAAGTTATCAGAATCCTATTTGGAGAATATTGGATTAGCAGAATGTTTGATTAAATCAATAATTGGAATGGTGAGGGACTTTTCTCATACTAATTACATCTAGAAGGACTGGTGTTGTCTGTGGGGATAAAAAGTGAAGCTTTGTTCATTATGGAAATGAAGATAATTTAAGGAAAAGTATCTTGAAAAGGTGTCTTTTGGATTTTTGCTTAGAAACATCTAATGGAGAGAGACTCAAGGAGAAAAGGATAGAAAGTCTCATAAAACTTGGTATAAATTCTAATTATAATAGAAATGAGTTCAATTCATAAACTGGGTACTCCTCTGAAAATGAAATGTTGGCGTGAAATTTTAAAAATAAACTGGATCTTGCATTTTTATGTAGACACACTTCGTTTTTTTCCCAATAAATAAAAGATAATATCCTTGAAGGAAAACTATGGCAAGCAAAATGTTTTGCAAATTAGGGTTACGCCTTATTTACTTCTTCCTAAATTTAACCTAGAGAGAGAGAAAGAAAGAGGGAGAGAGAGAGGGAGAGGGAGGGAGAGGGACAAGTTGGGGAGGAGCAGAGGGAGAGGGAGACACAGAATCTGAAGCAGGCTCTAGGCTCTAAGCTGTCAGCACAGAGCCCGATGCCCGATGCAGGGCTCAAATCCACAAACTGTGAGATCATGACCTGAGCCAAAATCGGTTGCCCAACTGACTGAGCCACCCAGAAGCCCCAATATTTTCATTTGCTATGTATGAATTCTAGGTCTTGATTTTCTACCTGGTCACGGTATCTACTGAGACAGAAACCACTGAGCTCAAACCTCCGCCAGCGCTCATTATCAGAGAGTAGCCAATTGATTTGCTGGTTTTACTGCTGGCTCATCTTTGATCTGACTAAGTGTTCCCCCGGCCTGCTAAATATATTCTGTACAGACCAGACGCCATTTTTGATGCCCTAAAGGGAAGTGAGACCATAGTTCCGGCACGACACCCAGTTCTCACCTTGGCCTCCCCCACTGGGGAGTGGCCATGGCTCTGTTCACGGCGTCAGTGTGCACTCCGCAGCTCTGGGCCGCATTTCCCATCCTCTCCTTTCTTCCCTGTCTTCCTCTCACTTCCTCCTCAGGTCCCATGACCACTCAGGGCATTTCAGTCCTCTCGTAAGAGGCCCCGCCTACTCCTGTCAGTGCATTCATACTCTGCGGCTGAAAAGGTTGCTCGTGTCTTCAGTGGATTTCGTTGCCTTCATGACAAAGTCTACATTGTCGGTCAGTAGCAAAGGGCATTCCGTCACGTGGCCCCAGCCATCTGGCCTCGTCCCTCACCATGCCACCAATTTACGCACACTGTCTGACGCAGCTCACCGCTCTCGGCACATACCGTGCGCTAGCAGCGCTCTGCCCTTCGCTGGTATGCTCCTTCCCCAGGATGGGTGGCTCACGCTGCTCTTCCAGAGGAAACACTGCTCATCCTTCAAGTCCCAGCTCGTATTGGCTGCTCTCTCATGCTTTCCTGCTGGGTGTCAATCAGTCGGTCCCTCCTCTGTGCCTCATATTATATTGTGTGCAGTGCCTGTATTCGACTGGTGCATCTCTGTCTCTCCCTGCACAGAGATACAGAGGAACAGGGAGAGACAGAGAACATAATCATAGTAGTTAGTTACTCTCATTGTCATTGATATAAATATACAATAACGGTAGCTCTGGGCTAGGACTCTTTTAGGCCTTAAAAATGGAATCTTATTTCATCTTCAAAATATGCCATATTGTCATACGTCACAGGTAAAACAACAGGTTCATGGAAATGAAATGTAATCCTAAGGGCACCTGGGTGGCTCAGTCAGTTAAGCCTCTGACTTTGGCTCAGGTCATGATCTCACAGTTTGTGAGTTCAAGCTCCGCGTTGGGCTCTGTGCTGACAGGTCAGAGCCTGGAGGCCGCTTCAGATTCTGTGTCTCCTTCTCTCTCCTTCCTCCCTCCCCCTGCACTCTACCTCTCTCCTTCTCAAAAATAAATAAACATTAACAAAAATTTAAAAAAATATATAATCCTCAAGTTACCACAGCCAGTGAGCTATAGATCTGGGACTTATCCCTTTCTCCTGCTTGTCTGGTGTGATCCTGTCCAATCATGTGTGTCTTCCCAGAGGTTAGTCCGTGCACTTAGTGGCCATAGGAGTGTTTTTCATAGAACCAAAGGGCTTGCTGTCAGGGGAAGAGTTCTTTCTTCGGAAACGTAAGAATGGTCCCAGGAAGTAGAAGATGGGATGTCCCTCTTCAGGGGGCTCGCAGGACGAAGCCAGGAGGTTAAGTGAGAAAGTTCTTTAAAAGTGGACACGGGATGGAATCAGTCAAGCACGAAGCCTAATACTGGTGAGAAAAGACAGAAACAGTATTCTCCTTCCGCTGCTAGTTTCATTGTTTTTGTATAATTTGCAGTCAATCAAAGAACAGATAAAGCAAGAAAAATGCAGGTCTTAACAGGAAAGATGACAGGGTGAGGCGCTTCGAAATCTGAGGTGGCAGATTCCTCGCTGTATCTGGGACAGAATAAGTTATTTTCAGTAGTTGCGTCGACTCTACGGGGAACACTTGATCTTTCACTTCCATAAGCTCAGTGACTCATTCTCCCGGCATAGGCTTGGCATTATCCCAGGGAGGCAGAGAACCGACTCAGTGGGACCCACAGAACCATGCAAGTCTCCCCCAGGCTCCATCGACCTCCCATGGCGTCTGCTAATTAGGTCCACACCTCTGCTCAGCAGCCTGACAAAGTGACGAGACATACCTCACACTTGGAAGAGCTTCCAAAACCCAGAGTTTATGGAAACTCACGCCTGAAAGTTCAAAAAGCCTCATTCAGTTTCACACTGGGCAGGGTTGCAACTCAGTACAGCCTTTGTACTTAGAAATTTCTCCTCCCTCACTAGGCAGTTTGGTGGTGAATCAGTGAGATGTGTAGTTTCCAGATGTCACCCAGGGGAGCGCTGAGGATGCAGCAGAACAAGCCTAATTGTCCCTTTGCTGTTTGTCTGCTGACACTCTTCCTCTTGGGGCTGAGACTAGTCTTTACAGAGCAGAAACCCAGGGAGGAGTCAGAATTTGCATGCTGGAAGTCTCTGGAACTACGATCTTGTGCTCATTCCCTTGACCCCTTTACAGCACGTTATTGGATTCATTCACAGAGCGGTGGGAGAGTGAGAACATCAGCATGGGGCACGGAGTTGCTCAAGGTGAAGCAAGCAGAGCTGTGAGAAAACGGCGTTGTCCCCAGATTTGCTTGACCCTGCTGGCGTCCTTCCTCATGGTCGGATTCTGTTCGGTTCCAGGTCGCATCTTAGCCCCTCCGTGCTGACGACATCACATGGTCAGACGGTACAGAACCCAAGTACGTGACTCTGGTGCAGTTTCTCTTCTCCAAGTATTCTTGTAGTGTCTGGCCCCTGCTGGTATCTCCCACGGCCACTTCCTGTGAGCGCGTACTTCCTGTGGGGCCATACTTCCTGTGAGCACACACTTCCTGTGAGCATGTACTTCCTGCGTGGGTGTTTATTTCTTGTGAGAGCACACTTCCTGTGAGCATGTACTTCCTGTGTGGCCATACTTCCTGCGTGGGCGTTTATTTCCTGTGAGCGCACACTTCCTGTGAGCGCACACTTGGGGGGGGGCACTTACTGTGTCCATATACCCCCTGTGAATGCCCACTGTGTGCACTACCTTTGTTCACTCTTCCAGGGACTGCACACTTTCTCTGAGCACGCTATTAACCTTAAGAATAAGACTGCTGATTATTTTAACAGCAAGAAATGGATTTATTTCGTAATAGAGAATTGCCATCCCGCAGAAGCAAGCTAAGGCAAAACCATGGGCAGGTCTGGAAAATTAAAAAAAAAAAAAAGGCTCTTTTATAGAGGAAAGGAGGAGCATTGGGAAGGCTGTAAACTAAAAGTCCATTGGAGAAAACGGCGTTTGAAGTATAGTGGCTCCTCATTGGCTGAGCTGTGACTGTCCCTCATTGGCTGGGCTATTGCTGGGGGAGGGGAAAAAACCTCCCTTGCTCCTGCAGGGATAGGAGAGTACTGTCCCCTGCAAGGTGCTCCGGGTGTTGGGTCTGCAATTGAGAAGGCGTGCTGGGCGTGAGAGCGCCCCCTGCCGGCCTCCTGGCGCCATTCTGAACGAGGTTTCCTCTCCTTCATTTTCGTAACTCTTCCCTCCACACTCACCGGAGAGGCACTAGTCCTTTTGTCCCTGGGACATACTGGATTCCTTACCAATGAGAATCTTTTAACATGCTGCTTTTTAAGGCTTTCACCCATCTCTTCTCAATACCAAATCATTCTTCAGATCTCTCCTTAAATATTGCGGGTCTCCCTGGGGTGTGCTTTCATTGAGACCTGTGCGTTTTTCTTTCTGGCACTTACTGGGAAGGATCACTAGTTTACGACACTTGCAGTCTTCCCCAACGAGGTGGCAGGTTCCAGGAGCACGGAAGCAGTATCAGCCATCCTGGTGTCACCAAGTGTTTCTTCACCGAAGGGGGCATGACAGCCGGGGTTTCTCTCCTTAGGCAACATCATTAAATTTAAATGTGGGCGTGGGGTATTTTTAGTATGCATCTTTAACAAGTCCGATTTGTGTAAACGTGCACAACCTATTGATTTCTCTGCAAGTGGACTGACTTCTGAACACATTATAGAATCCTTATCCAGGTTTTTGGAAAGATGGAGAGAGGTTTTATTTCGTTTCTTTTAGACAAGTAACAGTGTTTTGTATCTTTTTGTCAACACGTTTTCAGACACATGTCCCTTGTGAAACTCCTAAAACCCTTTGAAATGCTCTCACAAGCCCTTAAACACATTGCTTCTCTCTTATTACCCAGACACTTCAGACCTTGAGGACTGCTTTTGGAGATCTTGATTCATAGTTCCTCAAAAACAGTTTTCTTGAGGAAAATAAAGAACAATAAAATGTTATTTCTAGAACCTTGGAAACTTGTCAAAGGAGATCAAAGTCAGATAATTTAGGAAGATATCGGGAAAACAGTAGAAGACCTACAAAAATGGTTCAAACGTAGTCTTATTCCAGCTGGTGAGTGTGGCCCATAAAAATCCACTCCCTAAACATTAGAGCTCAGTACAGTCACAGAACTGTGTGCTCAGCCAACACGCAATTTACCAGTAAACAGAGGAGTTAGAACTGCTTTATCTTGTCACAGTGTAAACCCACTCAACACATCATAGGAACCTGGAAGGGAAGCCTCGGAGGACGTGCCTTTGAACCCCAAGTGCCTCCTTACACCTTCCTGCTAGTGTCTTACAGCCCTCTAAATTGTTTATTAGGGTAGAGAAATGCCCAGAAGATTTCTTTGCTTCCACTCCCTTGAGGATTGCTTCTTCTGCCTTCCTTTCATGGCGATCGTCTGAACTCAGCTGCATTTGCCTCTGACTCATCCGGGGTGGGGGCTGCCTCTTCACACCCCCGAGTAGCCCGTCCTTGAGTGAGGTCCTTGCTGGAAATCAGCTTCTTTCCAGCTGTCATCCATCTCTCTCTCTCTCTCTCCACAGCTCACTCATGCCTTCCTCTTTAAATAGGGCCATTCGAGGCTCCTGTTTCAGAGCTGTGACACAGAAGCAGAATATCCTGGGATATAGAAGGTCTTGGTGTGATGCCTGACTCTAGTCAGTGCCTCCACCCCAAGCCATATAGCAGTGATGAAATAGAGTATTTCTATGCAGAATTGAACTCTCTGAAGGACAGAGTTATGGTAAGAAATACATACATCACAAAACAGGAAAGAGCCAGTTGGCTGGTGTCAGATTTCTCTGCCAAGGGTCTGTGATGCTTTTGACACAGGGAGAACCATGCTGGGGGAGGCGAGGTAGTTGGGGGAGGTGAGTGGATGGATGCAATTATCTGAATTGGAAAATGTCCAAGCCCTTGGATTAACACACACCATTCCTGTTGAAGAAAGGCCCTGGGAATGGTCTTGCTGGTGGCCATGCCCTGCATTCCTCCTCTCAGAGGGCACGGAGCCAGCATACCTGGAATGTCGCTAGTGATTTACACCGAGAACGACTGTGGTCTGTAGGGGTGGGACCAGTGTGGCTTATTCCTCCCCCATTATTGGGCCATTTCTGACTTCCTTGCCTCAACCTAGAATGCATTGTGTTCTCGTATCGCCCCCGAGATCGTAGCTGATGCGGTTCTGGGATCTGGGTTCAGTCTCCCCACGCCCAGGGTCTTTCTCAGAGAAGAGAAATAGACCAATATTGATAAACTGTCAACTTGGCTTCTGCTCCCATCTGTTTCTTCGAACTCATACCTCTTCTTTGCAAACGAGGTGTTTTTATGAACAGAAAATATGTGGACTTCACTGCTTCCCTTCCCCTCTCAGAAGTTCATTAAAAGCTAGCATACATACCAATCAAGGCTTTTTATGAGACGCTGCCAAGATGTTTCATGCGTATGGTGCCAATAAACACACTTCTCCAGAAGGAATTGGTGCTATTTATGTAAAGAAGACACTTAATTCAAGCGAATGGAAAGAGCAAATTAGGGAATGCTTGATTGTGGCGTTGAAGATGCTTTTTTGGAATGAAGATGTTATCTGGAAAACCTCCAGATGCTCAGAGCTTGACGAGAGCCTGGATCAGGCAGGTAACCCCCCATAATAGACTTGGATGGAGATTCTGATCTGTGCCAGCACATCCCAGCTGGAAGGCTCAGATCCACAGGAGGGAGGCCAAGCTGTCCCCTCTGACTTGTCAACAGTATGTCCACGATTGTCACTGGAGGCCTTTGGTCGTGAGGATGGATTCTGATCCTCTAGGGAGACAAGCATGTATTGCCAGTCTAGACCTATGGCTGCAGAGCTAAAGTAACGAAGGCCAGGAAGGAAAAGAAATGTCACCACGAGGTTGGTAGGGAACATCTGCTGCCGAACAATGAGTTGGACCAAATTGTTTTCTAAACTGATTGTTTTATTTAATGTTAATTGAACAAGACAACCATCGATGTGAATCCAGTTTAACACAAAGAATATTCCAGTCAGTCAAGCGACTGAAGAGAATGGACAACATCACTTAGCGAATGCGTGACCAACAGCTCAGGCCTGATGAAGAAACACCTGGGCCCGAAACCCCTCCTGACCCAGCAGCAGCCCGAACGACCATGGAGTCCGTTGATGGGGTGCATGCCCTATGCAACAGAAAGAGCCCCCCATCTCTTGGAAGATTAGAGAAGGTGGGCGTGGCCAGACTCCTGAGATTTTTCAGGCGTGGGACAACGGGGAGGGAACACTGTCCCCTGGTGGAGATTTGCTGGACCCCTCCCATGCTAGAAAGTTCAGTAGAATGGATCTGATCCATTATCTATTTCTCTGCTTCCCAGAAGGTATTGTGCATTCTGTACACAACCCCTAAGAAGTCTTTGAGATCTCTTCTTCCCGCTGGCCCTTCCTGACGTCCCAGGCAGCTCCCACAGCCAGTTGGCCTGAGACGGAGAGAAATAATGGCAGTGCCCTGGGACAGAGGAGAGACAGATAAAGTGCTCATTTCTTCTCTTATCTGCATGACCTTTGAGCCACAGTCCTGTCTCTCAGACTGCAAACCGTATTCACACAAAATAAAGACACTGGTTTCCAGTTCCTGTTTCCGGTTCCGGTTTTCTTACCGACAGATTCCTGGACTATTCTCCTGAGTTCTGAGGTCACGCAGTGACACAAAGCCCTGCAGAGCTGAGAGTGTCAAGGAGTAGCCCGTGGGCAGATAACCATCACATTCCTCTAGAATGTGGATGAGATCTGTCGGGACAGCTCAGCTCAGCAGCTGTCTGATACCTTACAACTTACGTACCACATCCCGGCCTCTACACTGCTCTTTTATCTTAAATGTTCCCCGAGGATCCCATTCAAAGTTTGAAGTCCACACTTACGCTTTATCTATCCTAATTACAGATCTCTTCAGATATATGTGTTTCTCAAAAAGGACCATCTCTGATTAAACGACCATGATTCTGTTAGCACACATCAACCCACATGTAATAAGAAAGCCAAAATATCTCAATGTCATTAAATTTATTCACACCAAATTTGCTCTGAAGGATTACATAGGATAATCCCATAGACATGGGTAATACATCAGTATGGTATATTGTTCATACCATCTGCCTTATACAAATGCAAGGAGCTGATTTTAGGAATCCTTTGAAATATAAGGAAGGTAAGGTTAGTTAGTATCTTCCAAATCCCAGCATATATAACCTAACCTAAATTATTTACCTAGTATGATCTGAATACATGGAGTTTTAGAAACAACATATTTTTTAATTTTTTATTTATTTGAGAGCGAGAGAGAGAGAGAGAGAGAGAGAGAACATACATGAGCAGGGAAGGGACAGAGAGAGGGAGACAGAATCTGAAGCAGGCTCCAGGCTCTGAACTGTCAGCACAGAGCCTGATGCAGGGCTCGAACCCACAAACCTCGAGATCATGACCTGAGCCAAAGTCAGACGCCTAACCAACTGAGCCACCCAGGTGCCCCTAGAAACAATATTTTTAAAGGCTCACTTCTAATAATAACACAGTGTTTAACCACAGCGACTGGAGGATTGTCTCAAAACTTTTTTGGAAGTAGGCAGAATATAAATAAATCCGCTGATACATAAATAAGACGCCAGAAGCTTAGCAACCCCTGGCTCTCAGGATTTTATATATCAAATTAGAGATTGATGCACTAAGTTTCCTCTCAAGTCCCATCTATTCAGAGTCCGGTGACTTCTCTGTGGATCCTGGGTTAAGTTGGAGGCCGTCTGGCGGTTGATTCTGTTGATGGTCTTTGGTGAAAGTAGAGTCCACTTTCCTGTTGAGCTCATGTCTGGGCACTGAAATGCTCTAGGGTCATCCATGGACAAACCCTCACATCCGGGGAGTGTGAATGTACGGACCCTTGTCTACTGTAGCATCTCCCTACTGAGACCGTGCTGTGCGGTTCTAGAAAGCCATAGTATGGCCGTCCAGCCAATTCCAACGTCCCCGCCCCTTCCAGGTGAGAAAGTGCAGCTTGTGAGAGCACCACATGTACTTCATGACGCTTAATCTCTTGCCCTCCAAAGTAAGAGTCTCTTATTGTACAGAGGGAGACCCTGGGTGAGGGGGGAACCGCCTTGCTTACTCTGAATTTCTGTTTTGTTTACCACTATAGCGCCATGACCTCACACTGTGCTCCGTCTCATAGTAGCTACTCAGTGAATATTATTCGAACAGATGAATGAATGGATGAAAGAATGAATGTCTGGGGTGCGTGTTCCGAAATACCTTGGGCCCCTGTATATGTTTTGCAATACTTCCATTGCTTCTGCTTCTACCAGAGAGAACCTGTTATAAACTTGCGGTCCAGGATCACCTACACAGCCCGAGTTAACTGTGCTGCTGAGAAGTTACCACATTTCCCCCGGCAGTGTTTTGGTCCAGGCCCGTCTAAAGTAGGTGGTAAACCCTCATGTCATGAAAAGAAACCTTCAATAGAATATTTCTCAGTGGTCCCAGCAAGAAGACCCGCGCTCACGGCAATCCCACAGGCTAGTAGCCAGAGATCGGCAAGGGACCAGAGAAATAAGTAACTTCTTAACTTATCCGTTAACTTATCAAGGGGCTTACATTACAGCGGCATTTGGAGATCATTTACTGCCCTGCAATTGGTGCCAATCGCTTCCTTGCCACTGAGCAAAGAGAGCGAAGCCTGAATCCAGAAAGGGGCGTTGAAAGGCTCTAGTTGAACTTCACGCAATTAATTAGGCATCGCCTATTCAGAATCTTCTTATTTGTGGCTTAGGATTGAAAGATGCTCCCAAGAAAGGTACAAAGATTACCACAAGATAAATTAATAATGACCTCATCCTTAATTCATCCCACACATACTCAGTTAAATGGTTTAAATAAGTGATAGAGGTAGTTATTTATAAGTATATCAGTAAAAGGATATTCGAATGTAAGTGAGGCTATCACGATAGGCTGAATAATGGATAAGAAATCATTGTTTGGTTGGCATTCGATGATTTTTTGGTTTGGGATTTGGGTTTCTAAACTGAATATATAAACCAAGGGGGCCGAGGCACAGAGAACACAAATATACATTAAAGTTAGACCCGGGTTTGTTGTTTAAAACATGTGAAATCCTGCCATTTGCAGCAACATGGATGGAACTGGAAGGGATGATGCTAAGTGAAGTAAGTCAGTCAGAGAAAGACAGCTATCATCTGTCTTCACTCATGTGTGGAACTTGAAAAACTTCACAGAGGACCATGGCGGAAGGGAAGGGGGAAAATAGTTCCAAACAGAGAGGGAGGCAAACCGTAAAAGACTCTGAAACACAGAGAACAAATTGAGGGTTGATGGGAGGGGAAAATGGGTGATGGGCACTGAGGAGGGCACTTGTTGGGATGGGCCCTGGGTGTGCTATGTAAGCAGCGAATCACAGATTCTACCCCCGAAATCATGAGCACACTGTACACACTTGTGTGTTAGCCAACTTGGCAATAAATTATATTAAAGATAAATTAAAAAATAAAAATTCAGATATAAAGGACAAAAAAACACACGTTTCCCAAAGTATTTTTGCCACAAAATATCCCACAGAAGTGGAATGTGAAAGCAAGAATCCATCTTTTTTTAATGTTCTGATATTGGTAGTATCTACACACTAGTGAGTTTTGTGCTTTTCCTACTCAAATGGCTATACGGCTGACTAGCTTTGGTCGAGTTTTCACTGTGACTCGACCCTTCCGCGGGGTCTGATCATCTCCTTGACACAATATTGGAAAATAAGCGAATGTGATCTGTGCTTCTTATCGTTGCAATTGCTTCCTCCACGTTTGCATTTTTCTACTCATTTTTACGAAAAAAAAAAAAAAGCAAATATGAAATAAAAATCACATCACCCCTTACATGGGCGGAAAAAACAAAGATGTTGGTAAAACAGACCTGCTGTCAGGCAAAGAGCATCACATTCTTTCGCCCACGATGAACACAGTGGTGAATGGGAAGCACCTGGTCGGCCTTTTATCTGCCAGCACAGAATTGATCAAAATGCTGATTGGAGTAAGGTCAAATGAACCTCAAAAACATTCTCACACTAAGTTGTGGGAAGATAGTGAAGGGCGTAAGATCCTGAAAGTTAGCATCAGGAAGCTGCCGGAAGCCGCCTGGGATGTTGCAGCCACAGTCTTCCTGCGTAGACACCCGGTCGCACACCCCGGAAGGGGGCAGGGGCAGGGGCAGGGGCCGGGGCAGGGGCCGCCCAGCCGGGAGGACACAGGCAGCCGAGACAGAATGCGATGTGGGTGCCGCTGTGTCTCCCTCGGTTGACTGATCGCAGCTTTTGGAAGTTCCAACTCGAGGCTCCTTGGTGTTAAGTCTTTGAGGTGACAGAGCACATTGATTCGATCCAAACTGTGAGGCTGTCAGTGGGTTTGGAAGTCTTTGAGCAGGTGCCCCCTGGGGATGTAGGCTTAGTTCTCAGGGAGGCCCCAACACAGCTTAACGTTTTAATTTTGAGGAAGCAGTAGATGTGTGAGGAAGGCAAAACAGACAAGGCAGATAAGCAGGTGAATTAGAAACAAGCAGGCAAAGAAATGCAACAGTGACCCATAACCTAATCACTCAAGGATAATCCATCACTGCTAACAGTTGGGCAAATGTTCCTCCTGTGATTTCCTGCATGTACCTCTAGCCTCACTACTTCTATTAATGTGTATAAATATGCCTTCTTTACAAGAACGGCATCCGTCTGTTCTGTCACCTGCCTTTGTGCCTTGAAATAAATTATGAACATGTTTCCCTGCCACTATCCATGCACATTTTTCATCATTCTTTGGTGACTGTTGGCATTCACTTCTTGGGCTAAACCTTGATGGTTTCATCAACCGTCATAAACAGTGGTCCACCCAGCCTTCTCATGCACATGACTCTGTACATTTGTTCAGTGGATTTTTTTTTTGGGTTATGATTTTGAGAAATAGAATTGCTAGATCAGTTATATATTTCTTAATATATTCGATCTGCGTTGGAAAATTCTCTTTTATAAGTCCTGTCAATTTATGCTCCCACCAGCAGTCTGCATAAAAGGGCCTTTTCTAATCACACCCACCCCGATACAAGTTGTTGTCATTCGTTTTTTATTATTATTCTTTTTATTTATATTCTAGTTAACACATAGCGAGGTCTTGGCTTCAGGAGTAGAATCCAGCGATTCATCTCTTACATAAGACACCCAGGGCTCATCCTGGAAATGCCCTCCTTAGTGTGCGTCACCCACTTAACCCATCCCCCACCAACGCCCCTCCCCCTCCAGCAACCCTCAGTTTGTCCTTCTTTTTCATTGTTGACAACCAATAGGTGGTAAACCATTAGCTTGCAGTTTGTTGACTAGTAACTAAGGTTGAATTTCTTTCCTGTGTTGACTGCCCATTGCTTCCCTCCCCCCTCATGTCCGTTATCCGCGCTGGTTA
This sequence comes from Helogale parvula, assembly GCA_004023845.1. Lineage (NCBI taxonomy): Eukaryota > Metazoa > Chordata > Mammalia > Carnivora > Herpestidae > Helogale > Helogale parvula. The sequence goes on from PJEM01003492.1 coordinate 51,559, forward strand.
GTGTGACTTTTCCTACTGCTCCACAAGTTATTCGTCTCTTGGGTTGTTTGGCTCCCGTAATGCATCTCTCTTCTCATACGTGTTGCAGTCCCTTTGCGCGAGCCGTGCCTGTGTCCTCCTCCCTCGGGGCTGCCACCACAGGTACCGTGGACTGGGGGTGGCTTCACCAACAGACGGCTACTCCTCACGCTTCGGAGGCTGGGAGTTCAGGAGGATCTGGCATCTGGTGAGGACTCTGGTCCTTGTAACCGTGTCCTCAGTTGACAGAGAGGGGGCTGAGTGTCTTCCTCTTTTTAGAAGGACGCGGATGCGGTCATGGGGCCGGCCCACGTGGCCTCGTCTACCTCCGCTCAGCTCCCCCACCTCCCAGTACTGCCACCCTGGGGGTTAAGGCTTCAACATACGTATGGGGGGAGGAGGGATAGACATTAGTTACAGCATTGGCCCATCAGTGCTGTCCCATCTTGACCACTAACAGTGACCTTGGGAGCAGGACTCGAGCAAGGGGGTCGCGTCCAGCTCACTGTCCACATCTGCTAATGTCCACATAGCAGACAGTGACCTAGACTTGGGGGGGGTGCAGGTGGGAAGGCAGACGTCCTTCGGGGTAGCATGAGGTGCGGGGGCATGAGGGACCGGCCGCATGGGAGGGAACGGGAAATCCGGCCCCTCCGCTCCTTTCCCGCTGTGCGGCTTCACCACATGGCTCATCCTAAGTCACTCTTGCCTCATCTTGAAAATGGAGTAATAACCGTAGTAAACATAGACGTTACCAGGAGAATGCTGTGTGTTAAGACGGTAGCAGAGCCCACCTGGGCCGGGCTCCACCGGTCCCTCTGCGATGATGGTAAACGCTGGCTCCTTACTACAACTGCTTTGCGTTTTTGAAGCGCTGATATTTAACTTATTTTGAAATTTCAAGTGTCATTAAAAGAGACATGCTATTTTTAGCGTGTGCATTTAAAGTGCTTCCAAAATACCTTCCTTGCCTTCTTCCTCCTTGTATAAAGCATATGCTCCTTGTCCTCATGACTTTCTGAAGCCCCCCACGGCTTTCCCTGCAGAGGCGGGGCCACGGGCCGGGCAGGAGCCGGGGCTGCAGAGCGGCCACGCGACAGCATCGGGAGGTCAGTCGCGGTTGTGTCTGTGACGCCTGGGGTTTGCAGTTCCCCCAGCCCCCGTGCGCGCTGCCATGGATGTCCCATTGCTGTGCGGAAATAGAGGCCGCCCGCAGACGGAGGCTTTAGCAGAAGGCGGGAGGCTCGCAGAGTGGGTTCAGAAAGGCACGTACGGGGGAGGGGCGTCTTCTCCAGCAGAACGTCTGATGGCGGACATGCCATGGGCTTGGGGCGCCGGCGGGGAGCTTGGAGCTCCCTGGCTCTTGATTTCAGCTCAGGTCATGATCCCAGGGTTGTGCGATCGAGCCCCGTGTCGGGCTCCACACTCAGCATGAAGCTGCATAAGATTCTCCCTCCCTCCCTCCATCTCTCTCTCAAAAAAAAAAAAAAAGCCATGGGCTTGTCCAGAGGCAAGTTATGAATTTGAACCGCGGTCCTCCCCACGCCCCTCTGGCCTCCTGTCCCTCCCGTGGCCACGGCCTACAGCCTGTGAGCCGCCCCCTCCCCCCCGCCCCAGGCAACAGAACTATACCAGCAGGGCATTTGTTGGGGTTTCTGTAATAAGGCCACATGAACCTTGCCATCCCTTCTTTCTAGAAAGCCCTGCACTTCCCAGCACCGTCTGCGCCCACCATGCCTCTGGCTCCCAGGGCTGCTGGAGGACCCTGGGCAGGCACCTGCCAGGCAGCCCGGCCCTCAGACTGCTCGGTCAAGCTCGCCCCTGCCCTCTGGCTGCTGGGTGTGGACCTGCAGTGAGATGCTTCCCTCCAGAGCTCATCTGGGGCAACCTCTGGAGCCTGTCTTCCAGCTCCAGGGGTGGAAGGACGTGTGGAGAGGGATTAATGATGCCTTAGCCTCTGATATCCGGGAGGGAGGGCCGGCCTGTTGACAAACAGGGATTGTGAATCTTAGAGCTTTGGTGCCTGCAAGCCGCTCTTCCCAGCGGCCCCCACAGAGAGCACTCGGCCCCCTGCGGAGCAGGACTATAGAAACGGGCTTATGTAAGTCTTGACCATGCTTCAGGCCTTTGGAAAAGAAATGGATGGGTGGAGAAACAGACCAGATTATAGAGAAGTGGAAAACGATTCATTTTATAACTGCTGGGCCAGTCCTCCCCGGTGTGCCCGGAAGTGTTTGGGAAGATACAGAGGAGACAGCGGAGGCCACCACCCGGGAGGCCACCACCTGGCAGTGACACGGGGGAAGCAGAGAGGGGACAAAGGTCCCCACCCCACAGCTGTCTGGCTCGGGCCGCCAGAACTCCCAGCAGCGGCCACACCTGCTGTCCCGACAAGAACAAAGAACAGCGCCTTTGATTTGTGGCATAAGTGTTAACACAGCAAAATCGATAAACATCTGGGAAAAATTGGGTGGGTCTTTTCCTTGCACCTCCTGAGTCTCCAGCAGAATCACCAGGGAGGTCTTGATGACGGCGTTCTGATTCCTTATTATGACCCAGCTCCCCTGCTGGAGCACGCGTTCCCCGTGGTTTGCTATCCTGTGAAGAAAATGTGCCACATGGGCACCTGGACATCTGGGCACATCCTCCTCAGTTTGGAACCCTTGGGAAGCAGTTCACCCACAGGGCCCAGATAGAAAGTGGAAAGCTACGGGGGTCATCTGAGGAGACTGCCGGGTCTTGTCCTCGCCGCTGCGGCGACACTCAGGTGACAGGGAGACCTGTAGGTCACAGAGGGCGTGGGCAAACTCCCCTGGGTGCAGAGGGCTCATCTGCCGGTCTGCCAGCCTTCGGGTCCCAGATGCCAAGGGATAGGTGAGACAGGACTTTGTCGGGGGTGGGGGGGGAGGCCAGAAAGAAAGGCAGTGGGCATGTCTGCCGTGTGGGGTGCAGTCGTCCTAGGGAGGGAAGGGGGGGCCCCGTGTGCAGGGTCGGGATGATCACTCGGAGCCCGGAGGATGGCAGGGCTCTCTAACCAGCACCTCCAACGGCCTTGACGTTGGCAGGAAGACAGTGATGTCTGATCTAGCTCAGCACCCGAAGATTCAGTCACTTCATTGATGTTTTTCCTGGCATTATACATACGCACCATTGAACCTTGCAGGTGCCTGTGACAGGTGCAGACTCAGAACACCCAGCCCGCGTCTGCATTGGGAGCTCCTCCCTCTGCCTCTGGATCCACCGACCCCAGGCCTGCACCCCACAGACTCCAGAGTCCCTGAAAAAGGAAGTCCCTCTCTGGTGTCGACAGTGAGCTAAGGATTTCTTCCAGGGCAGCCTCCACGAGTCCCCTCAATGCCCGGGTCCTCCCTGTTCCAGCACCCGATGGTCACTCCACAGTCCTCCTGGGAATGCTGGCCCCGGTCGGGTACCCCCAGCTGCCCACATTAGTATCTACATATATCTATGCATGCAAAGAACAGAATTTGGGGACACATTCAGGAACCTGGCGATTGAAATGGAGGGGATCCACCAGCGCACTTTCCCTCTGGGTCATCTTCCCCCTCACTCTGTCCTTGAGGGCTGAGGAAGGAAATGAGGCAAGGCAGCCCCTCTTCTGCCTCCGCAGGTGCTCTGCGGTTCATTGCTTCTCTGCTGGTACTTCTGGCCCAGGCTGGCCCAAACCCACATCCCCAACCTGCACAGGGAAGCGGATCTCTGCACCTTCAGTGATGTCTCTCCCAGCCTTTCCCAAACCTGATGGCTTTCTCGTTGATGCGGCATGAGCTGAGATTATGTTCAGAGCGCACATAAAAAGTGCAGAGCGTGATGAGGGGCCTGTCTCCCTGTGGGCAGGGGGCTCCCGTCCGCGAGTGCAATTGCACCTTTTATGATCCAGATCTTACTCTTCCGTCTGGTCAGATGAACTTTTGCTCCGTGGAACTGCAGGAAGCAAAGGAAATGATCTGAACAAGAGGGGAGTTGTTACTTGGCTCCTTGTCACATGGGGCATCTCCCACCCGCTGGTGGGTACAGGTGGGCTTTCGGGCTGGCCTCAGCTGGCTGCTGATCTGCTACACTCAGACGAGACCCCCCTCCCTGCAGACCCAGCAGGCGAGTGCCTGAGTCTGTTCCGCTGGGGTCTGGGCCACGGAGATGAAGCTAGAACTCTAACCTGTTAGCCCTCCAGTGTCTCGTCCCGACCCAGCTCCCTGGGAACAGGTAGCTCTGCATCCAAAGATGGAACCATAAGTGCCAACAGAGGGTCACTGGGAAGATGGTCCTATGCCCTGTGCTGGGGGGCACAGTGCTGTGCAGACAGCACTCAGTATTTTCTTCTGAAAACATAACACTCACGGCAGGAACTGGAAGCTTCACATTGTGTGGTTGGAACCCATATATTTCAAATTATGTATGATCCCATGTTGATGCCCTAACATTGCTGGGTACCTCCGATGACCCTTCCGTTGAAGACTCAGCCCAAGGGACAGAAGGCTTTGGTCTTAGACGTTCACTTAAATGCTGGCCAAGTAATGTGTTCATTGAATATTTCCAATATTTGTCTTAGAAAACCAGGGACACTGTCACCCTCCAACCCAAGTGGCCCAAGCTCCGCTCTGCCTTGTTGTGGCTCTTCGGTGGGCCCCCCTGCTGGCAGGCTGGGGGCCTGCCTATGATCAAGAAGACCCCAATTCCAAGAGGGGAGACTGGTGAGCTCATCACCTTCTGCAGGTTGGCGTGATATTTCTTCTGCAGGATCCTAGAAGATCAGGCTGCCAGGACAGGGCACACGTGTTGAGTTTGGGGTGATTTGAATTTTTTAGGTCAGCGCATGGGCCCTGCAAGCAGGCCTGGCCGGGTCCAGAACGGCAAGGGGGTGACCCTCCATCAGGGAAATACTGATCAACCATCTCCCCGAAACATTTGGCTCCTTGAGACTGCCCTCAGCTGTGGTGAGGACTCTTCGGTACGGGCGGTGCAGAGGAGAGAGCGTTAGGCTAGTGGACTTGACCTGTTTCGGGAGCCGCTGGCCGTCTGTGGTGGCACTTGGTAAGAGGGGCCCTGGGGCAGCAGGGGCATCATCCTCGTGGGAAGCAGACCTCACCTGTGCAAATGCACATGCAGTTCACCCGAAACTCACATACTGTTTCTCTCATTTAGTAAAATCTCCTTCCTGATCGATACCTCTTAGTGAGCTGATAGAAACAGGCACCGTTTGGTTTCCTGATCAAATGTAGACCATGAGTTCAATAGGGTGTGGGTACACAGATGACCGTAATATCAGAGAATTTCATCTGTACCAAATTAAGCCCCAGGAGACCAGAGTGATTGAACGGATCTTTTCTTTTTTATGGAAGAAGCACTTTTTAAAAACATCCTCCACTTGTAGGTGGGGAAGTATGTATCGGTGCTGTTTTTGTGAAGCTGAGCGTAGTTTCCCTGGTGGCAAAGAACAAAGTTCTCTTTGTAGTTTGGGAGAAGAATTTAGGAGGCACACCCTCATCGGGGAAATTGTCGTGATAGGTGCGATTCTATTTGTTGGGGAAGAAGATGGACATTAGGTGGTCACATTTTGATTAATCTGAATATGTTTGCTCAGTACACCAGAGTCGAAGTACTTGAGGACATACGTGTTTTCACACGTATATGAAACACCCTCATCTATGTTTTCTGAGCCACAAAGTAAGAAATCAGGTAATGCCAACTTAGGGAATTAAGTGGCCACACATGCTCGCTGCCTAACATGTTTGAGGAAGCTGGAGAGACTTTCAGGCCTGAGTCCTGCCTGGAGGTGCAGCCCCCCATCCGGTTTCTGTTTCTAGAAGGACTAAGAGACGCTGAGAACCTACGAGATGAGAAGCTCTCTGTGGCTGATCCTCCGATTGTTTTCTGCTTTGAGTTTGCTTTTGTTTTAAAACCCCCCTCTGTTTTTCTGTTTCCTGGGGTAATGCACACACAGAGTTGGTCAGCTGTGTATTATAACAAAGCTCATCTTGAAAAAAGAATAGTCCAGGGGGGCCTGGGGGCTCAGTTGGTTGAGCATCCGACTTCGGCTCAGGTCATGATCTCACAGTTTGTGAGTTTGAGCCCCACGTCGGGCTCTGTGCTGACAGCTCAGAGCCTGGAGCCTGCTTCCGATTCTGTGTCTCCCTCTCTCTCTGCCCCTGCCCCACTCACACTCTGTTTCTATCTCTCAAAAAATAAATAAATGTTAAAAAAAATTTTTTTAAAGAATAAAGAACAGTCCTAGGCCATGACTGGTTCCCCAAGGCTAACATTTTTAATTCTTGCTGGGGTTTTTTTTTCTGGCATCTACTTAAACGTTTCTCAGTAACGTACTTAAAAATAAGTGTATGCATTTACGGAGATGTTATCTATCACTTTCCTGTAACAGTAGGTGAAGGTTAACTCCTTCTCTAGTACTTTCCACCCAGTTTCACCTTCCACCTGTGTAGTCATTTCCTTGCTGGTTAAAGCATTCTGTGATGGAGTATTATTATTATCACCCCTTTCCGTCTGATGTCTGCCCCTGGATCGGGAGTATGCACGCACCTCCGGCTTCTGCCTCCCGACCAGCTGCCCGGCACCTCCCATCCTCTGGGCACAAAGGACGGTGCTCTGTGAACAGCGGATGGCTTCTCGCTGGGGCATCATCTTTGCCGCCGGCCTGGGCGTCTCTGCCTTTCTCCAGTGTCGGTAGTAAAGTCCTGAATGTTTAGGTGGCCATCTTTGATCTCCTCTGCTTTCTCAGATCAAATGAATAAGGTGATAGAAATCAAAAAGTAATATTTATGAGAAACTAGACCTGTCGTTTCCTCCAACAAAAGTAAAATCTCGACTCCACCTTAACCAACCTGCTTGACAAATATGAACTTGGTCACGGAGAAGTCGGGGAGCCATTGTGCACGTGAAGACTCTGCAGACAAGTCTACGTGGTGTAAAGAATGGGAGGGTTATACCAGGGACGTATGTTCTGTACAAATCATTGCAACCGATCTTCACAAATACGGCGTCCGGTGCCCCCTTAGATGGTAAATCACACGCAGCGAGGTTAAGTGACGCCCAGTCCAGAGTGCTAAGGAACAAAAATATGACGGGGACTCAGGACTTCTTGCTCTGGGTGTTTTTGACTTTCTTCATCCTCAGCCACTGGTCCATTGATCATCTGTAAGTGAAGCCAAAGTCCTCAGGGACCTTTAGTACCTCCTTTTAGGCCATTGCGTGTGTGTGTGTGTGTGTGTGCGCACCCGCATGCACGCGCACTTGTTTCAGTTTCATTGAATTTATTCATTGTCTAACAAACATTACAAAATACCAGAATTTCAGATGGAAAATTTTCAGTTTATTTTTACATCGATAGAAAACCCTTTTATTTTTAAAAAAATATTTTATATATATTTTTCAATTTTTTAAATTTGAATATAGGTGACCCATAATGTTACTCAACAAAGACAAATAATACTAAAATCTGTGTGGAACCACAAAAGACCCCAAATAGCCATTATGTTATTTGATGCATTATCTTAATGTAGTAAAAAAGGTAATTTATTTCTTAACATGCTCAGGCTTTCTGAACTCAGAGGGAAGAGCCATTGCTTTTTCTCTGAAAACCTATCTTTAATTTTTTTAGTCTTCATTTATTTTTGAGAGAGAAAGAGAAAACGTGAGCAGGGGAGGAGCAGAAAGAGAGGGAAACATGGAATCCAAAGCAGGCTTCAGACTCTGAGCTGTCAGCACAGAGCCCGACGTGGGGCTCGAACACACAAACTATGAGATCATGACCCAAGCTGAAGTCGGATGCTTAACCGCCTGAGCCACCCAGATGCCCCATTTGACGAACTATCTTTAAAGAGCAGAGTGTCTCTGCGTCCATGCTGTATGCTGTCATGGAAAGACCAATGTAATGGGTGCCCTCGACTCCGGAGGACAAGTAGCCAAGATGGCCTTTGTCCCATAGACGCTGCCTCTGTCATCTGGCGGGCTTTCACTGACGGATGGTGACGGAGAACGTGGGGAGTTTTGTAAGCTCATTTCTCAAATGCAGTGCGCACCAGACTATGCACACCAGACTTCGGCCAGACTGAGACTTTGGCATTTCTAACACAGATGTCAGACATTTCCAGAAGGCAGATATAGAGAGAGAGATGACTAGGAAAATAGCTTTCAGGCAGATAGTTAATTAATCCTAAACCTACTTCTCTTTGTCATCTTGGCAATGAAATGACGATCCTAACACAGTTCAGGGGAGGACTTGCTAATGCGCCACTTGGCCCCAGAAGAAATGACAAAAACATGAGAGTCATCTGACCTCAAGGAGTTGGTCTCCTTCTGAAAATGATCGGATGTGGTTAAGTGCCTATGAGTCTCAGACTTAAAATACCCAATGCTTTAAAACCGCTGGTGGCGTATTTGTGGAGAACACTCCAGAGGCACCTGAAAATCCTTCAACACGCGCTGCACCCACCTTCCAAAGGTTGCCCTTTCATTTCTTTTGCTTTGCCTTGTTTTCTAATACATTTTTCAGTTTACTTGAGAAACAGGGAGTGTGAGCAAGCAGGGGAGGGGCAGAGAGAGAGAGGGAGAGAATCCCAGGCAGGCTCCTTTCCGACAGCACAGAGCCTGACACGGGTCTCGATCCCACGAACTGTGAGATCATGACCTGAACCGAAATCAAGAGTCCCATGCCCCTGCTTTGCCTTTTTGAGACCAGAGTCGCCTTGATGCCCCTTCGGTTCAGTTTTCCTTTCTGTCCAGGCCTTGGTGTTCCCTGCTCTTTACCTTGTATGTGGCATAGGTTTTCATAGACTCTTGAACCCATGCACCTCACCTTCCGTTTCCCAGGCTGCCCCGGGCACCTTGTCATCTGGGAGTCCCTCCTGGAGGAGGTCACGCTGGGTTTTGCCAGATCTCTACTCCCAGCTTTTCTCAGGTCCTTTCAGGGAGGATCCAGGGATGAGTCACAGAGGTGAGCTCTCAGGAGATGGAGCCTGAAAGGAGAAACTGAGGTGGCCCGGCCCCCAGCCCAGGCCCCCTCGCTGGTGGGCTGCACAGCAGGGCTCCCCCGGGGAGTAGTCGTGGCTCATTTCCAGCCCGTTGCAGGCTCAGGAGGCCTAGAATCAGCCCAACGGGGCTCCACGGCCCCCTTTCCTGTATCTCTCTTTAAACAGATAAAATGATGTTTGGTCCTCTGAGCACCAAAGGGCACATTTGTATTAACAAAAAAACAGGGCATGTTTGCTAGGCCCCCTGGAAAAGGGACTTCACGGCAAGCGTAGAAGCATCTTCCTGAGTGGGAACCACATATGTCATCTGCAGGGCCACGTCCGTGGGTCTGTGGCCACAGGAACGTGTGTTTTGTGACCCTTAGACTGTGCTGACACCGAGGCCTACCACCAGCTGAAACTCCCGCGTTCTCTTTTTCCCTCTGAAAGGAACGTTTTTATTCTAACAGACACGTCCTCGACATCCAAAGGAGGCAAACCAAAGCAGCAGATAAGCCAGACCCCTGGGTTTACTCTTCGGCTGTGGTTATAAATGTTCAGGTTCATAGAGGAGCGCGGTACAGTTGTGGGGAATACGCACCCGTTCAGAGCACACAGAAGCCCGGCTCTGAGTTTGGGGAGAGGACTCCTCTCCCCCTACGTGTGACGTTGAGGGGATGGAGGCTCAGAGGCTCCGAGTCCCACTTTTTGTTACCGGAAGAGGAGGAGGAGGGAGGTGCCGCACCTCCAGGCTTCAGACTTCCTTTTTTCTAAGACAGGAGCATTTCACTTAAATGCCCAAGGTGGGACAAACCGTCCCAAAGAAGTCACGTGGTGGGGCTGTTGTCTGTTCCCTTGGTCGCTGCTGAAAGATGGAAGACAAGAGCATCAGAGAGCACTGGTGCGTCCGTGAGAAGAGAGACAGACCAGATCTGTGTGCGTCTCCCATGCGTTTGTCTACTCAAGTGACAAATGATCTGAAACAAGAGTTTGTGGTTTTATCTCTGAACGTTCCTCCTGGGCATTTGCAGACACATTCTGGGTATAAACAGATTCCAAAGAGGGTTTCTTTTAATTATAAATACTTTTTTTTGCTGTTTTCTACCGCTTCTGAAAACATGCCAGGCTATGAACTCTTCTGAGAGCTCAGTGGTGCCGTGGCGAACGGCGAAGAGCGTGTCCGGGACGTAAGAGCCCCGGCTTGGGGTCAGGCTCTCGCTGGTGTCCTGTGAGGGTCGGTTTAGATCCGAGCTTTCCCACATATGGTCCAGAGTGCGCTTCTGGAGTCTGAGTGGCTGTGGGTGGGCAACACCCAATCCAAAGACGAACTCAGCTCTTCGGTTCTCACTGGATGAATGGCCTGCGCTTCCTTCCGTGGATGTTTATTTTCATGCGCACTTGCGGGTTGCTGAGTGAGCTGTTGAGGGCGGTTGAACTCTTGAACACATAGATGAAGGTTAGCCAGCTGCCGCCATTTTCCTGGGCCCCATTTCCCTTCCCTGAGTCTGGTCGCCACGGAGCGCCGGGCAATGCGGAGCTTCTGGCTCCTGCCCAGGTGTGGCATTGAAGCTGGGTGCTGGCATTCCTGTTCCCCAGGGCTTCGAGCAGGTGGTGGCCCTTGGTGGCGCTTCCTTTGTCTTTTTAGCTCTGTCTCTCTTCAGTTTTGAATCACCTTTTCATTATCTTTACCATTTCTGGTTTTGTTCCCTGGCCTAACCGAATAATCCACAGCAGTAGGTGAGACGTCCACATCTCATCCAGGAATGGTTGCCACCTCGGGCCTTTTTAAAATGACTTTGTAAGATCTGTGTGCGCTGTGGTTCAAACGCCAGTCATCACGTCCTGAAGCGCAGGGCAGATGCATGTGTGAGGCCTGCAGGGAGACGCTCTCTTATTTCAGTGAATTCTTCCAGTGGGACTGGGGGGTGGGCGGGCTGTGGTCGGAAAGTGTTAGTGGCCGCCAGACAGGATCTGTAACTTGGAGCCGAAAGAGGGCAGGGGGAGGCGCCTGGGCCACAGAGGTGCGGAGGGGAAGGCAGAGCCCGTCCTGCCTCGGCTTGTGCTGTCTCCCTCTTGACCAGGCTTCACTTCACGCTCACTGTCCTCAGAGACAGGAGCCTTCCTCCCTGGGTGCCAGGCCCCCTCACTGCCTGTGGCCTTCCGTGACATCACTGACGCTTCCCCCTGCCTGGCGTGGCCGCCACCATGAAGCGTCCTATTCTGAGCGGCCAGGCCGTGCCTCTTCCCAGTACCTGTGGCCCGGCCCCTGTCACGGTCCAGCCGGACAAGCCGCCATGCTCTGGCCATCTGTGCAGTTCCTGTCTCACTGTAGCTTAGCGGGGTCTAGCTTTCTGTGGTGCCTTCTGGATCTTTCTCTCCCACCCTCTCTCTCTGCCCCCAGGAATTAACTCATCGAACGTTCTCTCTCACATCCATGATGTTTCACAAAGTGCCAGAAAGCCAACAATGACTGTGACTATCTCCACAGTCCTACCTAAACATCGTCATTGTGTTTGATTTAGTACGGTCTTCACACCGGCCATTAAAGTTGTTTCCCAGCATTGCTGAGGTAAGCTTTACATACCACACATCCACCCTTTTAAAGGGTAGAATTCAGTGGTTTTCAGTATATTCAGCAGAGGTATGCAACAATCCCCTTAATCCAATTTAGGACTATTTTTATCTCGCTGACAAGAAGTCTTATATCCGTGAGCAGTCACTTTCCATCTATCCCTCCCTCAGCTTGCATAACCTCCAGTTATTTTCTTGTCTCTATTTGCCTATTCTGGTCATCACTGAAATGGCATCATACAACGTGTGTTCTTGTGTAGGTGGCTTCCTTCACTTCGAATAATGCTTTCAAGGTTCACCCATGTTGTAGCATGGATCGGAACTTCACTTCTATTCATGGCTGAATGACCCCCTGTGTATGGTCATAACGGCACGTTTTCCTCATCCATTCATCTTCATCATCTGAGGGATGTTTATCAGCTTCTGTATTTTGTCTGCTGTAAATAAAGCTACCATGAGCAGGTCTGAACAAGTCCTTATGAGAACTGGATTTGATCATGGACAGTCCAGACCCAGTGGTCAAGAAGACTGGTATGAGACGGGGGCACTGGGCTTGCTTTTAAAGAAATGTCTTCTATTAAGGATTCTGTAAAACGTCCCATTTCTTCTTCTGTACCTTCTGTTTTCTTGTCCAGTCATTCGTTCATTTACTCAGCAGGTAAACAACGCCGACCATTGGCCAGGCAGTTTACTGGATTCTGGTGATCCCTTAATTAGTCATTTTTTATGCCTTTAAATGAAACCGGGCACTTTATACCCAAGAGAGAACTGTTTAATTCTAAAGGTAAACCGTGTCTGAAAATATTGGTGCCTCCTCCTCCAGACATCAAACACCCATTTAAACTAAGTGATATCAAGATATTTGGCTTTGCTCCAACTCATGGCTCTCTGGTGGTCTTTCTTGGTCAGATTACTTTGTATGTGTGTGTTTGTCCTAAAATGTCTCCTCTCCAGGACATCCCCAGGGGAATAAAATATAGTCTGCAATATTTTAGAGAAGCTTTTCTTCCTACCTAGGGTTTAGCCCCTTCCTCGACTCTTAATTCCAGTTCAGTCTCCAGCCTTATGGAATACCTCTGGCTTAAGACTTCCTTTCGCCCCGGGTTCCAGACTGGTCCACGGAGCAGCGGCTCTGTTGGAAGTCCCTGCTGGCGCCGAGGGAAGTCCAGCGGGTGTGGATCGCTGCCTCTCGACTCAGACCCTGCATTAGGACTTGCAGTGAGCATGGGGATGCGGGGCCGTCTGCAAGGTCCCCTCTGAGGGACAGCCTCTGGGTCTCATCACTGGGGGCAGGAGCAGGATGGGGGACCAGGAGGGAAGAATGGGGACTCAGGAACTGGGAGGGAGCACTCAGGCCTCAGAAGGGGGCAAGAAGAAGAAACGACGGAACATAGCCAAGTGGCAGGGAGCTCTAGCATAGCGAGGGACGGGCTGCAGCCACCGCTGTTCTCTGGAGAACTTCTGAGAATACAGAACCAGGACAACTGCCCTGAGCTACTGAGCCCCAAACCCCAACGGCAGAGCGCAGGGATGTGTGTTTCTAGAAAGCCTCACTGGTTGCCAGGGTTGATCCGGGGCCTCTGCCCTTGAGGATGAATGTTGTTGAGGATGGTGACTCTGTAGGTTCCTGCCCCTGGACATGAGCCCTGGCATCCACCCCCCCCCCCCCCCCGCCCCTCACCGCCGGAGGTCTGGGGTGAGGCTCTAAGGAGACAAGAGAATGTGGATTGGCAGTGAGTGCCTGCGCTCGCCCAGCGGCGCACAGTCCTGCTGGCGGGTGGGGGAGGGACATCATCAGAGACACAGGGCTGTCCCCGGGGCATGTCAGAGGACAGCTTGGACATGCGGTTCTCCAGGTGATCCCGGAGGGAGAGGAAGTCCGGAGACCCAGCGGTCCGAAGGCTTGCTGCTCGAGGCAGGCTGTGAGCTGGCCCTCAGGGAGTGTCCTCGCCAGTGAAGACCGTGTGCGCCACCCCGTTTCTTCTCCCCCGCTCCACGTGACCTCGTTAATCCGATCACTTAGCAAGCTGACGTCTAAGGGAGGAGCCCCGTTTGCTGGGCGCTATGTCAGGTCCAGCGCTACTTGGGCTCCACGGCTCCCGAAGTCTGGTGGGGGCAGAGGTGCTTGCATCACACGCACTGTCGTCCTCCTGGATGACCTTGCTGTCATAGGCGACGCAGCCAGGGGCCACGTGTGCTGGGGGCACCTTCCCCAAGAACAGCCGTCTCTCCATCCAGTGCAGGTGAATGGCCGCCCGGAGCTCCCGGGCCAGCAGAGCCTCGCCCTCCTGACCTCCCTCTTCGCTGCTTGTCCCGGGCCCCTCCCGGCTGACCCTCCCTCCTGGTCCCGCCGTGTGTCCGGCCCCTTTTCCGAGCAGCGCTCTTCCAACCTGCATGTATGTCCCTTCAGCATTTCTGTTTATGATGTTGGATGGGATCAGAGAGGACCTGTGAGCGGAAGGGAAGTGCTTGTATGGAGAACGAGAGCTGGAGATCCTCCCCAGGCGCACGTGAGCCGCGGGCACTGCGGAGAGAGCAGAGTGGAGTCCAGGGGTCTGATCACCAGAGCCTGTGACTTTTCTCAGGCTGCGCCCCCCGGCCCCTGGGCAGCACACGGGCAGATGCAGATGGCAAGGGCTGTTTTCCTTTCTCAGGTCCTCACGTTTGCACAAGAGAAAGTCAGTGTTCCTTTGTTTAGCAGCGGGAGTGAGTTACTCACCTGCTCGTGTCTGGAGGCAGCCTTGCCCGTTCCACACCAGTCGGCAAGGATCCGTTAAGCATGTTTTCAGAACCCAGCCCTGTTCTGGACGTTTGGGGCATAGAAGCAAAGAGGGAGGTATTTTCCATCCAAGAGTTTGAAATTAAATGGCAGGCGTCTGCATGCTCCTGAGTGGACTTTGGCAGCGCAGTCGCCTCCCGTGCACCCCTGTGTCCGTGCACAGTGTGGGAAGGGTCCTCAGGACAACCGCCCGCTGGGAGACTGCCCTTTGCCCCCAGGCTGCTGGCCCTGCCTTCCGGTTAGGTCATTAACAAGTACTGATCGTTCAAGGGGACCAGGAGTGTTACGTGAGGCACTGAGGAGAGGGTGGGCAGGTAAAGACAGCGTAAATCTCATACAAGAAACCACCCTAGGTTTCAGAGCTTAGCCGCATGGAAACACTGTTGCTTAGCTCGTGGCATCTTCCAGGACGCTGCTCAGATCAGCGCCACACTCGTGCCGGCACACAGGGCCACGGTGCCAGGGGAGCTCGGAGCAAAGCCACCTTCAGAGGGTTTTGAGCTGACGTTCCCGTTTCTTAGCATGAGCTTACTTGCTGAGGCAATGCGTTTTGCCCAAGGCAAATGATCACTTGGAAATGCTTTCATATTTTAAACTAGATCGTGAGACTTCAGGAGCTAAACTCTGCGTAAGCATTTTGCAGCCTGTAAAAGCAACTGTCCTCCTGACAGGTCTCAGTTACTCAACACCGGGCGCATCCCAGGATGGCTGTCCTGGGAGACGGGGAGGGGGGGAGGTCTGCCGCACCCCAGTCAGTGCAGACCTTCTCTGTGCCGTGACCCGCCGAGCATCCGGTAGCTGTTTTCAAGGGGCATCACTCAGCCCTCCAACATTGGCTCTTGTGTTGAGGCAGCAAGAAGAATCCAGATTTTTCAGTTAATGGAGTGACTGTCATTTTGCTAACCAGCACTTCCGGTTCACAAACTGCTCAGCACAAGCCGAGGCTGAAGTGAGATTATGCCTGTGGATCAAAATCCTCGAGCCTGTAACGAGAAGGGTGCAGACTCATGGCCACGTCAACCCGCTTGGACTTTCCGTGAAGCCTGAGGATCTGCCCGGGCCATAGGTACCGTCTCCTCCGAGCAAATGGTGCTGTGGGTCCCTGGGGACAGTGGCCCATCTCACATCTGTCAGACGCTCCTTTCCGGGCCTCCATCCAATCTCATTTGTGAGCCTTTATCAGAGTAAATCTGTTTCTTTCTCTTAGATTCATTTGAGGCAGAGGCTGACACTCAGGTGGGCGGCTCAAGGTCACACCAGGGAGGGCAACCTCGGAGAAGGACACGGGGCCGCTGCAGTGAACATCTCTGCAGCTCAAGGTCCTGAGACTCTGAGACCATGGCAACCCAGACAGAAGAGACAAGAACAGCCCAGAAGGCCTTATTATCCGTGCTCTAGGTGGATACGTGGATCAATAAAATAGATGAGCTGTTTTAGCTAGGCCGCCTAATCCCGGGACCCAGAGACAGACACGTAAACACATTGATCACCCATACGGCCTGCCACGGAAAATGGGAAGAAGGTAAAGAAAATATAGCGTGCGTGGTTCTGGCCACACTGCACCTCCTTCAGTCTGAGCCAGGGCAGTGCACGCTGTGATCTGCCCTGCAGAGCCCAGGCAGAGGCCGTGACCGAGGCCAAGGCTGACGTGTCACCAGCAAACGCCGGTCTCCAGGCGAAGGGTGAGCCTGGGCGCCTCTGACAGAGGTGTTGGGTGTGGCCTTCACGTGGGTCTGTGAAGTCAGTAGTCTCTCCCTTTCTCTCTTAAATGCTTTTTTTTAAAGTATAGTGGACACACAGCATTATTTTAGTTTCAGGTGTACGACACAGTAAATCGACAGTTCTGTGCATGACGCAGCTCAGCGCGGTAGGCGTGGTCACCGCCTGTCACCGCACCATGCGATTATAGTATTATTGACTGTGTTCCCAATGCTATACTTTTTATCTCCGTGATTTATTTATTGTATTACTGGAGGTTCGTATCTCTTAATCTCCAGGTCTAAGGGGACCATAATGAGGAAGCAGAATAAACTCTGTGTCCTTAGCTGAGAGCTGTGTGACAGTGGAGGTCCGAGTAGGGAAGGCTCTGGAACATTCCGAGCCTCACTGTCTATGTTGATAATCCCCCCAAGAGTCCAAGAGTCCTCCCCAAAACCTGTGACATCTGAGAAGCCCCCAGCATTTCTTAGTATTCCCATCCTACTCTGAGTGTGTGTGTGTGTGTGTGTGTGTGTGTGTGTGTGCGTGAAATAAAACTAAATATTGTCCCTGAATCCTTAAATTGCATAGCCTCTAGGATAGTAATTTCTGTCTTAAACATGTCTAACGCTAATAAATTAATTCCTGTTTTCCTCATTAATATGATGAATGAAACAGGAAGAGCCCCATTCTGCTCTTTCCACACATGCACACAGTGGGTGCAGAGAGTTATGTGGCCCGAAGAGAGCCCAAGGTCAAGTCTCCTTTGGCTCCCATCTCCCATTAAAAAGAATGCACCTGCCTCCAACTGAATCACATTCTACTATTTGTATAAAAATGTTGTGCCAGTTCCTTCCTTCGTGTATTCTTTAAGATATTTAATAGGCACCAACTGTGTGCTTGGGCTCTGGAGTATTTTGGGAGTAATGCTAGGCAAGAGCAACTAAATATCTCAACAAGAAAATATCAAGGAGTGATAAGAACCCTGATGACATTTTATAAAGTGAGATTGGAAATGACATCAAGACAGGACTACCTGAGGCACTGTCACTGCAACAGCCTACATGTGAAGGGGGGATCAAGAGTGTCCAGATGGGGGCGCCCGGGGGGCTCAGTCTGTGAAGCATCTGAGTTTGGCTTGGGTCATGATCTCATGGTTTGTGGATTCAAGACCCATGTCGGGTTCTGTGCTGATAGTGCAGAGCCTGCTTGGGATTCTATCTCTCCCTTTCTCTGCCCCTTCCTGGCACTCACTTGCTCTCTCTCTCTTGCTCTTGCTCTTGCTCTTGCTCTCTCTCTCAAAATTAAAAAAAAAAAAAAAAAAACCAGGCCAGGTGGACAGCATTACCGTCAGATTCTTGGGCGTTACCATTGGCCACACAGATATGCACGATGGATTATTTGGTGTCTCCCTTGCACCTGACCTCCCAGCCTTGGGGAGAGTGCATCTCTAACCCCATTACCTCAGCTCTGGAAGTTAGGAGGGGCCGTGTGATTGGATCTTCCTCAGCTTGGAGACTGTTGTGGTCGGAGGCTTTAACAGAGAACATGTTCACAAGTGTGTCTTCATCAAGAAATCTATTTTGTTTGTTAAAAATCCATAACCGGAAAGAAACTGTAGCAAAGAGCAGGCTATTTTTGCCTTGAAGAACACTTGTTAGAGGTAAATGGATTTCCTGGTGGGTTATGTTAGAGTGAACCTCAGATCCTAACCACTCTAATTCCTTTCAGGGGAGTTTTGGTAAATAGAGTTTCTCTCTTGACCTCATTGGAGTCTGGATAATTTATCGCAGTGACGAGAACCTCAGCAGGGTTTGTGTTCGTGTAACAGAGTTGGTCTCTGACCGTGGAAGCCGGGGTCAGATGGAAGCCTTCCCCATTGGTCTCAAGGAATGGAGATTCAGGAGAACAAGTGCGATGAGTTCTAGATGAGATGCAGGCATGGGAGTCTTGTTGCTGGTGGGTCCCTAGGAAGCTACATAAAGGGAAGCATTCAGTGTAAGGCTCCAGTGTGGGCATTTGGGTCCTGAGGCCTGGCCCCAGAGATGAAGGGGACTCTCCTTGTTCCATGTAAGGACCTGACCCCCGCTCGCATCCCTACCCCGTTCCCTCCATTCTTCCCTTCCCGATGCCCAGCTCCTCCCTTGGCCTCTCTGTACTCACTCTCCCTTCCTCTGCCACCCTCAGCCTCTCTCCCTTCTCACCAGTCTCTCCTGCCTCCCTTCCTCACCCCCTTCTGTTGTCCTTGCCACTGACCAGCCCTGCAGTGAGCTGAGAGTTGGCTTCTCTAACTTCCGTTTGTCTGTCTGTCTCACTGAAGGGGGGCAGAGACGGGATCCACATTTTAGCGAAGCAGGCTTCCCCCGTCCTTGGGGCTCACCCAGGAATGCCCTGGGGGTGCAGACAGCGGGGCTGCCTCAGAGGGGCAGGGCTCTGCTACCCACACAGCCGTACACAGTTGTTCCGTGCACCCTCTGCAAAGCTAAAGGCTAAATCTCCCAGAGTAAATCCTTTCCTGTGACGCCTCTCTGCTTACTCCCCAGAGATATGGGTTTTTCTTTAAGATGCCCAGTTTCCCACACATGCCTCTCCAACATCCTTCTGGTCATAGATTATTTTAAAAATATATTTATTGTCCTTTTTCTGTTTCTGGTTTTCCTTGGGTACGAAAGAATAACATGGTTATGACCAAGGAACTTGAACCACAGTTTTGTGTTGAATGCCAGCCTCACCACCCGTTTGCTGCCTTTCCCCCAAGTTTTAGCTTCCCCACTGGAGAATGGAAGTCACAAGTGTGCCTACCGTACAGGGTTGGGGAGCGATAGGTGAGCTGATTCATCTCTAGTGCACGCCATGGATCTGTGTTGGGGTAAAAACGCTACAACATAAAAATTCACCAATTTATCATTTTAAGTGCGCAGTTCGGTTTTGTTGACTCCGTTCTCATGGTTGTGCAACATCGTCAGTGAGCGGTGTGCATTTAACCATGGAAAGGTTTGTGTTGAAGATGAGTCTTTGGGGTTGATATGTGCTAAGAAAGTCCCTCACCCCTAGTTATGAAACTAAGACTAATACATGTGGTTGGCATCTAAGAATGAGTTTGCTCATGTTCACAGACCTGACCGGAAATGTTTTGTTTTCTTTAAAATTTCTTTTATCACCATTTCTCCATTACTGTCAACCTGGCTCTTGGCAGATAAATCAATATCCTTAAGGTTAAACAACCTACTGTAGTATATTTCCCTGGGAATCTTGGATCCCTGTAATAAAGGCAAGGTGTTGAGTTCCCACTTCTCGAGTTCTGTGGGTCCCCTCCTCTCCCCTGCCCCTCTTCTCCCTTTGTTTCCCTCCCCTCCCTTCTCTACCCCTCCATCCCTTCCCTCCCTCCCCCACAGCAGTTAACTCATTATAACTTATACCAACTTTCTCTTGTATATTTTTCTTCTCTTGTCCCTCTCCTCTCCTCTCTCCTAGGGTCCCTTCTTCATCCCACTGCTTCATGTTTAGTTCAGGGACGTTGACATTGGTGGTGATTGGGCCAGTTGCTCAGAGCTTGAGTTTCAGCTAAAGCCCAAACAGCAGCAGTAGTTGAGGAGTGATGGGAGCCGGTCTTCGTGGGTAAAGAGCGCTTTTATCCAGAGCACTGCATCTCTGGGCTTCCTTTTGGCAAGACCAGCCATAGAAATAAAATATTCACAAGAGCTTCAGAGGGTTCTTGCTGGCTTCCACCCCTTGGAAAGTATAGCCAAACCTTATATTCGAGTCATTCATTTGCCTATGGAAAGACTTCTGGATGAATTGATGTTCAGTAGGGCAAAGCCGCATTAATTTAATTTTTATTTATTTTTAATATTACACAATACGGGGTTATTTCTCAGTTAAAATACCTTGAATTAGTCTTAATACTTAACACTGCCTTGCACACAAAACATAGTGTTACTCTTCCAGCCCTGTAGGCAGAATTATGGCCCCAATGACTTCTGCCCCCGGCTCTACACGGATGTTCCAGTACATGGAAAAGGCACTTGCAGGTGCGGTGAAGGTTACTAACTAGTGGGCTGGAAGGTAGGGAGGTCATCTTAGATTATCTGGATGGGCTCAGTGTAATCGCACGAACCCGTAAAAGCAAAAGATGATGAGCTTAGGAGCAGGTTTTTCCCAGAACTTCCGAAAGAACCACGGTCCTGCCAACATTGAACTCCACCTTGTCAGACCCGTACAGAGAATGCAGCCATGCCGCACTAGGGTCGGACCCGAGGAGCCACGTGATGATGAATGAGTGTGCTCCGCGCACTAGCTTTGTGGCAAGTTGTTACAGCAGCACCAGCAAACGAACACATCCAGCGCTCACTGGCAGATCGTCGGCTTGTGGTTGAGGCTGTTGCTCTCTTGTAGCAGGACAGGTTTGCGTTGATCTCACACGGATTTTTGCCTCAACCGCTTCCTGCCCATGGACGGGGGCCTTCGGCTCAGGTAGAGATATATTCTGTGGCCATGGGGCAGATTGAAGTCAACTGATGTTTTAGAAATACGTGATGAGATTCCAACTTGGAAATATTCCCTAGCCAGGTGAATGGAGTCAAAATGCAGGTCTGGTTCAGTGCTGTACCCAAGGACAGCCTGGAAACGAGTGGCTTTCCCGGGAAGTCAGTTAAAAGGCTTCTGGGGAGCATCCCACATTTACTGGGTCAGAATCTCTGTGGGCAAGGGCAGAGGCTGGCAGTTTTGATGAGTGTTCAGGCGATTCTTTGCTCCGAGCATTTGGAAGCTAGTGCCATTCCCCAGTGGTTTCTGAGCAGATGCAGGAGACCCAGGGGATCAGGAAATCAGTGTAGTGAGACTGTCTTTAAAAAATACAGAAGTGAATGGAAAAGAAAAGAGAATGCCAGAATGCCATGCCTGTGAAACTGTGCGTGTGTGCGCTTGTGCAGTGTCCCCCTGAGAAACAGTCACCTATTCGAGAAGTACTGCTTACGTCTGATCCTGTTCTCAACCCAGTCTTGTCCTCTCCAGTTAACTGGGTCTTGTCTACAAGTACGTAATGTCTGCTCACCTGCCTGCCTGTTAACAGGGCCGCCTTGTGAAGGCTGTTGCACGTCAGCTGTGAATGGCGCTCTGACAGCTGTGGTGGAGACTCTTCGTGTCCTTCCATTCGGGGACCTCTTAAATATGCAAATGGAAGACACTTCCTGGGTCCAGTGGAGATTAAGGTGTCCTTGAGCATTTCCCAGAGACATATACACACTAAATACAGAAGACTCGCTCACTGTAGATGTATAGAAATGGATCTCTTCCGGGGCACCTGGGTGGCTCAGTTAAGTGTCTGACTCTTGATTTCAGCTCAGCTCTTGATTTTGCGGTCATGACTCTGAGCCCTGCGTTGGGCTCTGCACTGACAGCATGGAGACTGCTTGGGATTCTCTCTCTCCCTTTTTCTCTGCCCCTCTCCTGCTCTCTCTTTCTCTCTCAAAATAAATAAGCGTTAAAAATAAGAAGAAATGGATGTCTTCCTTATGAGAGTAAGCGATCCATTGATACAGAACAACAATTGTAACCAAGGGCAGAACTCTGTTCAAACTTAGCTTTAACGATAAGCTATGATGAAGGGAGTTTATACAATGAAAAGTCAGGTGGTACTCTACCTTGAATCCAGGTCGTGGTGGAAGACAACGATAAAAGCAGCGATGCCTGTCTACATTTGCGGAAAAGGAAGTAGGAAGTAGTAAAGTGTGGTAGGAAGGATGAGACTAAGCCTAGGAAAGGTGAAGTGGGATTAGAGCTGCAGGCTGTTTGCAGATGGGCCCGAAGCCCCTTACCAGGGACCCTGCACTCAGGCAAGCACGGTTTGGATTCACTGAATACATTGGCCTATGGTTTTCCCCAGAAAACGTACATACATCTGTTTGTTTATATGCTTTTTCCAAGAATCATCTCTGATGCCAATAACCTCAAATTGGTTTTGAAGGGAAAAGCCCTCCCTTGGCCTGAGAGGCCAGGCACTTTTGGGACTCCAGTACTATGTCTAGTACAAAGTGCTTGGTATAATAATACAGAAAATATTCTCTTGGCCAGTTGGCAGTGGAGAAGATGAGGCTCTGAGAGGTAAAGCTGGCACACCTAATATTAATTGTTGGAGCTGAGACTGAAGCACTGACCCTGACTGTTGGCCCAGGGCCTCTCCAGGAACCAAGGTCCCTGTCACCTCTGTTATAAACCACAGTCCTTTGAGGAGCCCTGAGCTGTAGACCCAACTCGGGCCCGGATCCGGAGAGTACATTTTAGGTCTTGATGATACTTAATCCCTCCTGAAGGTGGAATTTGCACATTTCTGTTCAATGAGCTTTGAAGAGCAAAAGGTCATTGCTAATTTGAAGACAAAACCTTTATATAGACAACATCCTGCAATTACTACAGGGAGGTTGGCGTGGACCGTTTGATCAGGAAGCTACGAAGTCTTTGTTGAGCAAACACTGAAATGCCCCAGGCCTCACCGATCACCGGGCCTCTTTTAAAGTGCTTTCATGCTGACCATCATTATTATTATTATTTTTCTTTGGCTTATGTCTTCAGTCCCTGACCACAAAGCCAAAAGCCACAGGAAGGCAGAGAAGTACAGTAAATCGGCTTTCTCTACCCATCGCTGGCAGACGTATCCTAGTTTTAATAAGTCATAGACACTTGCAAAAAGGGACACTCTGGAAAACACTTAACTGTAAGTGAAGTCTCCATTCTAGTGCTCTGGGGTAGAGCGAGTAGTGGGGGGGGGGGGAAGTTCTACTGAAGATGGAACTTTAGACATGGATATCTGTATATTTGAAGAAAGTCAGCAACAATGACTTTACCCTGAAGTGTACAGCTAGTATTATTCTAGAATTTCACAAAATCAAAATGTCCCTGCTCGTAAATTATTCCTTTCCATTCTGTGACTGCCCCTTTCAGTTTGACAGAGATCCCAGATTGGGAGGAAGAGGTCAGAGAATCTTTGGAAGCAAAAGAGAAGAAATCACCCCAAACCAGGAGGATAAGGGAAGTTGGTTGACATGACCCTCTGGGAGCAGAGATCTGTGTGCTGCTTCAAGATAGAACCCAAGGCCAGAGGCAAGACCCCAAGGGCAAGGGCAGATGGTGTGCTGTGGAGGCTGGGTCCTGGCCTTTTTGACCGCCCCCCACCCCCAGCCCCAGGACTAACCACACCTGAAGGAATGATGCAGAATGAAATAGACTCCTGTAACCCATGACAAAAGATCAGAAGGCCCCTCCCTTGTGCTTTGGCACCTCTTAACCCACAAGACCTTGGAACAATCTTGGTCCTCAGTGATGACTGAGATCGAGCTGCCTTTTACCCTGTCAAGCAGAACATTAAATGCAAATTCCAGTTGCTATGAGGAAAATAAGGAAATGTGATATTTTTGCACACCTGCATTTATAGGTTACATGCCGAACAAAGAGTGGACGAAATGGGGTGCAAGTTGGTGGTGCAGTGTGCTTCCATAAAGCTTGAGTGAATGGAGAGTAGAGAGTATGGAAGTGGCCATGGGAGTCCGATCAGAAAGTGTGAGTCCTGAAATGTTTACTTACATTAGAAGCCATCCTATGTGTGTCGATATTCTGGAGGTAAATTCTTGACCACCTACATTTCAGCCCTTATACATGTAAGTGATTGTTATTTCATAAGTGTTATCCCAGGAAGCCAGATGAGCTGTAATGGTCTATAACCCAGAGGAAACGACAAAGCTTTTGTTAATCATGACTTCCCCACTCGCCACCAGCAGGCCAGCGCCCGTAATGGTGTCCCTTCTTTTCCCCTAAATCAAAGTTTTACCTTTGCTGCAAGGCATCCTTTAAGTTTTCGTCACGCTGGGAATCCCTCACTTGCTCTGAGAAGGCGGTTTGGTTTTCTACCACTTTCGTCTTCTTGAGCTACAAAGTCTGCATTCCCGGCTGTTCATTTTCTGTGTCATCCCTGAAGGTATTTCACATTACTTTGTGATTACTTTGAGTGTATTCACTTTATACCATTTTAATAGGGCCAAAAATAAGTGAATAGACTTCAATTTATTTAAAAATCAATAAATCAATGTTATTTTTTATAAAATGTAAGCTAAACATGACTTTCTAAGTCTTGATTTGCCAACAATGTTATAAAGATTTGGCATCTCTCAGGAGGATTTTGACTTAAAACGTTGAGCAAACTTTTTTCTGTAGATATGTAAGGAAGTACAAGGTACATCTCCAAATATGACTTGTTAACAGAATATTTGAGTTAACGTCAATTTTTCAAAACTTTCAACAGCTCTCCCTTTGACCTCAAACAGTGAGGTCCCTGACTGTCCTAACATTTTAGAACTGGCACGGACGACAAAACTACAGATAACCTGGAAGAAGAACCGTCAGCATGACAGAATCTAGTTTTTTAAAAAGCATTGTATAATGATGTGTCAGAGACCTAAATTTTCTTACATATTTTTCAGTGATTAAAAGTTTTTCTGTTGCTGAGATTCTCATGGTCTGTTTCCAGGGTGACAGATTCACAGGCCTACCTTTCCAAAGTTACATAAATTCAAGATCACATTATTTTTATCTTCCATCAATTAAATATTAATCAGCTTGTCTTGGTCCTCTCACTTACAAGACTCTAAAGGGGAAACACTAGGAGCCCTGCCAGCACAGATGCCTGGGCTTGGAATAGTTTTTCAGCAATACCAATTCCTGTAGCTGTCTGTGTTGTCTAACTTGCAATGTCCCTTAAGCAGCAAGTTGAAAAGACAGAGGAGTCTCAGCTTGCTGTTTCCGTACTGACAGGATCGATAGGCTACATAGAGATCTGATGCATTTCGATCCCCAGATGTAGAAACACCCCCCTTGGGAGCTGCTTCTGAGAGACTGAATTCCAGGAAACCTTTAAGCTCATGAGATGAGGACCATTTCTTTTTCTTGGCTTTCCACACAGATGAAATAACGTGGTGTCTTTCAGATGGGAAAGGAGTGCCCTTGTGCAGACGCGGTGATGTGGCACAAAGTGCGAGGCCCTACGGTAGCTCTCTTCACTGGTCTGCCCTGGTGCTGGGTGCTCCCCAGTGCTGGTTTCAAGTGAGGCATCACCAACTCCAATGGGAATGGCCTAGATAGTTCTAGCCTTGATTTCAGCCTTTTTTATGGCTGAATAATATTCCATTGTATATAGCTCACATCTTCTTTATCCGTCAATCAATGGGCACATGGGCTGCTTCCGTACTTTGGCTATTATAAATAATGCTACTATAAGCACAGGGATGCACAGATCTCTTTGTTTTTTTGTTTTTTTTTTTAAATTTTAATAATACTTTTTATTTATACTACTAAATACAAAATGTTGCAATTACAACTTTTAATAAATATTAAAAACATCAATGGATATTTTACAATTCTTTTTAAACTTAGAAGTTGAGGATGTTTTGAAACAGCACTATCAATTCAGAAGATATATTTAAATCAGGAAAATTGATCTATATTTATTTTTTAATAGTTTATTGTCAAATTGGTTTCCATATAACAAACACTCAGTGCTTCTCCCCACAAGTGCCCCCCACCATGACCATCATCCCCTCTTTCCCTCCCCTTCCCACTTCAGTCCATGGTTTGTTTTCAGTATTCAGTAGTCTCCCTTGATCTGTGTCCCTCACTGTCCCCCGCTCTCTTTCCCCTTTTCTCTCCCCACAACAAAAGGAAATAAAAGGCCTCAGAATCAGCAAAGAAGTCAAACTTTCCCTTTTCGCAGACGACATGATACTCTACATGAGCAGCTCTCTTTGAATTAGTGTTGTTGTTGCCATTGTTGTTATTTCCATAAAGATCTAGTAGTGGGACTTCTGGGTCCTAGGGTGGTTCTACTTTTTATTTCCTCAGGAACCTCCATGTTGTTTTCCACAGTGGCTGCACCAGTTTGCATTCCGACCAGTAGGGCAAGAGCGCAGCCTTGCCAACACTTGTAGTTTCTTATGTTTTTGATGTTAGCCATTCTGACAGGTGTGAAGTGGTATCTCATGTTTTTGATTGGCGTTTCCCTGATGATGAGTGACGTTGAACATCTTTTCACATGTCTGTTGGCCATCTGGATGTCTTCTGTAGAGAAATGTCTGTTTGTGTCCTCTCCCCGTTTTTAATTGGATTATTTGTTTCTTGGGTGTTGAGCTGTATCAGTTCTTTATATTTTTTGGATACTAACTCTTTATTGGATATGTTGTTTGCAAATATCTTCTCCCATTCAATCGGTCGCCTTTCAGTTTTGTTGATTGTTTCCTTTGCTGTGCAGCAACTTTTTATTTTGATGTAGTGAACATATATGTCTTTCAATGACCTCTGTGCTCAGCCACACAGCTGTTGATCTGGGCTGTTGAAGTGTGATCCTGCCTGGGTTCAGGAGCACGGACAAGCGGATCTTCTCACTGCAAAAATCACAAGGTTCCATCACACATTAGAACCTTTAAAACTGCATTTGGGGCTAAGTATTGGTTGTGTCGGGAGAAGACCAACTAAGAAAATAAATTTACAAGTTGTAACAGCCAGGATCGACTAGGTTACGTGCCAGTAAGAGGCTCAAAGAAGAAAGGGTTATTTCTTGTTAATACCACCCATCGTCCATCGCTGGTCTCCAGGGGGTCTGGTCTGTACTCCCTCACCCTGTCACCCTGCCAGAGTGAGAGAGAGAGAGCGCGAGCGCTCAGAGTAGTCGGAGGCGCTGATGATGAAATAGAGTTGCTTTCTTCCAGAACTCATTGACCAGAATACCACATGGCTCCTTCTAGTCACAAGGGACCAGAAGTGACCATAGAACATGGGCCCAGAGGCAGTAAGCCAACAATATTTAGCAAGAAGCACCACTTCGAACAGTGGTGGGTAATCATAGGATTTTCATTGGAAAGACGAGTTATTAGCCTACTTGTAGGAATGAGGCATCCCTGATGTTCTGTGATTGCAGAGAGGTTTCACCCAGGGTCTCTCAGTGGGCTCTGGTTCAGGCTATTCCTTGAGTGTCAACACAGTTCTGCTGCCCCATGAAGAGGAGACCCACATCCAGCTGCTTAGGGACAAAGATGAAAGCGTGGAGTGAGGGATGCAGAGCCCTCGAATGGCCTTGCAGCCTGGTCCCTCAGTGTCTGTCACACATGTTCTCTGTGCTCCTCCCTCTCTCCCAGGCCTTCCCTTCTCTCTCCTCTTTCTCCATGTGCTGTGTAGTGCTTTCCTTTAATGGAGAGATGCTGGTCTTCCTGATGGTTGCTCTTTGGGAGGTGAGACACGACTGGCTAAGAGCCTAATGTATCAGTTACTGAATTCACTTCCCAAGCACAGACTCTTCGTGGTTCACTCAGTGTTTTGCCACTTGAATCTCCAACCTCAAAGCCCTCCTGGCCCTTACCCCTCTTCTCTTTCGTTCCTCTTTCTTCCTTGCCCCTTTCCGTTGAGTTAAGCTCATTTCCTCAACCTCTTTGGTTCCTTCATTTTACCTCTGCCTGAAAACCATCTTTCATTACTTTCATAATACTAAAATATCCCAAGGCAAGAAAATCCCAAAAAGGTCAGTGTCCGTTCACTGTGTCTATTTGGCCATCGAGTCATTCTCCGGGTTCCAACACAGCGCTAAAGACAAACAGAAGGTAGGCAGGTGAGTTGAAGTAATTCTTTACCTGAGGCTCATCTTGTAAATGGTGTCTGAGTGGGAATTATCTAGAAGTGTCCAACCCTTCCCGCTCAACCTCTGTCAAGGTAGAACCGTCTCAGAGGGATTGCTCTTAGAGATTGATGGTGGGAACACCTGAGTGCCCCCCATCATCCTCGTCCGTGACAACCCGTGAGGCTCCCCACACTGCACTGGCTACTGCATCAGGCTCTGAGAAGATGGTGACCCAGTCTCTGCCCTTGAAAAGCTCTTGGTCTCAATGGTGAGTTGGTCTGTTCGTGGGGAGAGCAATCTTGATGATACTGAACTATAAACGTCACAGCTTCAGAGTTGGCGCCTGTCTGGCCCACACTTTCATACCCAGAATCTACCGTAGTGCCTGGTGTAGAGTTGGTGCTCAAAGAATATGTTTAGAGACAATCGCTGAACACCAGGGCTGTGACAGGGCTAAAGTCCAGGTCTGTCTATCTGCAAATTGCTTTTCTCTGGGAGGTGTCTTGAAATTATTTCCCGAGGCCACTATAAATGTGCTCCTTGGTATCCTGAAGGCTGCTTCATACTGCTTAGAAATACCTACCTACTCTTCTAGCATAACTAATCCGTAATTAAGCGGATAATGGCCAAATCTCTGTTTCTCCAAGTAGACGCAGGCAAACCTAGCCATCAGCACTTACCCTTTATCAGGAATCATGTATAGAAAGTCCCGTCCCCCAGCATTCCAGACACACACCTCCCTGTGATCAGAACGCCAGATAAGAAGCAAGGACCATCTCAGGTCAATGGGGACACCCAGCATTAAACTGATCATTATGAGCTGAGACCAACGTTAACATTCGTCTTTCTCAGAGCAGACTCTGAGCTTTGATGTAGCCCACCTGGAGAAGAGGAAGACAGGGCTGCTTAGAAAACACCCCCAGTGTGTCCCCAGGGAGGCTGCCTAGAAGGCATTCCTCCGTCTTCCCCCTCTGCCCTACATCAGTTTGCAGGGGGGTAAGTCCGATCCTCAGAGGCTGTGCAGCCATTGGTCGCTTTGTGCTGAGTGGCGAACTCTGTGGTTGTTGGAAAGCAGCTCTAAAAGCTAGGGAGTGTCTCAGATTGCAGCGGCCCTGGGCAGCGGTGCGGAGAGCACAGTGCTCCAGATCCACACCCGTGGGAGCCCCGCTGATGTCCTGACAGCACGAGGGGTGCCCTTCGGACCTGTCGGCAGCGGCGATGAACACTTCCAGGCTGCCCGGCGTGAACAGATTAAAACGGTTTTGGAGGGTGAGTAAAAGGACAAAAGTCACCTTACAGGAAAAAAGAAAAAGTGTAATTTCTTAAAAACAAAACAGAACACCTACCTTACTGTGGGGGAGGCGCCGTGAGACGGTTGCATTATTCTCCGAAACTCCTGGGGAGAGATTCAACTGTGCATGTTTGATGTCTTGCCAAAGGTTTAGAATTTAATTTTAACTAATCTGCAGCAGATGCAATCAGCAGCCAGGGCAGCTTTGGGTGTTTACTCAGAACACAAGTTTCCTAGAACAAGCGGCTTAGTGTTTGAGCCCTGGTATGATGGTTCATCATATTTCCTGTCACTCAGCTATCCACCAGCCTCTTCTGATCTCAGCCTCTGGGAACAGTGTTGAGTGTGATGGCTAATGATAGAGCCCTGAGAATAAGGTCGAGATGTGTTTTCTGACAGGTTGTGGAGTCTAGCAGGAGCCCCGTGTGACCAGAAAGAGAAAAGTTAGGACAATCTCATGCTCAGTATGCACTACTACAGCATTAGAAAGTACAGAGGCTGCTGTAGTCACAGATCGTTCAAACGTGTGATACACATTTGTAGACTTTTCGCGTAATCCTCCATAATGAGAAGATCAGCCCCAAGCCAGCCTAAGAGAGGACGACTTCTGGATTTTCAACTTTGGAAACCATTGCTTATTTCCAGTGGTCAGAATCTGGATTCAGAGCAACACATAAACAATCCTTTCCTCAATGGTTATGGGAGATTCCGGGAGATGCGTGTTTATGCCGTATGCTAGTACCAAAGTTAAGGCCCCTGAGTGTTTAGGACCTGGAAGGAAACCAATGACCCTGAAGCTGATATTCAGTGATGCTTAAAATATGATGCAGAGCTGGTATAAAATTGTGGGTAAGATTCTATCTTATGCTGTTATTTGATTTTTTTTTTTTTTGGCACGCTAGTATTAGCATCCTGCTCATTAGAAATCGCTTCATTAGATGAATAAATAACAGGCAGTGAGCACATCTGATGCATTTCTGGCTACAGGTAATCTGCCTTTGTTTATAATGCTCTGAGTCATTGAGGAAGGGCCTGGGGTTATAGATGTACTTTGTCAATTACTTAGCAAGTTTGAGATCTCTGTATTTGAGCTTGTAATGATCAGATAATGGGAGTTTGAAAAGAATGTGAGTAATTTTGAAATTACAGCTTAGCAAAGATTGACATGCAACCGGGTAGAACCAAAACAGTTTCTTCCCAAGTTAAAGCGTATGTGGAGGATATGAATGGACCTTTCATCTGAGGAAACAGCATATCTAAAATGTCTAAAGGACGGAGCTCTAAGAGCACCATGTGCAGCTTGTCGGCCCTGGGCTGAAGGTCTGACGGCCGCTGTGTGGTTTCTGGGATTCGTCTCTTGAATCTGGGTCCTGGGCGGAACTGCTTAATGCCCTCCCTTCACTTCCTGTCTGTAAAGTGAGTGGTCCCTCCCCTGCGCCCCTTTCCCCAGATTTAATCTGAGCACATGTTCCGCTCCCCCTGCCCCACTCTGAGATTTAATCTGAGAAATCAGATTAAATGATGGAAAACAGATTACTCTGTGCTCCAAATTCACCAAATATCTGCCCAGATTGTGTCTGAAAATGTCTGATTAAATACGTTGAGCCTCACGGTTTGTATTGTCCGAGGGCTCCCAGAACGTCTTACTGAGATCGTACTCAGACCTGGGTTCCAGACTGTGCCCAGTTCTCCCTGAGTGACGTCAGATGTGATGGATCAGAGTCAGGTGTAGATGTGTGGATGAACAGTAGGGTCATTTGTCTTTTCTCGTTCACAGACTAAGCGTCTTCCTAGCCATTACCCTCTCCGCTGATCTAAATATTTGGTACATGCGACACCCCAAGCTTCCGATGAGCCCCTCAGGAAGCCGTGTGTGGAAGGGCATCCTCTAGAGAGGAGGCTCTTTCGGATGCGTGGTGCGCCCACGTGGGCCCTGTTTGCCGGAAGGAGGCCTCAGAGCAGTATAAAGAGACGCCCAGGATTTCACGGGCCAACAGCAGGGTCCAGATAAGGAAGCACATTCTAAATAATCCAAGGGATTCCTTAATTATTTAGGGGTGGGGAATTTAAATGGGTGATGTAATTACTCTGTAGTTTCAACTTTGAATTATTCATTACCTTTTTTATGGTAGTTTTATGCTCATCTCTCCAGACTGTTGTGAATAAGACTTTTAAAAGTCAGAGACCGAGTCAAAAGCAGTTTCAAAGAAAGGATTTTAAAAGCCTCTTAATAGAGGAATGGCTGTTGAGCTTGTCACCCAGGTGGATGACAAAAGGTGGCCAGGTGGCCAAAGTTGTTCTGGGGGCTTGCTTACCTCCGAGTCTGTTCCTTCCAAGGGTCCATCTATGGCGGGCCTACAGCCAGGGTCAACATAATGGGTATAGAATTTCCAGATCAGGACATTGGAGCCTGGCATGAAATAAAACATTATCAGACCACGAATTTATGTTAATTTAAAACAGCGGCCATCTTCCCGTGATTTGGGTCGCTTCCGTGTATGTATGTTGTCTTTACTGGTAGCAAGTAGCAGTAAGAGAGTTTTTTTTCCATACAAACCCGGGACCCATCCACCTGCAGAAGTCAGTTTAGAATCCGGGCTTTCGATGGCTTTGCTATTCAGATGGCATGCCAAATGACTCTTTGATTTCAGTCCAGCTACTGGATGCTGAGTGATGCCATTTGATCTAACAGATGTTTGACAACTGAAATTTATGTACTAGAAAAGCTGGTCCCAAGTTTCCCAGAGGAGGCAAAGTAGGTTTTTTCCACCCTGTAGACTTTCGTTTGTGGATTACAATGACATGAAACAACCCAAACTTGAGTGTTTATGAATAACCAAACTCACGAAAGACAGGGCGATGAAATAGAGCAGTGAGGGACATGCATGGTGTTCCCGAAGGGGTCACTTGACTTCCCTTTGTCCCAGTTTTCTTCTCACCTGTAAAATCGGGGAGACGTGTGAAAGTCACAGCGGCTTGATTCTCTATCCAGCTAGTATAACATAATCTCCTGGAAGGCTTTTTTAAACGGTTGATGGCCAGGCTCTCCCCCAGTCAGGTCAAAGTCATGCTGGGTGGGGCCCACAATACCAATACATTTTTAAACAGCTCCCCAGGTTATTCTAGTGGGCAGCCGGAATCAAAAACAATTATGCCATCAGAAGGTCCTTTCCCGGCTGGAACATTCTATGTATTAAGATTCTGATGATTACTCCTTGAGGTATAAGCACTACATAGTTTATATTGTGGTTAGGGCGGTTCTTCTTCCTATGCTGGTCATTTCAAGAGATGATGGTTAGTGGTAGGACAAAGGATACACAGGACTTAACCCCCCCAAAGTGGCTTTTCAGGGTAAGGGCTTTGAATATCCTTGGTGTGGACAAAGCCTCCAATGGCCATCTAAATTTTTAATTGCCTAGTGGGATATTTTTGGTCCTCAGGGCAGTGAACTCTAGTTTCAAGGGTATAAAACCAGTGAAAATAATACTTCTCCCCAAATATAAGCTTCCTCTTGTTGCTGCTAAGGTCTAAGTAGGTGGTAGGGATACAGAGATCCTAAGGTAAGAACCTTCCTTTAATTAGTCTACAGTCTAGTGGAGCAAAGTGGTGAGCGGCTGTGTGGTGTGGGGTATTTAAATCTGATGTCGGTTGGCCATGCAATTCTCCAGTCTGAACAACTTTGCTAATGTACTCAGAACTAGAAGGAGGACCACCTGCTTCATCATTTTACCACTTAAGGTTGGTTCTTAGTGGGTGAATTTTTCATTATGTTTTCCACGTTTCCTTGGGACACAAAGGTGTATGAGAAGCACACACAGGCCCAGACCTACACCCACAGGTCCTCTGACAGTGCGAAGCGTTTACACTGCTGCTCAGTAAACATGTCTGCATTTAAGTATGCAAAGCCGCGTTTATACATTTCACAAAAAACCAGAACAAAATACGGCGGGCTGTTTCATAAGTAATGACACATGTTGAGAACCAAATTAAAACACTCACTAACCTTTGGTTTCTTTTCCTGAACCATTCAAGGCAGGCTTCATTTTGGGATCCTGCGTCTCTCTGTCCCAGGTCTGCCTTAGCCTCTAACCCTCAGTGTAGATTTCAGCAGGTCGTGGAGAGCAGATACTCTGGGTATTTCGGTTCTTGTTGCCACTTTGCCTCTCGGGAGTTGTACAAAATAGGGCGAGTCCTTTCTGTGAACCTTTGTCTCTCCTCTCTGATGTGACGAAGTTAGACTGGATTTCTGTAGGACTCCTCCTAATGTCCTGTGATTCTACCTGACCATTTTCTCCAGGTGACTAGAAGTAGGAAAGGTCATTGTACCGCTGTTGATCCTCAGAGGCAGGATGACAGTTCCGTCTGCTAAGGGATACTCAAGGGGCCAGCCCACCCATCTGGTTCAGTAGAAAAGGCCTTGGCATTGCAGACAGATCAGAATTTAAATCTGGATCCTTCCACAGCCTACCTGTATAGTGTTAGGCTGGTCTCTGCCCAACTCACACTTCCTCCTCTGGAAGGTGAAGCTGGGAATACTGCCTGATAGTGTTTGGGGGTGAAGATTGAACCTGATAATGTCTGCGCTACGACATCTGTGAAAATACCAGCACGTAGTAGGTGCTCCGTGAGTGACGTGTGGGATGACTCCTCAGCGTTGAGGGAGGCCGAGGGCAGCACGTGGCAGGGTGTTCGCATCTCCAGCTCGGGGTCCCCGCTTAGTGGGTCCATGACGTGGGAGTGGCCCCTTGGTTGCACGGGGGCCACTCCCAAGATGGCGGAACAAATGATGTCATTCCGTGGGGTGACACCAGGCCGCTAGCCACCCTTCCGCCATCCTCCCGGGGAGGCCGGCCTTGCATTTGCGCCCCTCTTTGTGGCCTGGTTTTCAGCTTCCTGTGTGTCCTTCCACATAGACCGGATCAACTGCTTTCGGCTCTTGGAGGGAAAGGGAGAGACAATATCTAATTTGTTTGAACAACGATATTTTTCGAAGTCTCTCTGGTGACATTTTGCAGCCAGGCATTTTGATGGCAGGTAGACCCAGCCACGGCTCTTTGTTTGGCCTTGAATGCCGTCCCCTTGGAGAAAGTTTTTAGTTTCTTTTAACCAACGCTCAAAAATTATTAATTTGGCTCTTTATTCATGAACATTAAAAGCTGGAAGTTAATAAATATTTGATGATCTTAAAGCTCAAATGCATATCGGATTGATGCTGAGGGACGAAGAATTGAGGGCAGGGAAAAGGCCTCCTCTTTCCAGAATTGGCAAAATCGATGTAAAGTCGGCTTTTGCTAACCTACCAAGGGTGCACCGAACGGGGGCTAACGCAGGATGACGGGACGGAGCCGTGGAATGCCGGCATTGCCCCGGGGAGGTCTCCAGGCTCAGAGGGCCCTGCATCTTCCCACCTTCCCAGGTGCGCCTGGCTGCTGTTCCCAGGGGAGGTAAGTGGGCCGGATCATAGCAGCATCAGCTCATCCAGTAACGTCAGGACTTCCAAGAAACATCCAGCAGCTCTGCCTTCCCAAAAGATGACGGGGGTTCCTGGGCCAGAATGGATTTTTGAAAGTCAGATGTCCATCTTAGAATAAGCAGGCGAATTTCCATCTTCTATTCACTGCCAGAGTAAGAAAGAGCTTAAGTATATACATTTAGTTCATACTGTGTGATTTTTTTTCAGCAAATATGTTCAGGAACTCAAGCTGCAGTGTTGATTTTCTTTAAAGATTTTTCTCCCCTACCCCTAGTGAACCCAAACAGATTCTTTGGGGTTGGTATCGATTAAACAGATGGATGGACCTTTCTGATGGGCTAAAAGAACGGAACTAGGATAAATAGGACTGATTTTTTCCCCAAAGGTCTAAAAAAGCACATGAATTCACCTTATGTGCTGGCAAGGGCTGTTAGTCCTTAAAGAAAAAAGAGCATCAGGTAGGTTTTTCATGGAAGGGTCTCCCTAAGAACCGTTCCTCACCAACAAAATCCTTACAAAGCCTGCATTACCTTGTGTTCATGTAGGAACTGATAGTTTCTATGCTCAGTTATTTTAAAAGAAAATGCACTGAAAATTTTACAAGGGGAAACATTCACATATGAGATGTAAATTCTCAGATGATAACCAAAGAGCAACTAATAGGATTATAGGGAAGTCCAGTGAACGAACTTGGGACCTGGGGGGGTCTGTTGATACTTTGTTATTAGCGGAATGATTTGCTAACTGGTGATTCTGTGCTTCCATTGTCGATGCCATTTTCTGCAAATGTTGCCTGGACCACGTCACTGATTGGAGAAGTGAGGATGTGAAATACAAACATACTTGTAAGATTTTTTAAACATTACAATTTTAATATGCTTGTTGACATCTTCATGAAGAAAAGGCAGGTGATTATCCATGATAGTGAGTATGTAGAGAACCTCTTTCTCAGGCAGATGGACTTAAGGGTAATTTGAGTGGTTCTTTAATCATTCTGTCTCAGCGGCCTTTTCTGTAAAATAGTGGCAAGACTGCGTATCCTGTAAGATTTGCTGAGAAATAAGTGAGATCACAAATGTAATGTGCAAGCAAAGGCTTTTCTCTCTATAACGAATGCTGTTTCTCTTTCTGTGCGCACTAGCCCATAATTAATCTTCAGCTCCAGCATGTAGACTAAGGGTGTATGTGCTAAGTAAATATCCGTTGGATGGATGAATGGATGGATGGGTGGGTGGGTGGAGAGATGGATGGGTAGGTGGATGGGTGAGTGGATAGATGGATTGATGGATGGATGGATGGATTGGTGGGTGGATGGATGGATGGATGGATGGATGGATGGATGGATGGGTTGATGGGCTGGTTGGTGGATGGGTGGATGGAGAGGATGAGTGGATAAATGGGTGGATGGTTAGATGGATGGGTGGATGGATGAAGGTAGCTTAAATCCAGTTTATTGTATACATTAAAATTTGTGATTGATAATATGAATCACTTGGGAATTCATCAAGTCTATTTACTTCAGCCTCATTGTTGATATTAACATTACCATATTATCTGAAAACATCAGAAAAGGTTTCCTTTCCTCAGTTGTTTTTGTTCTTGCCTGGCCTTCCTTGGGAATATTTTTCCCCCTTTAGGAATATTAACATTGCTAGGTAGGTGGCTATTAGCCATTATATACAAACATGACATATGCATTGTTTGTTATGCACCTTTGAATTTAAGAGAGCCCTTTGATTTAGGAGGCTGAATATCTCTGCTCTACGATTTGTCAGTTGGGAAAAGAAGACAGGAACAAAAAGCAAGCACTTAGCCTAAGCCTTTTAGGGAACCGATGCTGGTGATCTCTGCCCCTAATGCTTCATTATCTCCTCCCGTCTTCAGCTGCAGGGATGCCTTTTAGATCGTGATGCCTCAGCTACAAAGATTCTAAAAACAATGTCTCCACCCGATTGGGCAGTTATCATTGAATTTCTTTTTAACATTGAATTTCCTGTTTCTCCCCCCTAGTTACAGACCTTGTTGGATGCTTCCTTACTAGAGCTCTTATTTCCTCTTCGATGAACCGACCTATGAATAACTAGCTTCTGACACCTCCGAAGTCTCCCAGATTTGATTCCTCAAAAGTTAGCTCAGACCTCTCTGCTCCTTAATCGATGTTTCAATTCCTCAACCATTTCTCGACACAAGGGATTGTGTATGCCCTCCAGGACAAATTTGGGTAGAGATAGGAAGATGGCCCTGGCCGGGCTTGTATTCAGCATAGGAATTTAGCACAAGAAAGCGGAGTACCATGTGCAAGGCGCCAGATGGGGAGAGGGACAAAGTGCTCTTGAAATATCCAAACAGGACCCCTGATGTTGTCTGGAAGGCAGGGAGCTTGGAAGAAGACCACAAAGAGCTGACAGCTAGGTCAGAGCCTGGAGCCTGCTTCGGATTCTGTGTCTCCCGCTCTCTCTGACCCTCCCCTCCTCGCACTGTCGCTCTCTGTCTCTCAAAAATAAATTTTAAAAAACATTAAAAAAAGAAGTTTAAAGAAATCCCTATGTGGACCAAGCAGATACCAAGCAGGTGTGATTCAAGGCATCAAAACATGAAACTTTGTGGTGCCTCATGCAAACAGGAATATTGCACTGCAGTGGTGAGGTAGGTGTCTGACCGGAGAGTTGGAGGTAGGGCTGGGGAGTGCCTGGGTGGGCACGTCTGTGTCCACGAGCGCGAGGAAGCTGGGGGCTGTTGAGCCGAGGCACATGGCTTATTTCCAGCAGCAAACCTAGACCTTCATGCATTTTCTGTTCAGAGGGTTCAGTAAATAACGAACACGTGGAAATAATTATTCCTGTATATACATACACCTAGGTGAGCAAGCTAGAGGTTCTCAGGCGTTTTTGCTTTGTGTGGCTGTGCAGAGCTAACTCCGCAGATGGGTGTGGGCGTCCGTGCGCCTGGCTATTTACTTGCAAATTGCAATACCAGATTGAAACTGCTGGGAAGGTTTTGCTATAAATTAAACATACGTTATACGTTCAGATTCTCTTCAGAGCCTGTTACTGAGCATTACCTGTGTGTGCAGACGTGTGCGAGAAGTCGCGGGGGCCATCGAAGAGCCAGGAAAGAATAGCCTCCGTATGTGCACAACATAGATGTCCGATTTGTGTGCCAGTTTCCATATATTTGTCAGTTGATTATTTAACCCCCTTGTAGTCGTCACGGAGAGGCAGGGGTGGGAAGTGAAGTTGGAGTGAAATTGAAGTAGAGGGGCTACCGTTCGATTGAAGCCTTAGGTGGTGGGGAACGTGTTAATAAACAGAAATGTGTTTGAGGGCTATGAGCAAACTGGTGCGTGTAGGGGCACAGACAAGAAAGGGTCCGACTCAGAGCAGTGTGGCCACAACAGAGGCAGCGTGTTCCGTGTCGGCAGGAGGGCAAACGCGTTTGAAATGTGGGGCTGCGACCTGAGTCTGGGAGACGTTACAACCCTGTGTCTCACTGCCGGTCACACGCATCCTGCGCGAGACGGTCCCCGTGGGGAGAGAAATCCTCCATGACCAGAGACACCGGGGTCTGTGAAGGAAGGGGAAGAGACACATCACCCTGCACTCGAACAAGCTCAAGGTCAAGCAGGAATGCTGAAATCGGAGGCAGGTGACGTGAGCTGTTTCTGCCTGCCCGGCAGGGTGGGACCAGGGCAGCGTCCCAGGGTGCACCTGCCGTGTGCGTAAGCACCTCCGCAGTATGAACTGCGTGCAAAGCTTCCATTTTCCTGCCTCCACACTGCAGTGGGTGTACCTAGGTGTCAGATACCTGCTTCTCTTCTTAAGGAAGGCATTGAACGCTATTTGAGTTAGCTCTGAAAGAGTCTGGGGTAAAAGGACCACCCATCAGAGAAGCTGCTTGACCCCAGAGAAAAACTGTTGCCCCAAGATACCGCTCACCTTGATGAGTTTAGATATTTTTTCTTAAATGTTGGTCATTGTGGACCTTAGAGATCCACCCCGTGTCCAGGGGTTGTGACTGCTGGGGGTACTGGGGAAAAAATACAGTATATGGTTTTCTCCTGCTGAAGGCAACTTGTGTGTAGTTGTAGGTACGAGGCAAAGAGACTGGAAATGAAGGTGTCCATACAGTACCAGTAGTGGGTGAAATAAGAGGAAATTGTCAGAAAACTCAAGATTCAAAGATATGGATCATAGGTATAGAATTCTAACTATCTCTTTGAACAGCTTTATTGACAGGTAAATCACGTACAACAAACTACCCTTATTTTTTAAAATTATTTTTGAGAGGGGGGAGGAGCAGAGGGCCAGGGAGACAGAGGATCCAGAGTGGGCTCTGCACTGAGGGCAGAGACTGCGCCTCAGAGCTCAAATTCACGAACCGTGAGATCATGAGCTGAGCCAAAATCAAAAGTCAGGTCCTTAACCTACTGAGCCACCCAGGGGTCCCAGAGCGCCCATATTTAAAGCGTACAATTTGAGAAGATTTGGAAGATGTGTGTTCCAGAGACCAATCCCAGTAAGGAACACATGATGGTCCCCAGAAGTTCCCTCCTGTCGCTCACTCTGGAGCCTCCTCCAGAAACGGTCTGCCGGAAGCCACCATGGGTTAGCGTGCATTTCCTGGACTGCATGCACACGGCAGCAGTGAGTGCACCATCTTTTATGATCAGGCATCTTTCCTCCATCCTCTTAATAGTCGTGCACTGCCACTAAATTACAGCTTTGTTTCCACTTCCCTCTGAGGAATGCTGTGCCGTATCTTTTCATGGACTTACTTGTCATCTGTGTATCTGCTTTGGAGAAATGTCTGTGCAAATCTCTAGTCTGTTTTATAATTGAGGGATTGCTTTGTTTTCTTATTATTGAATTTTGAGAGTTCTTTGTATATTCTGGATACAAGGCCTAATATATGAGTGACAAGTATTTTTCCCAAATTGTAGCTTTTCTTTTCATTCCCTTTTGACAGAAGGTTTTCATCTTGATGATACCCAATTTACCAGTTGGCTCTCATAGGGGCCTTGCTTTTGGTGACATGTCTAATATAATAAGGTCACAAAGATTTTCTTCTTTCTTCTACAAGTCTTGTAAGTTTAAGTTTAGAACTTACAGTCCATTTTCAGATAGTTTTTGTATATCATATATAGTATGCATTAAATTTTTTTTTTGCATATGGATATCTGAGGTTTCAACACGATTTCTTAAAACAACTACTCTTTCTCCACAAATATGGCTGTAACTTTGGCATACTCAGTATAAATAACTTTCAGAATTGCCTTTCTTTTATTAAAAAAAAAGTTTATTTATTTTGAGAGGGGGAGGGAGAGCATGAGTGAGCAGGGGAAAAGCAGAGAGGGAAAGAGAGAACCCCAAGCAGGCCATGAGCTATCAGTGCAGAGCCCAAGCAGGGCTCGAACTCCTGAACCGTGAGATCATGATCTGAGCCAAAACCAGGAGTCTGATGCTCGACCAACTGAGCCACCTAGGTGCCCCGAGAATCACACTTCCGATGTACGTGAGACACGTTCAGTTACAAGGGCAGTAGCCCCATGAGCCAGACTGGGGGAGAAGGGGGAAGCTACGGTCCGCTGCCAGACTTCTGGTAAACAACGCAGACCACACCTCAGACACTTGTCTGTTGCACCAAGTTTTACTCTTCACATTGTGAACACGATGCCCAACTGGGTTCCTTTGGGGAAGCTGTGAGAGCCTAAGAATAAGTGTAAATGAAGCAGGGACGTGGCCACACCGTCTTCCCCCAGGTGCCGGGCAGTCGGGGCCACAGCGAGCTGCCGGCCCCTAATCAGCACAGCTCCTTGTCCACCTTGCCGCCAGGTGATATTTCTAAAAGGTAAATTCCATCACGCCACTCCTGTGTATTTATTGGAAGCCTCCCCGAGTGGCCCTAGTTGTTTGGGAGTCTAGAGGACACCAGCACGTCCCCGAGATTCCTGCCTGTCTTCACTGGGACCCTGTGTTGCCATGTGGCTTCACATCCGGTCTCCACGGCCAGGTTCCTTGGGTGGAGCTGCGCACTTCCTGGCCTGGCTCTTCCCCTGTCTGTTTGGCAACAGCTCCTCACTTTTCCGGACCCTTCCCAGCACGATCTGCCCCTCCCTCCTGACCCTGAGACACTCACTCAGGTTCCATATTGGCCACACCCACCCCGGCCAGCTGGCCTTCCCGGCAGGGCTGTGACGAGGGCCTCATCACCCTGAGGTCCGCTGTCACTGGTGTAGGGTCTTGCTTGGAACAGGAAGTCATGGGAGATCGTGGAGTGAATGACCAAAAGCTACTGACTGGTGTTATTCATGGGCATCAGAATTTCGTGGAAGACCTTTGTTTCTCTGCTGAGTGTTGGTTGCCTGAAGATGATGACCTTTCAGCTGTGGAGAGAGTGCCCTGCCTGCTTTCTAGGAGCACCCGGGCTCCATGGCCATGAACGGGGTCCCCTGAGGACCTGGGGCTTAGATTCGTCTGAAAACGGTGTTTTCCTCTTGGCTCTGCCCGTCGGGAAGCTGCAGGAGACTGTCACTTCTCCCAGCTACGGCCAGACTGCTGGAAGGGTGGGTGCCCTGCCCCACTCCTACAGAATCTACCCTTCCTCGTCCGGCACTGTTCCTCTCACTTAAAATTCAGCTCTCTCCTCACAGACTCCTGCCCGTTCCTACCTCCATAACCTCTTGCCTGGAAATTCCCTGAGATTCAAGTAAAATCTCCTCTTTCCTCTTTCATCTTGGGAGAAGTAGGAAAATCCACAGGAATGGACAAGGAGCACGTGTGTACCTTTCTGCGTCGTCTCTCCCCACCCCAGCCCCCACCCCAGCCACAGCTCAGTCTGGAATAGCATAGACAGGTGCCGTGGGAACAGCCAAAAACGCCTTCCTCCTGACTGGTGCTCAGGTGACCCCCTTTCCCCACTGTGTCAGAGGACAGTCCTGAGGGTGACCTTGGAAGCAAGAGGTAGCCCAGCGGGGTGGGGGGAATGAAGCATCCCCTGAAATCTACCTCTTATTCTCTACTTCGGGCCCTGTGATGTCATAACAAAGGACAGTTGGAGGTGACACCTGCTGACCCAATTCAGTCAGCTTTCTCTATTGACAAGGAGGTGCTATAATGAAGCCCTTTTGATACATCAATATTGGCATGCCAAGATGCCCATCTGTTCTGAATACGAATCAGGAATGTTCAATTAACATAGATTATGTCACCACGCAGTTAGAGTGTCATTGCTTTGAGTTCATATCCTGACCTAACGGAGCCCAGTGACATTCACCTTGACGGTCACACCACTGGGACAGGAAGGGGCAGGGAACGCGTCTCCCTCTCAGACCTAGAATTTCATTCCAGCAGAGCGGCACGTCCGGCATACAGCCCTTTCCCCAGAAGAGGGATGCACCACTCTTTCGGATGACATCACTGGCACTTTGGGCCAGAAGCAAAGCCGTTTGGGGTGTACAGATGGAAGGACACGTGTGCATACACACGCAGCAGCCTTGTTTGAGCGCTGTTTTTCCTTGTGCACAGGCCTGGTTGTTTTGTGGCTTTCTGTCATCTTTCCCCTGTTCTCTCTCACTTGGGCAGAGGGTGGGAGAGTGGGCACCTGAGTCCTTGGTGTAACTTTCGCTTCTTAAATTTTACAATTACTGCAGCAGTCTAGGCGTTTATACAGCTGATGGTGTAACGAAGCTGCTCCT
Source organism: Helogale parvula (assembly GCA_004023845.1). Classification (NCBI taxonomy): domain Eukaryota; kingdom Metazoa; phylum Chordata; class Mammalia; order Carnivora; family Herpestidae; genus Helogale; species Helogale parvula. The sequence continues at coordinate 93,713 of PJEM01003492.1, forward strand.
CCCCCCAGTGGTCACAGATCGTCCCGAGGTGAGCGGTGGGCAGGCAGGGCTCAGGCGTATTGGTGGATCAGCCAGGGATCTCCAGAGACGCAGCACTAGGATGGGGGCTGATGAGCATGCAGTGAGCTGGTGAGGCCTGGTGTTCTGTTCTCCTGTCCCACCAAATCCACAGCACACCCTCCCGGAGTCTCCCTGATAAAGCCCCTGGTGAGCACAACCTCGTTTTCTATTGGTCGTCATCATGATCCCCCCAAATCCTTGCCTCCGTTTCCTGCCCACCTGGGCCATTGCTTGACGGGCAAAGTTCTGGTGGGGTTTGCCCAGACGTGGGGAAGCCTGTCCGGGGGCCCCAAGCTGGTGTTCATCTGAAGTTGTTGGTGCTGCCGCGTGCTGAGTCAGCACCTCAGCTCCCCTCCCCTCCCCCCTCTTCCCTCCTTCCCCCACTGAATTTTGGATCTTCCGCAGGAGCAATGCTGGTTATTGTAGCTTTTTTAGCCCAAAAGACTGTACTGGGATTTATGACCCCGGTGTCTGTGTCACTGCCCCGTTACCTCTGTCCCTTGTGCGCAGGTGCTGCCGGAAAGATAGAAAGGAGCATTTGTCATTGTGTTAGGCGCCCTGCCCCTCCCCCCATACATTCTCTTGATCCTCACTATCCTGTTAACTAGGCAGGACTCGTTTTTTGTGATGAGCAGTTGATCTTAGACGAAGCTAATCGGGAGCTGACTTAGACGTACTCATTGACTCTACTTAATTACGCATCCATTAGCTGTTTATGAAGAATGTGGGTGTGAGTCTAGCCCTGTGTTGGCAGGAAGACGAATCTGATGGCACCTCTGCCCGCAGCGGCTTCCTCTGGGAGAGTCCTCTGGCGGCGCAGAGCCGTCTAACGCGGGGCCCCCGCAGGCTGGCGGCGGAGAGCACTCCCTCTGCCCCTGCGCACCGCTTTCGCTCACCCTGACGCCCGCACACCGGAGGGTCTGCTCTAATCATTCTGGGGTGTGGCCTGGGCTTTGGGACTTGTGAACCCAGGTGGTTCTATGGGGCAGCTGAGAAGAACCACCGGACAGGCTGGGCCCCTGGGTCTTTAATAACCACCTGAGCCACCGAGAAGAAGGTCTGAGGGCCTTTTGCGGGTACAGGTGCTAAAGGTCAGTGCCCAGAACTGCTGAGGCCATTCTGGGGCCTCGTTGTCTCTGAAAATTTCAAAACAGGTACAACCGAGTGATTTCTGTGTCGGGAAAACTCTTGAGAGAGATGCTCATTCTCGTGAACTCAGTTGCAAGTACTGTGTGTTTTTTTTTTCTCCTGAGTTTTCTTTGGAGGAAATGTGGGAGACTGAAAGAAAACCACAATGGGGCTTTTATTATTTTAGTGCCTGAGGAACGCTGGGTTGCAAACTGTGTCGTGTGTGGAACATTAGTCCTGCCTTGACAGCAGCTGTGAAGGTCTGTGTGAGAAATGCTACCCGGGGCGCGTGCAGGGCTCAGTCGGGTGAGTGTCCGACTCTTGATTTCGGCCCTGGTCCTGATCTCACGGTTTGTGGGATCGAGCCCTGAGTCGGGCTCTGCACTCACAGTGCAAAGTCTGCTTGGGATTCTCTGTCTCCGTCTCTCTGCCGCTGCCCACCTTCAAAATAATTAAATAAACTTAAAAATACTTTTTTAAGTGAAACTGCCTGATCTCCTTTGGATGGTCCTCAGTATAAAATATCTGCAGCAATCTCTTCAGAATTGGCTCCACTTTTCTAAACAGAAATTTGTGGCTTTTCCTTCCACCAACAAAGGATGTTCCTTGTCATCAATGAAGGACACTTCGGGAGCAGCGCCCTCGCTACGGCTAGACGCTCTGACGTGTCTGACGTGTCGTAATCAGGAGAAAGAACATTTCAATTGTGACTGCAGATGATGGGGAAGGGATTTTCCTTTTTTAACAAATTTTTTAATCTTTATTTTTGAGAGAAGAGTGAAGGGGAAGAGGAACAGAGAGAGAGAGAGGGAGCTCCAGGCTCTGAGCTGTCAGAAGGCAGCCGGGTGCGGGGCTCAGACTCATGAACTGCAAGTCCATGACCTGAGCAGTGTTGGACGCTCAACTGACACAGCCTCCCAGGCACCCCAGGATTTTCACCTTAAAATGGATTTTTCCGGGTGCTCAGAGTTAGTGGAATGCTGGTGGAGGCTTACGCCTACCTGAAACCTCATCGCGGCGAGTCCACACTTGGACTCTGAAAGCCATCCGGGCTCTCGTGTGGGACGCTCACAAGCAGGAAGGCATTGGGTCCTTGGGCAGGTTGACATGGGGACTGTTGCAGCTGGCTTCATGCGGTGACTGTTAATCATCCCTGTCCACTCGAGACTGTGCAGATGGACCAACAAGTGTGACTCTGGTTGGAATAGTGAGCAGTGGTTCCGTGTGCTGTGATTCTGCTCAACAGGGAAAGGATAAACCATGTAACGGAACTGTATACACTTGAAAAGAGCTTTTTTTGAATTTAATTAATATTTTGAGAGAGAGAGCAGGGAGGGGCAGAGAAGGAGAGAGAGAGAATCCCAAGCAGACACCATGCTGTCATCACCGAGCCCAACACGGGGCTTGAACCTACAAACCGTGAGATCATGACCTGAGCCGAAACCAAGAGTCAGACACTCAACCAACTGAGCTATCCAGGCGCCCCTCAGTAAGGATTTTTTGTTTTTGTTTTCTTTTGTTTTTCCTTGTTTTAAAGGTTATTTTATTTTTGAGAGAGAGAGAGAGAGAGAGAGAGAGAGAGAGAGGGAGGGAGGGGAAGGTGGCGGGGGTAGAGAGAGAGACACACACACACAGAAAACAAAGCAGGCTCCAGGCTCCGAGCTGACCTCACAGAGACCATTGAGGGGCTCCAACTCACAAACTGCGAGATCGTGACTTGAGCTGAAGTCGGTCACTCAACCATCTCACCCCCAGGGTGCTCTGGAAAGAGCTTCTAAAATAAGAACAAATCTAAATTCATGTCCCAGCGCCATCTTGTAAATTTGAGGCTAAAGCTCGTGGCTCAAATTTCCTGATCTGTCTTGGTTTCAATACTTGTAGTAGCTCTTACATCGCAGAGTTCCGTACACCTTGTGAGGTGAGCCGTATCAAACACCAGCTAGACACCTTTTTTTTTAAATTTTTTAAAAAGTTTATTTATTTTTGAGAGAGAGAGAGCGACCAAGAGAGGAGCACAGAGAGAAAAGGAGACACAGAATCCAGAACAGACTCCAGGCTCTGAGCTGTCAGCACAGAGCCCGACGCAGGGCTCTAACTAACAAACCGTGAGATCATGACCTGAGCTGAAGTCAGATGCTTAACCGACTGAACCACCCAGGTGCCCCAATACCTTTCTTTTTTTTAATGGTCACCTTGACCTTCACTGTAGCTAGGGTTGCCTGAACGTGGAGGCTGGGGCTAGGTCTCTGGGCCGACTTTGGGGGATATAAATATGCTGACGGTTTGGAGATTGTAAGGCGCAGGTGCCCATGTCCACCTGCCCAGTGTCCCAGTGTCCCGCAGAGGCACCGAGTGAGCGCACACACCTGCTGCACCCCGAGTGGAGTCTGTGGGGGTGCCACTCGCCCCCCTCTGGAGCTGGCGTTCAGTGCGGACAGCACTGCCACCCACAGATTTGTCGGGGCCAAGAGACAACCAGGGCAGGCACGGGGCCAGGGCCCGCGGGTCCGGCTCATGCCCTTGGCAGTGGCCGAGGGAGCCAGCGGTCAGTGTCCTCACTGCACACATGAAAGTGGGCGACAGCGGCGCTTACTGGCTGGTGGTGACCAGGACGTGGCGTCCGTGGGCAGCGCATCACCACACCGCACGCGTTAGGCTGACTCCTGTCTGTGTCAGTCACATCCCAGTAATGCAGGGACACGGTGTTTTGACAAAGTGTGGCTGCGGGGCCATCGGGGAAAGAGGTCATGGCAGTTACATCTTCTCGTGAGCAGTTCACATACTTCCAGGAAAATGCAAGTGTTTTCACTGCGTCTGGTCGTTCTCTACCCGCTGCCCCTCCCTGACCCTCCTTTAGCCTGAGCCCGGCGTCTCCCCCTGGGTGGGTCTCTCCCTGGGAGAGGGGTTGTCCCCTGGGATCCGGTCAGCCTTGGTGTGGACTCTTGTGATGCCCCCACTGGCCTGCCCCCCCCCCCTCAGACTGGAATCCCCTCCATATGGACCCCTCCCCCACTGCCGAAGGACAGGGGACGGTTTTTACCTGTTTCTGGAAAGCAGGGAACAGGTGTAATTTTACCCCTGTGTCCCAGAGCTCAGCTCAGCCCCTGGGCTCTATTAGGCTTTTGATTTATCTGCAGATACCAACTAACACCCTCGAACTCCCGACACACACGCACACACAGAGCACAATTTTTTTTTTCCTGCTGTGGACACAGGTCGGGTTTTTTAGTTAGCAGTTGATCACGGAGGCCAGAAATAAGGATATTAAAGTCAGACAAGCCTGGGGTGGAGTTCTGATTTTACCATTCAGTAGCTGATGGCCTTGACTGAATTACTCAAGACCTTTTTCTTGAAAAGAGCAGTAATAATAATTATAATCTTAATAGTTCATTCACAGGGGAGTTATTAGAAGCATTACATTTGGAAGCGAGATGCAGTTAGCTTATGTACAGTATGGTACATTTGCGTTAGCATTTAGGGTGTGTGATTTCACTGGTGTTTTAATATTAGGTAGTGGAGTAGGGACATAATTATTGGAATAAATGAGGCCCCAAATGCCATCACCGAATGAGCAGTTTCCTCCACACGCCGTGGGCAGGACCGGCCTTGAGAGCTGAGGCCACGCTAAGGTGACGCAGTGTGGCCAGGCCCTCAGCGGCCGTTCCTCGGCTTGCTGACCTGTGGTGGGAAGCTGGCCAGGACATGTGGACCAGGCTCTGTGCAGCGGTCACACTACCATCCTGTCCTGGGCATTTGCAAAGACCACAGTGAGAATGAGGTGTTATAAGGCAGCCGGGGGAGGGACAGAACTGACGGACCCAAGGGAGTCTGAGCAAGTGCAGGGTGTGGTGCAGGAGGGCAGAGCAGGGCCGGCGGGGAACAACTTGGCACCTGGGGCGCCTGGGGCCTCAGTTGGTTAAGCATCTGACTTAGGCTCAGGTCATGATCTCGCGGTCAGTGAGTTCAAGCCCCACATTGGGCTCTGTGCTGACAGCTTGGAGCCTGAAGCCCGATTCTGATTCTGTGTCTCCCTCTCTCTTTGCTCCTCCCCTGCTCGTGCTCTGTCTCTCTCTCTCTCTGTCTCAAAAATAAACGTTAAAAAAAAACAACAGCGTGGCCCTGGGCGTGGGCCCCTGCGCTCTGGTCTGTGAGGCCCAGAGGGGGGAGGCCAGTCTTTGCTGAGGCCGCTGGCCCACACCTGTGACCGCGTGATTCCTTTTCGTCTTCTCCGTCAGCTGCCCAGTGCTTTCCTGTATTTAAAGGAACGGAGGCCGTGGTAGCTACCAGAGTGGGGTCTCAGGAGTGGTGCGGTGGATGGTGGATGGCAAGGCCTGATGGGATAGAAGGCTCCAGATGCTGCTGCTCTCACTGTGAGTTAGCCTGTGCTGTAGGAACTGCGAGTGCATTCAGGGGACATTCCTTGCCTTCCAGAGCCTAGATTGCCCAAAACGAGCCCCAGAAGGATGTTCATTTCATTTAATGACCTCGTGTCTTCTTTTTTTTTTTATGTGTATTTATTTTTGAGAGAGAGAGAGAGAGAGAGAGCACATGTGCAAGTGGGGAGGGATAGAGAGAGAGGGAGACACAGAATCTGAACAGGCTCCAGGCTTTGAGCGGTCAGCATGGAGCCCAATGTGGGGCTCGAACTCACGACCTGTGAGATCATGACCTGAGCTAAAGTTGGCCGCTCAACCACCTGAGCCGCCCAGGTGCCCCGCCGCCCCCGTGTCTTCTTTAACTGAGCCCCTGGGGCTCCCTCTGTGTGCGTTTACCTGTCTGATCAGCCTGCAGGGTTGTGTCTGACGTCCGGGGACGGCGATCACATGATCAGTGTCGGGCATGGGAGCGTTGGGCACCGTCGCCCTCCCAGCCCCTGGAACGTTAAATGGGGGAACACACGTCATCCGGCAACAAGCCGCTGCCCCGGGGCACGTGCCTCCTTGACGGGACCTGTGGGAAGGAAGCGAGTTTCCCACCTGAGATCCTCGCTTGTTTGCCAGGAACAGGGGCGTTTCAACCTTGCCCAGAGTGACACCGAGAAGGATTGATTGCTCGGTGACCTACGGTGCTGGTAATGCAAGGCGAATTCATTGTCATCATGAGCCTCCCCGGTGTGGCCATATGACAAACCCTGGGGAGTCTTCTTGGAAAGGACGCTGCTCAGATGTGGGGCCGCTGCTTTCTGTGGACAGACGGCAGCCACATGGCTGTGGACACCCTCGTGGCAGGTCATCGTCAAGGTTAAGTGGGGGGGAAGTGTGCTGCTTTTCTGTGATGGGACTGATTTTGCAGGAGAGCTTTGTGTGGGAAGTGGCACTGAGTCTGGACTCTACTTTTCCTTCCGCTGCTAACTGGCTCGTGACCTTGCGCCTGTGTGTGTATGCGCGTGCGCCTGTGTGCACCGGTGTGCATGTGGGTACATACGCGTTTATATGTGTACAGTCATTCCCTGGAATTCCTCGTATATGTGTGCGTCCATACACACACACACACAAACACACACCTTCACGACACACTGAATATGTCCGAGTAGCTCTTTCCTGTGCTGAACTGCATTCTGTCTGACACCAGAGTATGGCCTCAGTCACGTGCCTGTTCTAATATTTACATCTTAATCAGTGCACTGTTTCGGTGCCATCTTGAGACAGCACTTGGTCCTTTATAATCGTCACGGATACTCCTTGCTCCAAGTGTTTATTCTTCCTTTGTTAAGAGCAAGCTCAATGGGGTTTTGTTCTTTTTGGTTAATTGAGTTTTTTTAAACATTTTTTTAAAATGTTTATTTTTGAGAGAGCATGAGCAGGGGAGGGTCAGAGAGAGAGAGACACACACACAGAATCTGAAGCAGGCTCCAGGCTCCGAGCTGTTGGCACAGAGCCCGATGGTGGGGCTTGAACTCGTGAATGTCGAGAGCATGACCTGAGCCAAAGTCAGATTCTCAACTGACTGAGCCCCCCAGGCACCCCGGAAAATCCTTCCTTGTTAAGACTGAAAGAGTCCCTCGAATGAACACACAACATTTTCCTTATCCGCTCGCCCCTTGGTGGACACTCATGTCGCTCCCCCTGTGGGCGGCTGCCAGTGATGGTGTGTGAACACGGGTGTGCTCATCTCCTCAGGACCTTGCTTTCCATTCTTTTGGGTGCACACCCAGAAGTGGGATCCCTGGATCCTACGGCAGTTGTATTTTGTTTTTTTAATTTTTTGAGACAGAGCGTGAGTGGGTGAAGCACAGAGAGAGAGAGGGAGACACAGAATCTGAAGCAGGCTCCAGGCTCTGGGCTGTCAGCACAGAGCCCAACACGGGGCTCAAATTCACGAACCGCAAGATCATGACCTGATCTGAAGTTCGATGCTTAACCGACTGAGCCACCCAGGCCCCATTAATTGAGCTTTTTATCTAGACATGACTGTAGGTTTGCATGCATAAAGGCCTCCCGTGCTCCTCAGCCACTTTCCCCCAGTGGGACATCGACACAGATGCAGACATGACAAAGGACATTTTCATCCCTAAGAGGAAGACTCCTGTTGCTCTTTTGTAGCCACACCCACTCCCTCTGCACAGCTCCTGAGCCCAGCACTCACTAATCTGTCTCTGCTCCTATCCGTCTTTGATTTCAAGAATGTCATATAAATGGAAATTTTGGGATTGGCCTTCCCCACTCAGTACATTTCTCTGGGGAGCATTTGTACACACTCACTTGGTTCCATGTTGGGAGACTCTGAGCCTCTGAAATCCTAGAGTCAAGATCCAGGGACATCGGAGCCCTAGGGAACCCCTCTTGAGTATCGGAGGCTCAGAGGTCTTGCATCGTGCAGGGGTTTCTTCCAGCCGAGTCCCGACCTCTTTAATTTTGCCCAAACTGGAAGCAAAAGAAGAGTAAAGTAAAGATGCCCTGTGCTTGCTCCTCCCGCAGGGTCCCCCTGAATTCATGGTCATCAGAACCACCGTGGCATCTGTGCACGCGTGCAGGAGCCTGGGCTTTGGTCACTGGGACATCCTGGGCCTTCGCAGCTTACAAAGTGACCTCATATGTTCGAAACTTTCCCACTGTGGGTGAAGGAATGGGGCCAAGTTAACTGAACTCTTCGAGCTCAGCTCTGGTCCCCCCCTGCTCTGCAGCCCCACCAGGCTCTGCAAACAATATGAGGTTTCATAAATGAATATTCTTTCAGTTCATCCTGGCTCCTTCCGTGTGTCGGAAACCATCGATGTGCGCTAGCAAAGTGCACGTGATGGGGTTTTACTCTGGGGTGATGGACAGGTTTTGGCAGTAGATGGGGTGGTGCTTGTGCAACGTTGTGCCTGTACGGAGACCGAATCCTTCACTGGAGAATGGGTGCTTTTGTGATATGTGAGCTTGGCTCGCATAGTCTTCTAAACGTATGCCGTGTCACTTAGGAGAAGTTCCCAGTCTCCTCCAGGGCGTGGAGCGTGGGTAGAGCATTCCTGAATACATCGGAGCAGGAGCTCGGAGGAGCCTTCCCTTAGGAGGGAAAAGATGCTCCTCTCGATGTCGGCTCCTTGAAGTGGCCTATAATTAGAGACTCCGAGAAGGGAGATTTGTATACTCAGACTGGAAGAATTTTATGGGGGAGACATCACGGTGGAAATGTGAAGTACGTTGTTGGCACAGCAACATTAACACACCCATGTGGTGCACACGTAACGCACCCAGGGACTATCCGGTGCTCTCAGATCCGGGGCGTAATCAGGCAGCCCCGGGTAATCATTGTAACTGTGAAAACCTAATCACACGCATTTCTTGGCATCCGGAATTTGCAAGTGTAATGTCATTCGTTTCTGTGTAGGAAGAGGGTGCAGCGTTTGGAGGATGTTGATTTTTTTGATAGCATATTTATCAATTTGAGTCATTTTGAAAAAACAATATATAACATTAACACCAGTTGTACACAAATGTCTCATTTAATGTCATTGCCGCTGAATGAGATCAGTTTCCCTGGTTGGTTCTCTGTAGCCTTTTCACAGTTAAGTCCAGAAACATGCGGGTAAAAGGCACCGTCTACTAGCGCTGGATTGCTGCAGAACCTCAAACTCGGGATCACGGTGTCTTGGAATCTGTAGTTGATCAGGCAGGACAGGAGCAAATGTGACTTTCCCTCTGACTATGAGACACATTTGTTTTCAAACAAACTGAGAGGCGTGTATAGAGTAAGACCCAGAACAGAGTTTCTGGAACAAACTCTCATTTTATTTATTTATTTAAACCTTTTGTTGATGTTTATTTATTTTTGAGAGAGAGAGAGAGAGAGAGAGAGAGATGCGAGTGGGGAGGGACAGAGAGAGAGGGAGATGCAGAATCTGAAGCAGGTTCCCGGCTCTGAGCTGTCAGCACAGAGCCAGACACGGTGATCAAACCCATGAACTGCGAGATCATGACCTGAGCCGAAGTTAGACCAACTGAGCAACCCAAGCACTCCCAAAACTCTCATTTTGTAAATGAAGAAACAGAATCCAGAAATCTTTCTCTGAATAGGAATTGTGAAGAAAATATACTTTTGTAAAGTAGTATCTATTTTTAAGAACATTTGTGTTCCTGGCCTTTACATGTAATTTAATTTTTCTAATTACAAATTATTTTTATTCTTTCTTTTTAAGTTTATTTTGAGAGAGAGAGAGCACAAACATAGAAGGGTTAGAGAGAGAGAGAGAGAGAGAGAGAGAGAAGCAGAGAGAGAGAGAGACAAAGAATCCCAAGCAGACTCTGCACTGTCAGCTCAGAGCCCTACGTGGGGCTTGAACCCATGAACCGTGAGATCATTTCTGAGCTGAAATCAAGAGTCGGACACTTAACTGACTGAACCACCCAGGCGCCCCATAGATCATTTTTATTTTTTATTCCAGGGGCATGACAGAAAGCAGACATTGGTATTAGTTCTTCATTACTTAAAGAAGAGAAAAATAAATCATCAACCTCTGTAAGTTGGTTACTAACGCATCAAAGCCAGCCAGATACTTAAAGAGAAAAGAGGCCTTCAGTCCATGTGGCCTCAGAATGTCGAAAACTTTTACTACTGGAGCGCCTCATCGCATTTGCAGGGATCCAGAAATGTGGGCAGAAAACTTTGTAGTAGGTAAGGGTTGGCTAGAGAAAGTGAACCATTTTCCTGGACAAGAATAGAGCTGAACTCTGCTCATTACAATTGCCAACCTCACTGCATTTTTTTTTTCTGTCCGTTATTCAAAAAGCCCCAGATAAGGAGCCATACCCAGGGCTTTGCTGTATCCGGACGGCATGGCGGATTCGCCCCGTCGGGACACGCACTGTGCTGTTCATCACTACTGTCCGTGGATTCTCCTCTGCCCAACGAATAAATATTAAGCAAGCGCTGTGTGCTTACATAATTTGCAGAATTGATCGGCTGACTTGAAAGCTTGATCCCCCGACAACAGGAAATGGAGTGCTTTGTGCAGAGGTTAAATGCACAGTTTAATTGGCAATTGTGCATTAGAAAACCATTGTAAAATGATCACGGTTTGAGGGGGTACTTCAGATAGCACAGTCAGGGAAAGAAGCTTTTGTTTTTGGCCATTAAAAAAAATATAAGGTCCAGGAATTGAAGTGAAAAAATGGGGCTGCCTCAGACTGGATGACCGTCTTCCCAGAAGGGGGTGGCCTTACTCCTACACTCTACCTCCTAACTCAGAACCTAGAACACGTTAGATATGCAGATGTGAGAGATTCCTTCCTTGTCGACATAATTTATCCAACTCTCACAACCTGTTACATCTCAGAGAGATGCACATAACACGTACATGATCTTCGGTATGTTGGATATTTACCATTTAAATGAAAGGAAATCGAAAGCTAGGGAAGTCTGGTGAAGTTCCTTTGGACTCAGTGAGGGCATTTGACCACAGCGATTTCCCCAAAGTATTTAAGAGCACGCCTAGCAGGAAATCAGACTCTGGCTTGTCAGGTTCCTTCCCTTGGAAAGTGAAGGAAGCATCCGCCTTGGGTTCAAGTGCAGACAGGGATAGGGAGGGCAGCGAGAAGAGGTGTGGATAATCTGGTCCCCAGAAAGAACTGCTAGATCTCACAGACATGCCCCATTTCACGCAGAAGTTGTCCCCACAGTGCACGTGCCCATCTCTCCCGGTACTGCCCACCAGAACGTTGTCCCCCTCCTCATCTTTCCCGTGAGCTGCCTACATTTCCAAAAGTCTGCCCCAGGCCCCTGTCCACAGACTTCTGATCTGCGAGGTGTAACCTTGGTTGCTGTCTCTCGGTGGTTTTCCTTTCTGTCTCTGATTATCATCTGGGAGTTTATAAAATGAGTGGTGGTATTTCTACTGGGAAGTTCAAATCCCCTAGGAATTCCAGGCACCGCAAGCAAGTGGAACGCTAAACCAGGAACCCTTCTTCGGGTCTGGTTGCAGAGGATACAGTGATATAAAGTGTACTTAATTTTCCATCCTCATAAAACCATCTCGTAGCGTAGAGAAGCCCAGCTGCAAGTGCTCATGAATTATGACCACTATTTCTTACTGCGCGCTCAGACGGGGCATCTCGCTCCCAGCCTACTGGACAGGGCAGCGCGGGAGGCCGCGGTGCACATCGGTCATCATTGGGATGCTAATGGCCGCCATATGTTCTGGAATGGAAGTATTAAAATTGCGTTTCTCCTTTCTCTCTTGCCAAAGGGAGGGACGGGACAGTCAAATAGCATTGACCTTTGGCCGTTGGTGGAAGACGTTAGCAGGTGTGCGTTAGACCTCAGTGCCTCTCTGGTGCAGGGGGCCCGGGGAGGCTGGAGAGTGCCGTCCACAACACCGTCCATTGGCAGACAGCTCTCTGGCTTAGTTGAGAAAACCTCATGGCAAGAGGCTCATTCCCAATTGGGAGCCAGATGATGGTGACTGAGAGTCGAAGAGACCCTCCTCCCTGAAACCTTCCATCTCCCCAGCTGGTGGAAGAAAGGTCCCTGACGGGGATCGGCCTTGAGGAGGGGGGACACCAAGGGATGCCTCCCAGGTCCTGCCATCCAGGACGGACGCAGCAGGTAACTGCAGGGGGCGTCACGTCCCGAGGTCCCTCAGGGTCTTCCTGGAGCAAACCCGCCTTAGCCAGGGGCCCGTCGTGGAGCCTAAGAGGCTGTCTTCCCTCCCTCTGCTAATGAAGAGCTTGAACCCTGGGGCTGGTCTGTAGAGTTGAGTTCTGGCTTGACTTCTTCGTAACTGGATGATTTAGAGAAAAATGTAAAGTGCCGGTCATGGTGGCACCTGCCTCACTGCGGCATTGGGAGGATCGTGTGATTTAATGCCTGGGAGGGACCAAGACAGTGCCCGGCATGTTACGAGCACGCAGTAAAGTTAGTGATTTGTCTGCGTAACGTCCGTGTGCTTCTGGGCAACTGGGAAGCACAGCGAACAGCCCTGAGGAACAGCATTCCATTCGCTCCAACGCCGGACTAGCACTGGGGCTGTGGGCAAGGCCTCGGGATGGGGCAGGGAGAGAGGCCTGAAGGCCGGGGCTCTGTCGAGGGAGGCCGGGCTGGGTGGTGGCAGGAGGGCCACCCCGAGAGCCTGGGAGGAGCAGGCCTGTGCGGGTTCCGCAGCCACTGCACACGGGGAGTCGTGGACGCAGATGCAGTCCAGGCTCCACCCAGAGCCCTCGCTGGGGACGGATGTTTATTTTCTCGTTTTCCAGATCAGCAAGCATGAGTGTCTCCCGGCTAGGAAGCTGTGGAGTCGGCTGTAACGCAGGCGCACACTCAGACTCGCCTCCGTTTCAGCCGAGTCTTCCCCGCTGTCACAGGCGATCGGATCCGATCCAGAGAGTCCTGTCCCCTGGGAAGCCAGCTCCCCCCTCTCTGCAGCCACAGGGCTGGGTTCCTTCCCCCAAGGGGCTGTCACTGCGTCTCTCCAGAACCAGGCTGGTGGTGCGGGGCCGGGAGGAGGGAACCTACCACAGACAGACCAGACCCCACATGAGGAGGAACGGGGCCGCCAGCATTTCATGGCCGGGTGGGGACCCCTGCGCCTGCCGCCTCCACTTTCTTTCTGACCCACCTGCTTGGGACGTGAGTGGAGGCCAAGGTGCACCTGCTGGGCTCAGCCAGAGCATGGGAACCATGCTCTGCAAGAGCGAGTTGTTGGCTTGCGGGGCATCCACTGACTTCTCCAGAATGTAGGGAAGCTAGTATATCTGGTTTTCTTTTAGGCTCTAACATGGGTCGTTCCGGGGCCTGATGTTCATTGTCATCCCCACCTCTGCAAGCAGGTGGCTTGGTCCGCTGCAGCCAAGGGCTCCTCCATGATCATGGCCACCCCGTCTTTTGCACATGCAGCCTGTTTGTGCTCCCTCCGTGTTTGGAGACACCTGAGCCCGGAAACTGCCCACGCTGCCCACGGACGGTGGAGGCAGCCTTGCCCTGAGGCCTTTCTGCTGAAGCAGCCCCCCATTTATGAATTTATGTGCGGCTCACGGGGAAGGGATAAGCTGAGCACCCCCTCCCCCACCATGCCCCGTGTTTCTAGTTAGTGTCCGTCAGCAGCACTCGCGGGCGTTAGGCTGGACAATCCGGCTGGCTGGTCCCCACACCCTCCCCTCTGGTCTGAACCATCTGTTGGCACCGTTGGAGTGGGCTGGTGTGCGCTCCGCGGACACAATGCGATGAGGAGCAGATGACGCGGAATAATAAATTTGCGCACAGGTGGCGGGAACCAAAGGCGGAGGCAGGGGGAGGCATCAGCTTTGCCGAGACGGGGCTGCCTCTTCGCAGGAAAGCAAAGCAGCCCTCTCCCTTTCTCGCAGACGTCATGGGATGAGCAACCTGGAAGGTGGTCTTTGAGGGTCGTTGCTTCCTCCTTTCCCCCAAACTAAACTGTGCCTCTAAGTGGCAGCTCTTAGCAGACGGGAAGCCCCCAAGGACAGGAGGCTGGAAACACTCAAAGCTTTGCAGGCACAGCCGCTAATGAGGAACAGAAAGTCACTATTTATTTGAAATGGCTGACACAGCCCCAGAAGCCATCAGCACACTTAACACATTTCAAATATGTGTTTAGGTTCTAAATGACAGGGATTTCGAGACCACAGGCCCACTGAAAATTCCGGCAGCCCAATTTATCCACCAGAGCATTAAGCCAGCATCTATCTTACATCAGACTGTTTGAAATGGAGATTTGAGAAACGTGTGTTTGAGGGAGGGCCTCCAGAAAAAGGCGTCCAGTGCCCCGGGTTCCCGTGACCTCTAAGGACTCTGTGGAGACCCGTAGCCAGCCCCAGCCCGGCACCTGGCGCACCACAGGGGCTCAGCAGAGTGTTAACTGAAAGAAGCGAGTAATTGAATGTACAAGCGGCCGCGTGGATGTGTAGACAAGAACACAGGCTTTGACCCAGACGCCCCCAGGTTCAGATCCCATCCATTAGCCAATGCCTTCGACTTCCTGAGTCTCCCTTTGCCTATCTGTGAATGAGGGATGGACTATGTATCCACAGTGTTGTTGTAAGACTCAGATGAGCTGTTTCATGGTATGCAGAAGCCGCTAAATAAATGTTGGGCCCATTAGTGGCCTTTCCATCCGAGGTGGGCAGGAGGCGTGGGCGGTATTGGGTGGACCTGTAGACATTATCGAATGGGATTAGAGGCTAGACCAATCCCCCAGGCCCCTTCTCCGAAGCCAGCTGAGGTCTGCTCTTCGAGGCGGAGCCTTGTCTGCCCGACAGGCCGGTGTTGGCTGGAAAGAAACGGCCCTTCCTACCGTGTGGTCCGCCACCAGCACCCTGCTCTTCTGAGAGCCTCTTCGAAATGCAGCGGTGCATCTCCCACCCCAGGCAGGTGGGATCAGATGCTATATTTTAATGAGATCCCAAATGATTCATTTGCACTTTGAAAGGAAACGCTGGCCTACAGCACCTCCACCATCGCTGGTTTCACGGGTTCATTGATTGATGAAAGTCCCTACAGCTGAGCCGAGTGGGGGGTGGGCACCTGCTGAGATTTTTCCAGGGTTAGATTGGGTTCTTTAGCCAGCCACCAGATGACAAGACAAATCGAGCTCATACTACCTTCCTACTGCTTGTTGAAGGCGCAGGAGAGAGACTGCTCAGGGGCTTGTGAGTAGATGCATTTCCTGGGTCCTCTGCTTTCCTCTCCCTGCCAGAAACGACAGCAGTTTTGAGGTCCTGTAAGGACCAGTTAGCAGTCAGTCTGTTTCTGAGAAGACAAGGCTGCTTGGCACCAGGGACCCCACGTGCCAGCCCAGGCGCCATCCGGGACCCGGCTAACTCCACGGGGAGGAGAACAGAAGAAAGAAAAGCTCTCAGACATAAGGGAAAGGGTGAGTGTCTTGGGATTCATCCTCAAGAGCTACTAGACCCCATCGGCCATGGATCTTACTGTAGAGTCCCCACAAGGTCTCTTTCTGGCCCAACCATGGACAGTTCCTCCGATTTGAAAATGTAGAGGCAAGTCTGTTGCCACATAAAAATCATAAGGTAGGGTTGTAGGAGGTCCGACGAGGCAGAGGGCTCGTTTTCAGAGACAGAGGTCACCCTCGGTCCAAGGAGCTGCACAGAGGCTGCAGGACTCCTAGCTTTGGGGCAGGATTGAGGAAAACCCCTGGCAAAGTGCACAGAGACGCTTCCGGATCCATTTTCATCCAGAAAAGGGCGGAGGGCTTTTTGATGATCCTTTGTCTTCAATTACAGAAGAGTCTGTTGTGGTTCTTTCTCCTCACCCAGCGAACCGGCACCAGATCCCCCAAGGGGCCAGCCCGCAAGAGAAGGACAGTGTGAGCTGTCCGAGGTGCTGCCGTGTCCCAGGCAACATGGACGTGGAGGCTGCCTTGGTTGTCTGTTTAGCACAGCTCATGTGTTTGTGTCACAGCTGCGTCTGCCAAAGCACAAGTTGCACACATGTGTTAAGGCTTCACACTTCAGCTACATCCAGTCTGATGCAGAGATTTAATCACGGCAGTGGAAACATTCCCTGAGAGATGAAAAGGGAAAAGGTCCAAGGAAACAGTGGAAAATGTGGGGAGAAGCACTGGGTGTTCTGTGGAAACCAATTTGACAATAAACTATTATTAAAAGAAAAAAAAGTGTATGAGCTCTATGCTAATTCTGATTGGATGGTCCATGTTCAGGCAGTTTCTCTTCCCACAAAAGGGGAACAGAAGTGCTCTCCATGTCCAGGCTTTTGGGGGGGGGGCAGCCAGTCTCCGGCTCCCTTGTTGGCCCCCATCAAGGTTGAAACAGAAGCTTCCACCTTAAAGAAATAGAATGTTTAAAAAAAACTGAAATTACCATTTGGTAAATACTCCACTTAGATACCTTTGGGAAAAGCACAGATCTGAAAAGGTGGAGGAGGGCGTGGTCCTCTGTAATACCAGCCCGTGGTTTGGGGCGTGGCACCTGTTACCCTCAGCTCACTGACTCCAGGGATTTCATCCAACGAACACGTTGGGCTCTAGAGCTGTGGGCAGAACGTCTTGGAACTCCCAAATACCGGCTTGTGTGGAATTGCTAATGATTTGATAATACTCCCCCCCTGAACCCCCCACATACAGAAAAGATGGAATAGGATGGAGCACCATCTCGAATTTAAAACATTAAAAGATTTTGTCAACTGAAAATAGTGTGTCTCAGAAACGTTCATGCCTTCATGGGACAATCACACTCTGTTTCTGAGCACTGGAATTGTACTTTTTTTTTAAGGAAATTACATCTAGGAAGTTACATTTTCCTTTTTTTAAAAAAAGATGTAATTTTTTAAATATTTATTTATTTATTTTGAGAAAGAGTGCGTATGTGAGAGCTCATGATCGTGAGATCATGACCTGAGCTGAAATCCAGAGATGGACGCTTGACCAGCTGAGCCGCCCAGTCAGCCTGAAAGATTTTATTTTTAAGTCATCTCTTCACCCAGCATGAGGCTTGAAATCACAACTCTGGGATCCATATTGTCAGGTTGTACCGACTAAGCCGGCCAGGCGCCCCTGAAAATTACATTTTTCTGAAAGAAAATACGAGTTGCAGACAGACATTGTTCTTAGACATGGAGCACCTCCGGCAGCTCACATTCCTCGGCTCGTGTGAGCGTCAAGAGGTCTGTTAAGGAAACACAAAGGTAAGGAACGCTTGAACGTTCCCCCTTGTCCCTTCCTTACTGAGAGAGGGGTGCCAAGGAAGACCTTCTCTTTCCATTTCCGTCTGCCCAGCCAGGGATAGAGGAGCTAAAACTGTTGTGACCATGACAGAAGGATCACGGAGAGGGGCACAGATGGTCTACACACTGTCTGATGGATAATCCGTTCGTTTAGGGCTGATGGACAGATCACATGTGGCTCAAAGGGAACCTGGAGAGGCCAGCTAGGAAGGAATGTGTTGCGATTCATCATGCATTCTCACTCTGCTCTAGTTCACTGGGTAGTGAGGCTTATTTCTCTGAACACTCAGAATGTAACTAATGAAAGGAAAGGAGCAAAATAAGTCAAGGAACGGCGAACACGTCACTGTTAAAATCCATCTAACATGGGTTTTCCAGTTTTTTCAACTGAAAAGTGAATTCCCCAGGCTGGCGGGATGAGATTTTGCTCTGGCCCCGCCTTAGGGTAGGGGTAGGGAATCCCAGGGAAGCCGCTAGCGTATCAGAGGTAGGAGAGGTGCAGAAAGGCCCATTGTCACAAGGTCCTCACCACGTCCAACAGCCTCACCGCCATCACTGTCACCCGGAATTGCCCAGACTTGCAGATTAGCTTCGAAGGGGCTTGGCACAGCGACTTTATCTCCCAAGGTGGCTGAAATACCACGTGGATATTAAATCAAATCATACAGCTAATTGATCAGCTTTTTCAGAATTAAGGGCACTGCACCTTCAGGTGGCCTAATGCGTGGAAATGTGAATTATTCATGGGCTTCCTTTGGGTTGCAGGAAACCTTAATATAGCCTTTGTTTCCTAATGTATTTGACAGGCTCTTGGTGTGTGATCACATTATATGGGTATAGCTGGCAGTAAATTTTAAATTATATAGTCCGCAGTTTTGTACTAAGAAATGGTAGGAGGTGATTCATCATTTTCCTTGTCTTCCTGTTTACATGCGGACGTATAATTCATGCTCAGAAATCATCTTTCCACGCATCTGGAAGCGCTCCACTGCACCACTACAGAATCTCTCTCTGCCAATCTGGCATTATAAATCACTTTCCTATTAAACAGCAGGGCTAAAAATGCAAACATACGTACTTTAAATATATGTAGCCATCTCTAATTCCCAGCAGATGAGCCAAAATTAAAGGATTGTCAAAAGAAAAAGCAAGTGCTGGAATTTAATGAATGAATTTTTTGACTTTAGGGCATCAGAAATTTGCATCTCTATACACGCACTGAAGAGATGTGCATATATAGATTTCCCAGATGGGGCAATGTTTGAGGAGTGTGTATTTTGCAGAATTCTTGGTACACTAAATCTTGAGTATTCTGAGATTTTACTTCCTCAGATGTTCTGCTCAGGCAGTGTTCTAAGACAGCTGAATGGCAGGAGAAAAAAGGTGAAGTCAGCTGTCTGCTGCCTCCTTGACATTCATCTCCAGGCCAGGATAATGAAGCCACTAGTCCAGAATAACGGTCCCCACGGTTGGTAGTGGTCTTCATCTCCAAACAAAGATAAAATTGCGTATACCAAACCCAGTGCTTCCTGAAGCAGGAAGTGTGGTTTAGACATTCTTGAAAGATTTTCACCAGTAATATTTCTTGCCCAGCAAACACAGCCATGGTACTTTAGCCCCTGAACCTGGAGAACTACATAATCTAACCGAGGCTGGGGAGAAACGCACACACACACTTGCTCAAACATACACACACACACACACACACGGACATTTATCTGGCCTTCTTGAGGAGGGAGAACTTCCCAGGTAACTGAAGTGAGCCCATTTATGAGGTTTTTGTTTAAGATGGCAAGCAAGGGGGGCACCAGGGTAGATCAGTCAGTTAAGTGTCCAACTCTTGGTTTTAGCTCAGGTCATGATCTCAAAATTTGTGAGATCGAGCCCCAGATGGAGCCCTGAGTTGGGCTCCATGCTGATGGCACAGAGCCTGCTTGGGATTCTCTCCCCGCCCCCTCTCTCTCTGCCTCTCCCCAGCTCATGTGCTAATGCTCTCTCCTCTCAAAATAAATAAACTTAAATATATATGTGGCAACTGGCTTATTGGAATAGTCCAAAACTTCCATATTATTTGCTTGCCTCCTTTTCTTTTAACAGTAGGCTCTGGGCACAACCTTGGTCTTGAACTCAGGACCCTGAGATCAAGAGTCACATCCTTTACTGGCTGAGCCAGCCAGGTGGCCCGACTTGCCTTCTTTCTTGAGCAAAGGGGACCAAACTCAGTTTTGTTTCATTCTTTGAATCTGTTGGGAATTGTTGTGACTACATCAGTCTCCCTGTAGACTGGTGCCTGTCCCAGAGCTCACCAGTCCTCTGTGTGAGAGTTCTGTGGGGCATGTTCCAAGAACCAGTTTGCTGGGCTTGCAGTATCAATTGGGAGTTGGTGAGTCCTGAAGAAATGCCTGAGAGGAAATGCCTTCCTTCCTGCAGGCTCGAATATGACAGCTTTTGTGAACAAGTCATACACTTTTAATGACCCAGAGGCTGTGTGTCTGGGTGGCGGGTGCCTTCTTGCTTCTTTCATCATTGCTCCTAAATCAGTGATCTGGCCAACAGGGTCTTGCTTTGTGTGCAGACAATATGTACAGGTCTCAGTTGAAACGGGACTCGGAAGGGCATTGGCAGGGTGTCTGGCATGGAAACAGGATCCCTGCTTATCACTCAGGTTTCCTCTTTCCCCACCCAGCTTCTTTCTTCTTTCTTCCTTTATTACTTTTGTTAAACAGCCTGTCTGACGACGTTTTCAGTGACCTATGACTCAGTGGCTTAGGTTTTTCTTAACAGTAAATCACAAAAAGATGGCTTCACTATTGAAAATTTTATTAAATTGGTTATGATAATAACGTCATTACTCTCTGAGATTTCCAGATTTTCTCTTAATTCCAAGGAAGCTGGCCACATTGAGGCATCTGACAATTGCTATTAACCTCCACTGAATTTAAAATAGGGGTGGAGGAACAATGTTGGAAGGAAGCCAAGCCCATTTTGGAGATAATGGTCATGGTATAACATCCTGTTTAAATATAACTCTTGTGCATTATTTAAAAAGGTATATTAATTCATGGTAAACTGAGACTTTAATTTTCCCTAAATTAGTTAGAAAAAGATGGAGAATCTTTACTATGCTTAATTTGGTGACCATGGGGACAGAAAATCTTTAGAGGAGAACCTCTAAAGCCTGGCATATGACACTATACATTCTGCCCTAAGTTCCGTGTTCCCATTTACCCTTCTTTGTGAATTCCCCGGAGCCTCCACAGCGCTCAGTCTTTCCTCACATGTGCATACGTCTACACACATTTTTATCTGACTGATGACCTTTGATCTCCCCTTCCTTCTACAAACCAAGTGTTCTTACATTTCCAAATCACAACTCAAATTCCTGTGCCTTTATGTTCTCCAACGGGGTGTTTGCTCCCTTGTGCTTCTCCAACTCTGAACAGTTGGGCTGGGGATAAAAGAAGAGCAGCCTGAAACAAAATGAAATGATATATCAGGCCACAGAGAGAAAGCTTTCAGTAAATTTCCCCAGATCTGGAAGATCATCTCCTGTATTTTTCATCTGCCTTATGAGTACCTGCCTCAGTTCGTTGGTCAGAGCTTCGTGCTGGGGGTTGAAGGCACACGTGCTCAGTTGGGAACCTTTTGATGGCCTGGCTGGCAAGAGCTGAAACACCCTAGCCTTGCAGGGTTTTGTTTGTTGTTGTTGTTCATCATGTAGGACTTTAACACCTCTTCCATAAACGCTCTAAAATCATTTTTCAGACTGGAATCCTTGAGAAAATTGGAAGCAACCCGGTGAGGTTGTGGAGCCCACGTTTGAATCTGTTTTCGTAGGGTAGGCTGGTGGAGTGGTGGAGTTAGTAGTGGTGGAGAAGCGAGGCTTGTTGGGTTTTACTCCTGTGGGCATTAGACATATTTGCAGAAACAAAGCCCTCTCCACATCCTAGTGCAAATCCGTAGCCCCAGGAGAGGCTTCTGTGGGTTGCTGGCAGAGGCACCGACTGCCGGGGTATAACTCACTGGTTGTAGGGGATCAGCGAATGTTCCTGTTCCCCATTCATCCTTTAACACATTTTACAAATATTTCCTGAGCACCTGCTCTGTGCTAAGTACCAGGGATTCCATGGTGAGCGTCAGTAGAACTCATGATACATACTTAGAGAGACGGATAAGAATCAAATGTAACTGTATAAACAGATGTGAACTAATAGCTAATAGTTATTAGCTATTAATAGTTATTAGTAATAATTGTTAGCTATCCCCAGTAGTGACCTGAAACTGAAACATGAACACTGGGACGGGCCTGTGATGGCGAATTTAAGCCAGACCTCCCTGAGGAGTCATGTCACATCAGAGATCCGGGGGTGAGTATCGTGGAGAGAGTGGAAAGAACATTCGAGGCAGAAGGAAGTGTGGGAGGATCAGGCTGAGTGTTGCTAGGGTAGAGAGAACAAAGGAGGACCAGAGGAGAGGTCTGGTCTCGGGGCAGCGGGGCTGCGTTGGTGGGGCCAACATTCGAACCTGTGTGAGTACACGTGTCAGGCACTGGCAGTGTGATCAGACGTCGGAAACCTCTCACTCATTTGAACGGACCAGCAAGCACTGGAGTTATTCTATGTCTGCCTTTTATCCCGAGCTTCCTGCTGGGTCTCCTTCACTATGGTTATGATGTATTTAAACTGCTTCGAAATTTCAGAAGGACAATAAATGGATGAGCAACGAATAATAATAGACCATCTCCCATCCAGAAATACCACCAGGGATTATTTTTCTTCATCCTACTCGCAACAGCAAATCCAAAAGATGATACCGTTACAAACTCAGTAGCCCAAGCTCAGTCGAATTAATTATCAAATGGGATCTTCTGATCAATAATTCTCAAATTGTTCTGTGTAGCCCAGTAATTCCCAGTGAGTACTTCAGGCTAAATCTGATGCTCTACTTTAGAAACAATTTAGAGTGACTTTTGTGTCCATGAAAGATGCCAAATTGATAGTTTGGAGAGTTGACAGTTTAAATCCAACAGTGCAGAGGCAGCCTAGAATCATCCAGCTGGTCCACCTGCTGCAATTCACGGAGCACCCCTGGGTGCCTGTTTAATTTTCACTACAAAGTAGATGTGTAAAAAGGAGTCGTGCCCTTCATTTTAAGATGGGAGTAAAATAAGTTGACAGACTTTTGTTTCAAATAAGTCATGAGTTGTTTTTCATAGTAAATGTCAGTTAAATGCCCTGGTTTACACCATGGAGGAAGACAGACAGTCAGCAGGCCAACAAGAGGAGAGAAACGGAATCGGAAATGGGGGAGAAGGATCTGTTTTTCTTCATTTTCAGTAAGACCCTCAATATGTCAGGTTTACTAGAGACAGAAGGAAAATTTGAATTAGCATTAAAAATGATTTTTTAAAATATATGTTACTTTTAAATAGTGTTTTATATTTTAAAAAATACATTTTTCCCTTTCCCTATATTCATCTGTTGTGTTTCTCAAATTCCACATGAGTGAAATCATATGATCTCTGTTTTTGTGTGACTTATTCCGCTTAGCATAATACATTGTAACTCCATCCCGTCGTTGCCAATGACAAGATTTCACCCTTCTTCATCCTTGAGTAGTATTCCACTGTGTATATATATCTTTATCCATTCATCAGTCATTGGACATTTGGGCTCTTCCCATAATTTGGCTATTGTTGATAACACTGCTATAAATGTTGGGGGGCGTGTGCCCCTTCGAATCAGCATTTGTATCCTTTGGATAAATTCCTAGTAGTGCACTTGCTAGGTCATAGGGTAGTTTAATATTTTGAGGAACCTCCATACTGTTAGCCAGAGTGTCTGCACCAGTTTGCATTTTCATCATCAGAGCAAAAGGGTTCCCCTTTCGCATCCTTGCCAGGATCTGTTGTTTCCAAGTTGTTAAGTTTGCCATTCTGACAGATGTGAGGTGGTATCTCATTATGGATTTGATTTTTATTTCCTTGAGGATGAGTGACGTTGAGCATCTTTTCATGTGTCTGTTGCCCATCTGAATGTCTTCTTTGGAAAAGTATCTGTTTATGTCTTTTGCCCATTTATTCACTGGATAACGTGTTTTTTGGGGTGTTGAGTTTGGTAAGTGGTTCATTTTTGCTTTTATTTCCCTTGTCTTCAGAGATATGTCAAGCAAGAAGTTGCTGCACCCTACATCAAAGAGGTTGAATAAGATGAAAACAGAGAGGGAGGCAAACCATAAGAGACTCTTAAATACAGAGAACAAACTGAGGGTCGGTCAATGGGGATGGGTTAAATGAGTGATTGGCATTAAGGAGGGCACTTTTTGGGATGAGCACTGGGTGTCATGTCCAAGAGATGAATCACTGGGTTCTACTTCCAAAGCCAAGGCTATACTACAAGTTGGCTAACTTGAATTTAAATTGAAAAAAAGAAAAAAGAAAGAAAAATGAATAATAATACCATCAAAAAATAGGTAAAAATACATTTTAGCACTTTAAAGAGATTCAAGATTGTTTTGTTTTGGGAACTGAAAGCCATAAGGCCCCCCTCCCCCCTCCGATTCTTTCTCTCTTCCCCTCCCCCCCAATTTCTTCTTCTTCTCCCCTCCTCCTTCTCTTCCTTCTCTCTTTTGCCCTTCCCCCTCCTCCTCTTCATCTCCTCCCCTCTCCCCTCCCCCTCTAGCCTGCACATACACTTGAATATTGAGCTCTTAACATGTACTAAGTACATGAAAAACTCAGTGGGAAAGCAAGAGGAGCAAGACAGGATCCCACCTTGAGTTACTGGTGAGGTTTTGGTCTATGCAGACTGACCAGTGAGCTACCCTCACTGCTTACAAACCCAGGAGCTGCCATGGTCAGATGCAGAGGACTGACACTACGGATGGTCTTCTCTGCCTTCTTTCTCCCCACCTGCCGTGGCTTCCTCATGGGAGGGGATCCCTGCCGGTGGTCCCTACTGGGGCTTGTGCCCTCACATCCGAGCTGAAAGTTCTTCCCTGAACTTGGGCCATAGCCTTTCAGACCTGACAAACTTCCGGTCCAGCTGCCTAATCTTTCGGTAGAGGGGCGGAAGGCTCAGCTGACACAGGAGCATGGCCAGCATCCCTCTCCGAGGTAGGCGTATGGATTAGGAAGATCACAAGGCACCTGACTCTCATCCCTTGTGTTTCCCCAGCCTGATCCCTGCGGCCAGGACCAGGGGCTGTGCTTTCCCTCAGGCTTGGTAAGAGGCCCTACAGATTCTCTGGTTTGTATTATTTTTGCCAGTCACTGATGTTCCTGAGACTTGAGAGTGTTTTGTTACACAAACCTAACCTAATTTCGGTGATGTATAAGCAGTTTAGGTTCTGTTCAGGGAGTGAATGCAAGGTCTCTGTGACTTAAGCTTTGCTTATTTCATACCAGTAACACGTCTATTTTAATTTATCTAAATAAAACATTTCCTTTTTCTCCCTCCCAAAAATGTGCTGGGAACATTGCTCATCTATAGAAGATTTTTAAAAGTCCAGAACCAAAGTAAGACAAAGCCGATTGTAACATGAAAATTCATCTACATTATTCTACCCATGAGGGCTTAAAATGAGAATGCGTAGTTTTGCGTTACCATAAAGAAAAAGACTGTATCTTAGGTATTCAATTCAGAGCACGGTAATTGGCGGTTACGTAGTTTTGACATTTGGAAGGTATCTTGAGAGAGAATTTGAATACCACGTGTGGTGATGGGTTGTTCCTGCACTCTGGGCCGCTTCCCTATTTTCTACTCTGCCTCGAACGCCATTGTGCACTAGAACCTCATGAGTTCTCGACAGGCTCTTCTGTGCTCAGTGTCTTCACCTGTGGTTTAGCTCAGATCACCCAGAATCAGGTCTTGGAGACAGGTCTCTGATGCGAACAGAGACAGCGAGAATGGCCCTGTCTGCCACCTCTGCCCCTCCTCAGGGTGTGAGAGGTGGTCAAGAAACCGGTGGCCATGAGTTGGAGATAGTTCCAGGCTTGGGCTGCCGGCCTGCCGAGCCCCATCGTCCTGACCACTCAGTCAAGTCAAGGCTGTGGCCAGTGGATGGCAAGCGCATCTTTGAGGACCACAGTCCTGACTTTGGTGCATCGAGCTGGGTGATTAAAACCGAGATGCAAGTGTTAGGATAAAGTCAGGCCCAGAGTCCGGAAAAATCCCCTGGCTGGGTCTGAGAGCACAGAGCGGGCCGTGGTCTCAGCGAGCAGGAGCCCTGGGGGAAACAGGCATACAGTTGTCACCCTCGCTGCAGGAAGGGGTGACCTCCCTCCCCAGGGAGCCAGACGCACTATACTCAGAACACACAGGCCAGCGGATCCGGGGAGCTCTGGCCACGGTCCTGGGGAGCCGGTGGCCTGGACCTCTCAGAAGTCAGGTTCCAGTCGTGTGATCTACACGAACTCTGTGTCAGGAGGACAAAGACGAGAGGCAGGGAAGTCTAGTCGCATGACACCCCAGGTCCTTGGGGTCTGCAGACCGGGCTGTACAAGGAAGCCAGGGACCCCAGCCGTGGAGAGGGGGCTGCAGAGGCTGGATGGAGCAGGTGGGGGTTTGACCCCGGTGTGATCACCCGGTGAGGTCACAAGAGTGTGCACGTGAAAACACAACATAAAATTCTTTGCCGGTTTAAATCGTTGTTAGCCGGACGCCCGGAGCGCGTTCCCTGGGTGTTTCCCGGATGGGTTTGCTCACGGCACTCGGAGACGCACGGACTGCAGGCTGCAGGTGACGATGGGGTTGTCGTGAGCTCCGTTAACATTCGGTAACACGCGTGAGGGGTGTGTGGATGTCAGCCTGCCTGTGACGGGAGTTCTTGTCACCAGCCTGTGTTGTTTGTGGGACGCAGCGGGGGGACGGAGTGCTTCCCCATCTGGATGCTCAGGCTCTCTCGGCGATCTGGCCACCGGGTGAGAGGCCGGGCTGACAGTGGGCGCCGGGCTGCGGCACACTCACCAGTGCCCCACGTGGGTGAAACTTTTCTTTGACAAACATTCCCTGAGCGCCGTCCCCACACAGAGCACTCTCTGTGCTTTATTCCTGCTCAGCCTCACCATAATGCCAGGATGATACCTATTTTACAGGTGGGGAAACTGAGGCCCAATAAACTGAGGCCCTAGAGCTAGGAAGTGAGGGACCCAGAGCTTCCCAGGGTCGGTTTCCTCTCCCTTTTCCCCTCTCATTGTCTCCCCACGCCACCCCTTTCCCTTCCAGCAGAATGGGAAGCCTCCGTGCTTCCCACCAGCCCTCAGGCTCCTTTGCACGTGGGGCCCCTGCCTCTCCATCATTTTCCAATCACTGATGTGACTGAACGTATCGGTGATCTATCACAGCCTAACAGGTATGAGGACATCACCTCACTGGGGCCTGCCCACATGTCTTCTCCTGACAGACTGTCAGCGGCTTATTGATGAGTTCCAGACCTGTGAGCTTGCGCGTGGTCTCTGAGGTCATGTTCCCCATCCGCCCATCAGGGTCGGCAGTGGGGGGACTGGGCACATTTTTTCTTACCGAGATCTCTGAAACTGTAGGCTTACTGTGTGGTAAGGACCACCCCGGCTTAAACAGTCGGGCCTTTCAGGGTGTAGCACAAGGGGGCAAATACTTTCTGGAGCCAGTGGAAGAATGGGGAGGGGGGAGGATGGCACAGGGAGGGGCGGGGAGGGCCAGAATGGAGCAGGGCCTCTCACAAGCGTGGGCGCCATGTGTAGGGTCCCGTCCGGTCAAGTGCAGGCAGGGAACCAGCAACCTCGGGTCGTGGCGGCAGAGTCCGAGGGCGGAGCACTGGGGTCTCCGGCAGTATCCTCTGACGTGCACTGATGTGCGGTGACAGCAAAACCTCGGTCACCGAGCCGGCGTTTGGGGCCAGGGCCTCAATCCCTGGGAAGAAGGTGAGCTCCTCATAACTAGAGCATTATGGGGCATCGGGGTGGCTCAGTCATTTATGCATCCGACTTCAGATCAGGTCATGATCTCGGTGGTCGTGAGTTCAAGCACCGCGTCGGGCTCTGTGCAGACAGCTCAGAGCCTTCGGATTCTGTGTCTCCCTCTCTCTCTGCCCCTCCCTCCTTGTGCTCTGTCTCTTAAATAAATAAATAAATAAATAAATAAATAAATAAATAAAACTTTAAACAAATATTTAATAAAAAAGGACTAGAGCATTATGTCCAAACTGGACCAGTATTAAAGGTGACCTGATAATAATTATCCTTGCTTTTGTCCTCTCATATGTCGTAAAATTCTTCTGTCCAGCCTGCAGAGCTCGGGGCAGACCACCTGTGTGTTCCCCCAGCTCTGTCTGCATTTGTGTCTCAACGTGGCCAAGCATAAGGACGGCAGGCAGAAGCCAGAAGCCAGCTCAAAATGGCTGAGATAAACCGAACGTAACACAGAAGGAACGCAGATGGATATAGACGGCGTGAGAGTTTGGAGAAGCAAGTCCCATGAAGAGCTAAACTCTGTGCGGGCTCTCGGCCCATCTCGCTGTTTATGTGACAGATTACGGAGTTTCCTGCTGGTGACAAACATAAGTAATCGCCGGCTTCTGTGTTCTGAAGAGAGGAACACGGTCACGATGATTTCACTTAGAAGCGCAAAGATGAAACCGTTGAGTGCGGGGACGGAGTCTCTACAGTGATGTCCCCTCCCAGTCGTCAGCTGGGTAATCCGCACCAATACTTGGAGAAAAGCTGGGATAGAACGGGAAGCAGTTTTTCTGGCAAATTCGGCAGCAGGACACAGTCACAAATTATCCGTAGTCATAGGAGGAGACTTTGCAAGCTTTCATTTGCTTGTTGATTCAGTAATGATTCATTCATCACCGCAGCGATACAAAATATTTAGATAACACTGCACCTGTGCCTGAGAAACTTCTGTCCTGGTGGAAAGTTAAGCACACTTGTTATTGGTTGAATTGTATCCACCAAGAATGTGTACATTGAGGTGCTAACCCCCAGTAGCTCAGAAGGTGGCCTCATTTTGAAATCGGGGCATTACAGCTAGACTTAGTTAAGTGAGGAGCGGCCCCTCATCCAATATGACTTCTGTCATTAGACGAAGAAGAGGAGACACACGCAGGGAGAAGACCACGTGAAGGTGAAGGTTGATGGCGATTGGGATGATGCGTCAGGAAACCACGGGTCACCAAAGATGGCCGGCAACCACCAGACGCTGGTGGAACAGCCTGGAACGTCCGAGGGACCCAGCCCTGTGGACGCCTGATTTCAGACTTCCAGACTCTCAAGCTAAGAAAGTAGCCTCCTGTCGCTCAAGGCGCCCGGTCCGTGGCAGCACTTTATTAGAGCAGCAAAGGAATACAGCACCAGAGAAACTAAAAGCAACGCGCAGCAGAACTTGGGTTGCAAACAGATACTCTGATCATCATAAGGGTGGAGGGGAGCGAGATCGGGGGCAGGGTTCGCTCTGGAAGAGCCTCACGGAAGCACGGAGCTGGATTGTTGAGGAAGTGGGGTGTTCTGGGGAGAGAATGGGCAGAAAGGGGAATGCATTTCTTTAGTCCTTCCTGTTGAATCCTGGTCAGAGGCTGTTCCCGTGCCGGAGAGCCAGGGGAGCGAGCCATGAGCTGAGTTTGGACCATGAAGTGATGGAGCCATTCAGCAGGAAGGAGCTCACAGACGGAACGCAGCAGGAGCAGCGGTGAGGGCTTGAGGGGCACCTGGGGGGCTCAGTTGGTGGAGCGTCCGACTTCAGCTCAGGTCAGGATCTCACGGTTTGCGAGTCGGAGCCCCGTGTCGGGCTCTGTGTTCACAGCTCAGAGCCTGGAACCTGCTTCGGACTCAGCATCGCCCTCTCTCTCTGCCCCTCCCCTGCTCATGCTCTGTCTCAAAAATAAATAAACATTAAAAAAATTTTTTTAAAGGGTGAGGATTTGGAAACGAGGCCTCTGAAGGCTTTTTGGGGAAGGGGGTAACGTTGGTGCCCCCAGCACCGGTCAGGCGGGGCTCTCGTGCTGGGTTTGCTGTCTCTGGTGTGCAGGGAATCAGATTTCAGCAATTTCAAACTCTACTATCATATCGAAAACCAAATAAACAGGGCTCTGAGCCGGGCGCTTCATGGAAACTCCTGTGGACAGCCGTGGGCCTGCCGCGTCTTCCCCTGTTTTCGGCTCACTCAGCGCTGGCCCAGGACAGCCAGGACCTTCTGGATCCCAGCAGCCAGGCCTCTTCTCAGTATATTTACTCCAAGCCTCCGTTTCTGGGCCCCGGTCCCCGAGTCCAGGCCTGCCCTTGAATGATGTGGCCTTGAATGGTATTGTTACTTGAGTGGACAAACTATCCAATTCGCCCCCACCCCTCCCACACACATGTGTGTACACGCGTGTGCAAGAGCACACACACACACACACACACACACACACACACGCCTGTTCTCTGGAGAATTCTTCCCAGCCGGGCAGTTAAATAAGTATCACCTTTACTCATTCATTCTCATTTCCTAGATGATGGAAATATAAACAATTTATTGACATTGAGGATGATTTCAGAAGCAGGTAGACTCGAACAAAATGACACATTTAAGCCTAGAGGAACCAGTAATTCAGACCAACAGAGCACTTTCCAGAATAGTCTGTCTCTTTGTATTACAGCTGAGCAGTCTGAGGTCTTTACAGGCCGGCTCACCTGCCCTGGGTCAGGGGGAGTCCCGCGGGGCAACTGACCTGCCCTGGGTTGGGGCCGGGGGGTCCCCATGGGACAGCTGATCTGCCCTGGGTTGGGGGGTCTCTGCCAGACAGCTGACCTGCCCTGGGTCGGGGGGGTCCCCGCCGGGCGGCTGACGTGGCTCGCAGAGGAGTGTGGAGAGGTTGTGGAGCAAAGTGGACAAATGCTGACTTGTTAAATTTGGAAAAACCTGGGTTGGGATTCTGTTGCCCAAACCTACAGATAGAAAAATCTTAAATAAATCATCTAACTTTTCTAAACCTCGGTTTCCTGATTTATAAAGTGAGGCTCGTGGAGCTGCTTTGTGGCTCAGCTGAGACAGCCTAGCGGTGAGCCGGCCGGGTGTCTGCACCTGACCCTGAACTGGCTCCTTCACTGTGCCTCAGTTTCCTCACCAATAAAATGGGCATGGCCCTTACACCCAGCTCTTGGGAAGACTGAATGAGTCTGTCTGCATTAAGTGTTTAGGTAAGTGTTTTGCAGATGTAAATAGAATCCGTAGTTCTTGTCAAGGGTCTGGGCTGCAGGTGGTGGGAGACTCCGGCTAAGGAGTTGGCTGAGTAGATGCTGTGGGCTCTCAAGTCACAAAGTCATGCATGACACGCTCCGTCAGTGTGCTTCCGTGCGCTCAGAGCAGTGCGGTCAGCCCCCAAATAGTGTGGGAGCGTTTCCTGCCCCACCAAGAGCTGTAGCGTCGGGGTCGCTGCCCTGCACCCCCCACCCCCCACCCCCGCCCCCCGGCGTCTGGCCGCCGCTCCTCTGCTGTCTGTTCCTATCAGTTTGCCCGGTCTGGAAACCATGTCAGTGGAATCACACAATATGTTGCCTTTTGCCTCTGGCTTCTTCCAAGTAGCTCCGTGCGTTCGCAGCCCGTCCTCCTCATAGCCTCTGCCTGTATTCCATTCCTTTGTATTGCCAAAGCACCCCATGTTCAGTGTTTGAGGGGCGCCTGGTTGAGTGTCAGGCTTTGGCTCAGGTCATGATCTCACGGTTTGTGGGTTTGAGCCCCGCATCGGGCTCTGTGCTGACAGCTTGGAGCCTGGAACCTGCTTTGGATTCTGTGTCTCCCACTCTTTCTGACGCTCCCCTGCTCGCTCTCTCTCTCTCTCTCCCTCCCTCTCTCTCTCTCTCTCCCCCTCTCTCTCTCTCTCCCTCCCTCTTTCTGTCTCTCTCTCTCTCCCCTGCACCAGCTCATGCCCTATCTCTCTCTGTCAAAAATAAATAAATATTAAAAAATGTTTTTAAATGGATTAAGTGGTGCCTTAAAGTGCGGGCTTCAGGGTCATGCTGCCCGGGCCCTGACAGCCCCACGGCACTCAGGAAGGTGCGGCTCAGGCAGCTACTGGCTGCTTTTCTCCGTGTTCTTATCTTTAAAATGGGTTTAATAGAAATCCCAGATTCGCAGAGGTGTTAAACTGAATGATTTCACATGCCATGAAATCACATGAAATGGTGCTTGGCACGTTATAAACACCCTTCAGAGTTCAGAATTATATATCATATTCTGTTTTTAATGTAAATAGTTTGCATTCTGTATTATATCAGCATGCAGATATGGATGCTTCATCCTTAACACTATTTAATACTTCCATTTATTATGAATCCAAATGGCCAGAGAGCTGGAGTAAACAATTTTCCTTTAATTTTCTGCAGCAAAAATGTATATCGTGCCAACGATCTCAAAGTCGTCTAAATTGCTAATGTCTTAGTCCTTAATAAAAGATTCACTTTCTTCTTTTAAAAGATCAGCAGAATTTGGTGTGAGGGGAGCGATCCAAGTGTTTTCTTTCTCGTTAAGCCGTTGCTCTGAATGCTGAGACCGAACACTGTTACCCTCATGTTCGCGGTCTGTCGTGATGCAGGTTGATGGAAAGCGGCAGGTCTGCCCGGAAAGCAGGAAACGTGTAGCCCTGCGTGCGCCCCTGACGTCTCCACTGGTGGGCGGTGCTGGAGTCCTGGCGTCACCGATGTCTGGTTTTCTGTTCTGTTACCATTTTCTTGTGCTTCCCCAAAGGCTGGATGGCAGGGAGGAAGAAAAGGCCTCAGGCCAGTGAGCAAGGGCGGAAACAGGACTCACCCTCGCCTGGAGAGCCCCAGAGCTCTTAGCCCAGTGTGGGGTCCGCGTGCGCGTCTCCCAGGGCTCCCGACTCCTGCCTGGCCTCATCCACTTTCCTCTCCTTCCAACCTGTGCCTGTGAGCCCTCAGAGTCTTTCCCACTGAGGTTCAAAGAATCGGTCATGGCTTAAAATATTGCAGGTGGGAAGAAGGGGGGTGTGTGACAGGGTCGTGTCCTCAGACGAAATCTACATCCGAAGCTGGTGGCAGGATTTCAGAGGTAGCCAGGAGTTGGGAGGACGACCCTTTGCACCTGCCCTCTACATGCTGGCCCTCAGAATCCATGTCTGGGAGAGTTCTAGGACATCTCGAAGGACTGCTTCCTGTGACCTCAGTTTCCAGGGTAGGAGAGGAACCCCTACATCAGGAAGTAGAATAAAGGGGGAGATGAGGCACTCCGCTCCAAGGTGGGTGCGGTTAAGTTCTCAGGGTCTGCTCAGCTCCTGATAGAAGCAGCCCTAAAAATTCCACTCCACGGATGGATGACGGTAAGTGGACTGTCTCACTCAGTGTCACATTTATAGTGTCTGCTGGGTCATTGCACTGGGCTGGGAAGGGGGCCGTGCCCGTCACAGGCAGATCTGTGGCCAGGGGCCTGGTCACCTTCCGATTTTGTCAGGGACCCAGTTTGCTTCCCTGCTCTGGGCTCAGGCGTCACCAGGGAGTCAGGCAGGTGATTTGTATCTTTTTTTTTTTTTTAATATAACACTATTTATTTTTTTAACATATGCAATTATTTTCCGTCATTTACAATACAGTAGTTACAATGACAGTCCAAACAGAAAAGCAAAGTAAAAAATCAAAACCCCCACTTCTATTTCATGTAATTAGACTTATACAGAAATTAACAGGTTAAGTACCAACTAGTTAATCACCTAATTTCACAGCGATCTGAAGTGGCGCTCGTTCTTTAGCAGCTTACCTATGATACATTCAAGATAAATGATACAATACGGTGATTTGTATCTTGAAGCCCCCGGCTCCGTTCTTCTGTTCTCTGTTCTCTCTTTTCGTCCTTGAGGCTTGGTGGCTGTGCACAGACCTCCCACATCTCGGGGCTCTGTGCTCCTGCTTGTGAGCGCTCAGGTACTCACGTTCCCACGGAAGGAATCGTACGAGAGATAGAAGCTTGGATCCACGGTAGAGGATCCCTCACTGTGCGCTGAAATAACACTTTGTACACAGGAGTGTCGTATCCGAGTTTGGGATAGCCCTGCGAGCCCAGAGGTTCCGGAAGGGCAGGGGCCTGACCGGGGGTAGAGCCATTAAAGCAAACTGTAGGCAGGAGACAGAATGAGGGCTTGCTGAGGGGTCTCGCCAGGGGTTAGGGGGGCGGGTGGTCAGGTGACCGCCGTCTTTAGAAGCTCGTGTGTGAGAAAGTCACAGGGACGGTCCTGGTGACCTTGCTCTTCCAAGGGGGAGGTAAAGCTTCCTGAGGACATTGCAGATTCTGCAGGACCCTTTTCCTCACCAAAGAATGTGTTATTTGGTATTTTTAATAGCACCATCTGTCAGTGAGGGAAAAGCTCCGAGTTGCAATATTGATCTTGTCACTTTGGGGAACAGTTTGATATTTAGGATTATAAATAACATTTTCATTTGCTCTGTGATCGTGTTCAGGCTGTGCTAGACATCTGAGCCCAGTAATATCATTTCTTATCAACTATGAAGACGTGTGCTTTTCCTGAGGTCTGCGTTGTGAATTCTGAAATAATACAGACACTTATGACTGACTCTGAAACCTTAACAGTTCCCAGGATGTGCACAGTTTTCCCTTGTTTTAATTAAATAGAGGACAGTGTGAGCTGACTGTCACAATAACTGGCTAGCGTTGATTAAGCCCTAAATTTGGCGCAGCTTAGAGTATCTGATTTAAGCCCTATAACAACACAATCAGGAGAAACCACCGTGCAACAGAGCAGAGCAAGGCGCCCTCTGCCCCTGAGAGGCAGAGCTGGGGTTTGAACCCAGGCAGTTGGCCCCAGAGCCCGTACTAGGAGCCACATTGTTCATTCATATTTACGGCTGTGTGTGGATAGCCTTCTGTATCTTTAGGCCTTCAATATCTTCTGTGTTTGACTTCACAGGCTTATTGTTTTTCTTCTTCCTTGATTTTTACAAACATCCTTTGGACAAAGATTATTCTCCACATCTTTCAGGTTAAAAACCTGAGGCCAGGAGATATTAAAGGATTTCCCAGATACCATTTTATAATTAACAGATTAGGATTCAAATATAGATCATCCCACTCAGATTCATGTATCTCTTTGATTTGAGTGACACAAAATTATTACCATTATTGTCATTATTGAAAACTCCTGTGGTTACATTAAAAGATGAGATAAGCTGTGTGTTTCACTGGATGTTTGGGCTGATAAAGGGGTGTGCACGGAAGTTCTAGACAGTCTGCCCAGAGCTCCGGAAGGAGGAGCTTCTTTATTGCCCATTCTTTCCTTCTTTTTCTTTCTTTCTCTCCCTCTTTCTTCCTTCCTTTTCTTTCCTTCCTTTCCTTTCTTTCCTTCCTTCCTTCGTTTCCTTTCTTTCTTTCCTTGGCCAGGATATGGACACACTCTACCTCTTCCCAAGTAAGATGCTCAAACTCATCCTCTCGTGGGATATGTTCCCATAGACTAACTGTCCTCTCCTACAGGGTATCTGATCTCCAGAGAGAAGTGAGACCCTGTATTTACAAGAGAAACAACAAAGCTGCCCTCCCCTGCACCCCAAACCTGCCTTTCTAGTGCCGTAGCTCTTAATGTCTTCATTTTATATGTATTTTAATGTGGTGCAGAATATTCCAGAACTCCATTGAACATTAATTTAGCTTGTATATTTTAAAAGGAAAAGGATCAGCTCTTTGATAGTGTCATCTCTACATTTAGCTAAGTTTATGTCCAATTAGGTAATTCTGGTAAATCTTAAGACACTCTCTGCGTAGATTCTAATTGTCATCATTGAATACCATTCTTTGGAAGGTACTTAATTCCATCCATCAAGCCCGGGTGGATGGAATAATCTACTCTTTCTTTACGTGGCCAGCCCCGCCCAACGGTGTGTGATGAGTCCATCCGAACAGACACAGCCTTCTGCCTGTGGACAAGCTTTCCTTCTGCATTAGGAGCAGGAGTTGGGAAACTTAGGAGACCCCCAGTAAGGCAAGACGGCACAGAGAGAACTACTAGAATGTTAGAAACGTCTCTCTCCTGTAGAATCATGAACATCGGAGAGTAAGTTAGGGATGTTCACATCCCGTGTCCCCAGGGTTTATTGGTTGATGTCGTTTCCAGTGAATGTCCCCTCTGTGTTCCAAGTTCAGGAGCTAGCTGCCTGAGTCAGGGATCTGATATGATGCCGTACTCACTTTTCGCCTGATTTCTTTAGGGGATCTCTCCATGTTGTCTGGTCTTGCTAGTTTGTATGATGATTATTCCAATGGTTTCTTGTTAGCAAGTCAACAATGACAGATGTTTAATTGCTGTCAATGGATTTTATGCATGATGGACACTGAGGTTTGACCATTCAATTCATTTGAAACGGATGATATTTCCACATCGAAATGATGTCCTGTGTTTGGTATTTCTAGGATGTAATAGACTTGGATCAGTACACCCCTGGGTAAAAGGCTGTGAGTTTATTTTGTTTTTAATTTTTTTAATGTTTGTTTATTTTTCAGAGAGAGAGAGAGAGAGAGAGAGGGAGCAGGGGAGGGGCAGAGAGAGAGGGTGACACAGAATCTGAAGCAGGCTCCAGGCTCTGAGCTGTCAGCACAGAGCCCTATGCAGGGCTCGAACTCACAAACCGCAAGATCATGACCTGAGCCAAAGTTGACGCTTTACCCACTGAGCCATGCAGGCGCCCCAAAGGCTGTGACTTTAAAGAAGTCATCCTAGGAACAACAGGCCGACTTGCCCAAGGCCATCACTTTATTTGTTGTTAGAACACCGGAAAACATCACTGATAAAGATAGGAGTTTAAACCTCCTTTTTTAAATAAATTAAGCACATACTATTTTGCACCATTTCAGAACAGCGGATAATTAATGAGCATGTATATATACAGGTTATCTTTTTATCCATTGGAGAAAATAAACATATTCATAATTATGTTTTCCTTTAAAATGTAATTGATGAGTGCTTTCCTGCCTTTCCCAATTTTACCCAAATCATCAATATTCTTAAGAAAAAAATTTAAATTTATTTATTTATTTTGAGAGGGAACAGATACGAGGGGGGGAAGGGTGCATAGAGAGAGAGAATCAGAAGCATTTTCCATGCACTGTCAACACAGAGCCTGACTTGGGGCTTGATCTCATGAACCAAGAGATCATAACCTAGCTGAGATCAAGAGTCTGCCACTTCATTGACAGAGCCACCCAGGTGTCCCCAAACCATCGATATTTTTAAAGATCCCACGCCACTCCCATATCCTCCAAAAGGCCTTCCTTGTTCATTCTTATATCCATTAATTCATTTCTCCTCGGCATTCTATTACATTTTGACTTAATATTGTACTACCCAACACATGATTATTATATACTCTATTTTATTTTACCCAAAAGGAAACCTGCATGTTTAACCTGCCTCTCATGTTAGGTTTTAAGTTCAAAAAAGTCTTCTGAGTGAAACAATCCATCTCAAAACTAAAGAAAGGAGCCACTTTTTCCATTCCTCTATAACGAAGCACGGACCCTGCCCCTGCGCCTTCCCCACACACATTCCATACTATTTACCGTCCAGTATCTGAGTTCCTCATAGATGTTTGTTAAATTCTTTGTATGTGATTTAACTTGAAAAATGGAAGGCAATTAACTGAACAAAGGGAAGAAGATATTCCAGAAGTTCAAAAGTCACTCAGGACCCTTCAGTATTTTGTTTCAGCTCTTTGAATCCGCTGCCATTTCTCTCTTTGGGAAGTTCTCCGAGTCAGCGAAGGGGCTCAGCATCCCTGCCTTCCCCAGACCAAACCACGAGGTCTCACCCAGTCTTACCACCCACTCAACCTGACCTCTGTGACAGCGACATGTGAGCTCGCTGGAGCCAGCGTCTGCATCACGCAGACTTTGTGAGGTTCCACATGCATCCAGGGAGCTCCGTAAACCACTAAGAGAGGGAAGCAGAGGCCAAGCTGACTACTGACTTTGAGCGTCCAACTCCTGATTTGGGCCCAGGTCAGGATCCCAGGGTCACAGCACCAAGCCCTGTGTCAGGTTCTGAGCTGAGTGTGGAGCCTGTTTAAACTTCTCTCTCTCTCTGTCCCTCTCCCCTGCTTACTCTGTCTCTCTCTTTCTCTAAAATTAAACTAAATACATGTGTGCATATATATATCCACCTGAACTGTTGTGTAAAAGAGGAGAGTAAGCCGTGACAGAGGAACGGGCACTAAACTTGCCCTTCTGGCATAAACAGCTCTGAAACTGGTAACGTGTGTGGGGCGCCTGTTATAAGGCGTTAGACCGCAGGCAACACAGGACCATAATCCCTGAGAGAAAGGAAGCCTAAGGGAGGAGGTTCATGGCCGCCCAGCTCTGCCTGCGGCACTTTCCAGAGGGACAGGGACGTGGGCCTCCTGCAAACTATGGCCTCACTGACCGGAGAAGGAGGAGGAGATTCAAATTCTTTCCAAAGAAGCAAGAGATTTGTGGAGCATTCGAATAAGGCCTTGCTGTAGACTAAGTTCATGTCTAACAAAGGAAATATCAACCCTGATATGACCAAAATTTTCCTGCTTCCAGAAAAAGAACTTACTTGGAAGTTGAAAACACACTATGTAGTATCTCTGAAATTATTTTATCTTATTATGGATCCCCTGGTGGCTCAGTTGTTTAAGCCCGACTTCAGCTCAGATCATGATTTCATGGTTCGTGAGTTCAAGCCCCATGTCAGACTCTGTGCTGACAGCTCAGAACTTGGAGCCGGCTTCAGAATCTGTGTCTCCTCCTCTCTTTTCCCCTCCCCTGCTTGTGCTCTGTCTCTTTCTCTCTCTCAAAAATAAACCTTAAAAAAATTAAATCAATGAATAATTTTAAAACAACTACTAGAGTTGAAAAGAAATGAATACATGACCCCTGATCAAAGAGAAGAGCAGTCCATAGCAACGAGTCTCGGGGTGACCTTGATGTTGGAACGTTCAGATAAGGACTGTGAAGAAGTTGTTATAAATCTATTCAAGGAACTAAGGGAAAACATGGTCATAATGAGTGAACAAAGGGACAATTGAACAGAGAAATTAAAAGCATAAAACATTTAGAATTGAAACTATAACAGGTAAAATTAAGATTCATTTGGTGGACTTAATAATCCAGAAAGACAGAAGAAAAGCAAGTTAATTTGAAGGCAGATCAATAATATTATCCAACCTGAGGAACAGATATAAAGAGAGGAAAAATATAAGAGACTGTGTTTTCATGATGAACAGGACAGTATTTCAGTAGTCGAAAATATTATTTAAATAATGATTTAAGAAGTTTAAAAAATCCTAGATGAAATAAAAATAAATAGAGCTGTTCCTATACGCACGAATATCAAATTACTGCAAGTCGAAAATAGAGAAGTCTTCAAAGCAATTTGAGAGAAAAGACAAATTATATGTAGGGAAACAATGATCCACACAACCATTGATTTCTTCCAAGAAGATGACAGAATAACATTGTGTTGAAAGAAAAATTCTTAATTTTGAATTTCATACGAAGCAAAAATATTCTTCTACAATGAGTAAAGAAGAGAGACATTGTCAGATAAGCAAAAACCAAGAAAATTACAACCCTGCAGGTCTACAGTATTGGATAAATTGCAGGAACTTTTCATAGTAAAGGAAAATGAACCCAGAAATTTATACTTGAAGGATGAAATCACAAACACCAGAAATAGTAAACATGTGAGTAAATATAAAGTATGGTGTGTTTTGTCTGTTGATTTCTTTGGAAGGTAACTGATGGCGAAATATATGGCAATAGTGGCATAAAGCATATGGAGTTGAACGGACTGAAATTGTTATAAATTCCTTAATTTCTTATGTGAACTGTTAGAATGTTGACTTTATATACCTTACGGTAAGGTAAGGAAGCATACTGTAATCCCTAAAGGAACCAAGAAAAGAATATGAAGCAGTATAACTTAAAAAGCCAATAAAGATACTAAAAATGAAATAATAAAAATATTTGATCATCTTCCAAAAAAAGTAGGAAAGAAGAAATAGACAAACAGAGTAAACAGGACACACAGAAATACCAATATGGGAAACATCAAAAATTACATTAAATACAAATGGATTAAACACTCCTCTTAAAAGATAGACCTTGTCGTATTGGATTTTAAAGCATCAAGACCTAGATATCCACAAGGGATTCACTTTAAATACAAAGACACAAATAGTTGAACAGGAAAGAACGGTAAAAGATATACCACGAAAACAGCAAACACAGGGGCAACTGGGTGGCTCAGTTGGTTAAGCATTTTGATGTAGGCTCAGCTCATGATCTCATGGTTTATGGGATCGAGCCCCATGTCGGGCTCTGTGCTGGTAGTGCAGACCCTGCTTGGGATTCTGTCTCCCTTTCTCTCCACCCTTCCCTCTCTCTGTCCTGCTCTCTCAAAATAAATTAAAAAACATTAAATATATATTTAAACATTAAGTATACATATATATATATAATTTAAAAAAGAAGAAAACAGTAAATATAAAAAGTGGCTGTGTTTATATCACTATCAGACAAGATATACTTCAAGGCAAGGACTTCTGTTGAAGACAAAGACAAATATTTGATAATAACAAAATTGTTAACATGTCAGAAAGGCATAAACGTAATAAATATGTCTGGATCTAGGAGCAAAGCTTTGAGATACATGAGGCAAAAAGCCGACAGAACTTGAGGGATCAGTGGATAAGCCCACAAATTGTTGGAAATATTAATATCCCTTCTCAATAATCAATAAAAAAATTTTGGTGTAATTTCATTAAATATGTAGGTCTTCTTAATCAAACTGATATTTATAGAACATCACCTAACAACTACAGCATATATATTCTTCTAAAGTATAAGTAGAACTCACACTGTGTGGAGCTATTGTATGTCTAAAATGAAAATCAGAAGATTAAATCTTTTCTTTGACTGTAAGACAATTAAATTAGAGATCAAAAACCATAAGATATTTAGAAAAAGTACAAAAATGTTTAGAAAATAAACAATACTCTCTGAACCCATGGGTCAAAGAAAGTACAGGGATAAGCTAATAAATATTTTAAGCTAAATGACAATAGAAACACATAAAGCTTTTGGCATTTAGCTAATGTAGTGCCTGGTGGGAAATTTATACTTTTAAAGGTTTGTATTAGAAAAAAAAGAAGATAGTGTGGATGGAGCTAGAATGTATTATGTGAAGTTAAATAAGTCCATCAGAGGAAGACAAATACTATATAATTTCACTCATATGTGGAAATTAAGAAACAAAAGGGATGAGCATATGGGAAGGGGGAGGGCTAGAGAGGAGGGGGAAGAAAGACTCTTACCAATTAGAGAACAAACTGAGGGTTGCTGGAGGGAGGTGGGTGGGGGACGGGCTAGGTGGGTGATGGGCACTAAGGGGGCGTTTGTTGTGACAAACACTGGGTGTTCTACGTAAGTGATGACTCACTGAAGCCTTCTCATGAAACCAATATTGCACTGCATGTTAAATAACAAAAACTTAAATTAAAAAAGGATAAAAGATAAATCAATGATCAGGGCGCCTGGGTGGCTCAGTGGGTTAAGCGTCCGGCTTTGGCTCAGGTAATGATCTCACAGTTCGTGGGTTTGAGCCCCACATTGGGCTCTGTGCTGACAGCTAGCTCGGAGCCTGGAGCCTGCTTCAGATCTGTATCTCCCTCTCTCTCTGACCCTCCCCTGCTCGCACTGTCTCTCTCTGTCTCTTAAAAATAAATAAAGAACATTAAAAAAAAATTTTTTTAAAAAGATAAAATCAATGATCAAAATCTCTTTCAAGAAATCAGAAAAAGAAATGCAAAATGAACCCTAAGAAGAAAGATGGAAAAAATATAGAAAAAAATTCTAAAATATAAAATAGGGAAATAATAGAGACAGCCTATATGAGAAGAATCAGTAATGCTAAACTATCATGTCTCCTCGGATTGATTTATGGGTTTAATATGACCTCAGTGAAAATTCCAACCAAACACTGAAAATTGACAAGCTGATTCTAAAACTTCCATAGAATTCCAGGGAGCTAGAATCTCTAAAACAAACTTGAAGAAGGAGTACGTATTTCAAGGTCTTCCATCATCTGTCTTAATTACTATAAAGTTGCAGAAGTTGAGGGTGGAATTAGCTACATGAAGGCAAATAATCAGCAGAACCTGGCTGTCTGGAATTAGACGCACAGGTAACAACCCATTAATTTCGGTTAAGGTGGGGAGGCCAGGATAAAATCATTGGGGGAAATCAGGGCACCTGGGTGGCTTGGTTGGTTGAGCGTCCAACTCTTGATTTCGGCTCAGGTCATGATCTCACAGTTTGTGAGATGGAGCCCCGCGTCGGGCTCCGCACTGGCAGCAAGGAGCCTGCTTAGGATTCTCTTCCTTCCTCCCTTTTTCTCTCCCTCTCTCCATCCCTCGCCCCCCACTTCCCCACCTGTACTCTCTCTGTGTCTCTTAAATGAACACTTAAAAAAATCATTGGGAAAAATAAACTTTACCCCCTACCTCTTAAATAAACAATCATTTTCATCTAAAATGATTCCTAACCATAAAAGCTAAAGTGATGAAACATTCAGAAGAAAACAAGGGGAAATACCATAACTTTGTTCTTGGTAAAGACCTTCATAGGCAGGAGTTAAAACACACCTACCATAAAATTG
This sequence comes from Helogale parvula, assembly GCA_004023845.1. Taxonomy (NCBI): domain Eukaryota; kingdom Metazoa; phylum Chordata; class Mammalia; order Carnivora; family Herpestidae; genus Helogale; species Helogale parvula. The sequence continues at coordinate 135,686 of PJEM01003492.1, forward strand.
TCCTGTTGGACTTCATCAAAGTAAACATTTCTGCTCATCAAAAGACATTGTTTGAGGGGCGCCTGGGTGGCTCGGTCAGTTAAGCATCTGACCTTGGCTCAGGTCATGATCTCACAGTTCATGGGTTCAAGCCCAGCATTGGGCTCTGTGCTGACTGCTCAGAGCCTGGAGCCTGCTTTGCATTCTGTGTCTCCTTCACTCTCTTTCTGTCTCCCACTCGTGTTCTGTCTCTCTCTCTCAAAAATAAATATTAAAAAAGAGACATTGTTTGAAAATGAATAGTTCCCTAACAGATTGACAAAATACATATTCAGTCCCATGTATCTGACATAGGATTTTGTATACACAATATATTTTTAAAAATGCCTACAAATCAACAATTTAAAATGGGCAAGAGATTTAACAGGCACTGTATGAAAGAGATATATAAGCGGCCAATCAGCACATGAAATGGTGCTCAACATCGTTAGTCATTAGGAAATGCCAGTTCAGACCATGTTGAGACAGCTTCTCATAACTGGCTAAAATGGCTATAATCAAGAAGATGGATGATCCCATGCGCAAAGGGGGAGTGGGAGGAAATAGGTGAAGGCGAGTAAGAGCCTACTTATCGTGATGAGCACTGAGGAATGCACAGAATTGTTGACTTTCTGTTGGTACACCTGAAACTAATGTAGAAGTTTATGTTAATTGTACTTTAAAAGAGTAAAGCATCAGGATAGTTGTTTCTGAGTCTGAATCTAACATGGAACCTGGAAGTCACATTCATTGTGCATATATTGTTTGCTTTAAAGTGGGTCTAAGTTTTCTCTGGGTAATTTATAAGATACTTTCTTTGGTGTTAACAAATCTATTCTATATATGTTAGTATAGATTTATATCTATAATCTTTACCAGTTCTTGCAATGATAGACTTTTAATGTCTTCATTTATTTATAAGATTTTACTTCCATATTTTCTTTGAATGTACAACAATAAAGATTGACCACACCAGATGTGAAAGGACTCAGACTCCCATGTATCATCGGTAGGAGTGTGCAGTCATACGACTACTTTGGATATAAATCTTTGAAGGGTTCTTACATCGCGAAGTCTGTAGTTCCCAACCGCAATCTATTGTACTCCTAGGTTCTTACCCAGGAGCGGTGGACACGTAAATCCACAAAAACGTGTATGGGAATGTTTATAGCAGCCCTATCCATAATGCCCCCAAACTGGAAAGAGCCCAAAAACCCTTCAGGGAAACAATGGAAAAATAAATGGTGCTGTATTCACACAGTGAACTATTTGTCAGAAGTAAAGAAGGCTGCATTTTATTCCGCATCCAGTGAGGGTAGATCTCATACATGAATCTCGTGTCTGGATGGGTGAAGCCAGACAAAAAAGTTCATTTTCATAATTTAGGGCATAAGAATCATAAGAATCTCAAGGCCAGTGGAAGAGACCAGAACAGCGGTTGCCTGCGGCGGTGGAAGGGGTTAGAAGTGAAATTCTGGAGGTGATGAAAATGTCCTGCCTCTTGATTTGATTCTATGCATTTGCACGTACCCAGACAAGTGTATACATTTATCAAAATTCAACTGCATGCTTCAGATCTGTGCATCTGCTCTATCTAGAGTTCATCTCCACGGGGGAAGAGACAGTGCGCAGGTGTTGATATGCGTGTCCATTCTTTAGGGCACCGAAGGCAAAGCTGGCTTCCTCCAATCCTGAGGTATAATGGAAGGCGTCACCCTATGATTCATAGGTACGCGTCTGGAGTCCTTCAGGGGCTGCAGACTCATGGTGACAGGATAACGCTAAGGCCCATCATCTGTTTTTGTTACTATCTCAGCTTCTGACATACAAGGTTGGTGTTCCTCTGGAAAAGTGTGCGAATATCAGGTGAATAGCTAAATGAGAAATGAAACGTTCTCTCTTTGAACGTGGTACCAAGAGACCGTTTTCTGCTTGCATGTATCAAAGACAAGCATACCATTCATTTTTGGAAACTAAATCAGCTTCCTTTAGGGAGGTGGTTTTCATGTGATAGAGAAGGCAAAATATCAATTAACCTATTAATTAACCCAGAGAAACTATTAGCCAGGGAGATCATCAAATTGCTTTTTAAAAGATTACCTGACAACACAGAGTTTGCACAAATAATCACTTCTGCAAGAATCCCGGGTTCTGCCTCTCTCTCTGAGATATCGGAGAACATGTGAATATCCAAGCTTCTTGATTCTGTCCTGATGATTTTCTTCAGCGTGTGTAAGAGTTATTTGGTGCTGTTTTGTTTTGTGTCGGCTTAGCGGCGGGGAAGGGGGCTTTTCCAGGATTCCAGGCATCGGTCTTCCGCTTCAGAGCCTTGTGTAGATTGTAGACCGTTGCTCTTTGAGAGCGTTTAGAGAGCCGTGGGGTTGCCTGCAGGCGCATTCATGTGTGACTGCATGGCCGCACAGAACTTTGCATGTGGTTTCAGAAGGCTTGTGGAGCCCTAGAATTTTGCCTCGTGTTCTCTAGGGGCTCCGTGTAGTCTGGACTGAGGACTAGATCTCATTTCTCACGCAGCCTCCTCTGAAGAAACACATTGGCCTGCCCGCATTCGTGTCTGGACTGTGGGTCTGCTCGGGGACGGGGTGCGGGTGTGCGGGTGGCGGGCAGGCTGACAGGGTTGCCGGGAAGTCTGATCTCACAAGACTCTGAAAAAGGCATTGTTGGCTTCCCACGGTGCCTGTGAATTCAAGTAGGAGACAAATGGATTCCTTTCCTCTTTCCGATCCTGTGCGGGAACTGCAGAAAAACGGGTGTCTCTACCTCATTAGAAAGAAATGCCTTTCCCAACGATGAATTCAGTCGGCTTCATTGAATGGAAGGCATGTCTGGTCTGTCTCTGAATGCAGTCTTCCCTGGTGGCTCTTACTGGCAAAGAGAAAAATCGGTCTCTTGACTGTGGGAGGTCTGTGTGGAGGCGAAGGAAGGAAAAAGAGTCAAGGGAGGTGATGACATGACAAGAAGAGGCAGGAGGGAAAGGGCGGGGGCATTGCCAGCCAGTGAGCCCCGCAGCCCGTGGGCTCCAGGGTTCCGCGGCGGCGGCGTTCAGAGCACCAGCTCTGGGGTTGCTGACCGGCAGTGTGGGGCCTTCCCCGGGGCCTAGAAAGTTGTGCCTCCCAGACTGGGAGGACCCGAGGACACCACGTGACCATCCTGAGCCTCGGCTCCTCCACAGTCGAGTTGAGCTGCAGGAAAGCACTCCCAGCCAGGCAGCGGAGGAGGAGGATTCAGAGAAGGGTGTGAGGTACCCGCCCCAGCTGGCAGGGGGCTGGTTCCCAAGAGCGGTCTCCTTCATAAGGAGATCTGCAGGTGCTCTGGGAATGATGGGAGACGCGGCATCGGGTGTGAGGCCATGACACAGCTGACCGCCTTTCAGGCCGAGGCGCCAGGAGAGTTCCTCGGGTCCCAAGGGAAGGGGCGTGAGGCGGCGGTAGTGCGGGTTGAATGAGGGCATGAACGCTGGTGGAGTGGGACACGTGTGAGCCGAGGCTGGCGGGGCCCTGTCGCCGCAGAGGGGCCTGTGCTCTGGGAAGAGTGGGGGTGCCCCGCGAGTGGGCTTCTTGGACATAAGACTAATGGCAGGTTTCTCTACTTTGGTTGAACTGAAAAATCAAGACCTTTGTGGTTTGTGGTCACATGTGCTTGTGTGTGTGTGAGCGTGTGGAATGTGTGAAGTAAAGCTAATCTTGGGCAAAAATCCTTTCCATTTAGTGGCAAACTGGGGCTGGGGACAGAAGTGTCCCTGTGCAGGGAGGGGAGCTGGTCCTCCTAGGACCACACGAAGCCGACCTGCCGACCCTTGAGCGGATAAGCCTTAGATCCCCCCAGAGGCAGCTGCTTTCTCGTCTCCCACACCTGGACGGGCTCCCCGCCCCACGAACCCCGTCTACCTTCTCACCCAGCACACGTGTCACTGTTCCGTCAATGACACATGAACAAATGTCACTGAAGCTACTCCTGGTCCATCACTGCCATCTTCCTCACCAAGCAGTAGAATTCTTAGTGCCCAGGAGTTACGCGAAATAAAAGAACAGAAATCACCTTAAAGAAAGACGGAGCCTTAGCCCAGGAACGTCCAGCGGGACGGGCAGTAAGACCAACCATCCCAAACCAGTGAAGGGTGCCCACCCATCGCTGTACCTTGGGCAGACTCAGTGAAAACTACCGTCCGAAGTGTCCTGGAGACCCCCCGCCCCCAGACAGAATTATAGAAACCTCAGGTCTCGGAAAAGGCCGCCTGATAGCCCGTTTAAAAGTGACCCCTTTTGTGTAAGGAAGATTTTAATCTGCCAGATTCAAAATACAATGAAAATAAAATTAAAGTTTAGAATGTCTCCAGTAAGAAGCCAGGTTGGAAGATGAGGAGGGGGAAAGTGGGTGGCCTGGGATGAAGGGGCTGTTTGGGGTGATTAGTAAAATAATCCCAAACTCCCTGTGCACCTAAACCCATGCATGCCGAGCAGACTTCAGGGAAGGTGGGAATGAGTCCCAAGGAGGTACCAGCATCATTTTCAGAGAAAGACCAGCTTCTACCCAGAGAAAAAATGAGAAGAGGCTGTCTTTTCTCTGCAGATGAGTTTTAACTGAAAGGGACAGGAAGTGCTCACCAGGGTCCCCCCGGGGAGGGGGTCTGCGGGAGGGTGGTGTACCGGCCACTCCACACCTCTGTTCCGAGGAGATGGAATTAGGCCAGAGTGAAGGGAGGTGGGGTGGGGTGGCTGAGCGGGAGGACAGGAAGGAGACGCAAATTAATTAGGTGGCACGTGGTGCAGCTGCCTACACACCGTTGTCAGTGTTCACATTTAATTCTTGCCTTGCATGCTGTTTGAAAGGTAGAAATGATTTGACGTTTATCATAATGTTGGCACATATTTGCAATTTTATAGGAATATATATGTGACTAGAGTTACATACTGTGAGCCATACTGATGATAAAGACAAGGATGATGATGGTAGAGATGATGTGATGGTGATGATGATGGTGATGACAATGATGATGATGACGATGGTGATGATGATGGTGGTGACAACGTGCTGTCTCTACAGAGGAACAGTGTTCCAGCTGTATTAATAGAGTACCTAATTTATTCAGCATGACAGTCCTTCCCAGCCGCTATTACTGTCCCTTTGCTGTAGTTAAAGAAACGGGGCCTTGGAGAGGCTGGTGAAGGTTCCCAGGATGACAGCGTCTGCCCTGACATATGCCCGGTCTAACTGTTGTGCCCACCCAGCTGTGTCTGTGCCCTGACCTCTCTTGAAGTGCCAGGCTTCTGTTATTATTTTTTAATCTTTATTTATTTTTGAGAGAGAGAGAGAGAGAAGGAGACATAGAATCCGTAGCAGGCTCTAGGCTGTGAGCTGTCAGCCCAGAGCCCGATGGGGGGCTCAGACTCACAAGCTGTGAGATGGTGACCTGAGCTGAAGTCAGATACTTAACTGACTGAGCCGCCCAGGTGCTCCATGGAGCTCCTTTTAGACTATTGTTTGTTCTCTTTGTGCCATCACAAAGCACATCTGAAGCATCTCATTCAACTCTGGGCATTGTAGGTGTAACTAGATGTAGGTTTATATTTATTTATCTATACGTTTAGTTTACAACTTACTGTATCTTCTAAGAAGATAAGAAGCCTGCCCCCCATAGGTGTGAGTGTGCAGTCTTAGTTGCCCAGGATACTTCCCTCTGCCCTTGTGGGGGCGGGAGGGGAAAGGTTCCAAGGAGAGACACAGGTCATGATGTGTGTCAGCACAAGGGCACGGTTAGGAGACCCAGGAGCAGCGAGGTTAGCGGAAACAGGGGTCATACCTTCACCGTGTTAGGAATTAAGAGCTTTGATGAAGGAAAGAACGTAAGTCACATTGTACTGAGTGTGAAGGCTTGACTGTGTCTAGGCGAGGTTCTCCAGGAAGATTCCAGATGGGAACAGGAGAGTGTGGAGAGCTGATGAGAGGGGAATAAGTGTAGGAGGAATCCATTATTGAGGGAAAGGGAACAGGCTACTGCAAGTCTGAAGAAAAGGGGAGTGATTAAGAGAACATATGGATCAAAAAATGCACGGTGTATCAAAGTCCCTCGTGGCCTCAACATGTGAGTGGAGTCTGCGCCCGCAGTTTGCTGAGGGCAGCAAGTCTATTGAGGTGGGAGAGTGAATGTTGGGGTGTGGGGAGACCGGAGGGATGACAGTGCGGGGGTGCAGCTGAAGCCTGAGAGAGCTTCTTCGTCCCCCCACCCACCACATTAGAGAAGGAGAGTTCAAGGTCATATTATGGAAACTGAGATCCATTTCTTAGGCACAGGGTGAAATGCTAAAAGGGTTTATGATCATCGCAGAGCCCAGAGCAGGTAGACAGTTAGAACTATTTGAAGGTTGACAAGACAGCAGGCTTCGATGAATTATATCCTGAAAGTTAGGAGAGAGCGAGCCAGCACGGAGGGAGATTTGGGGAGGTGGAGGTATAACTGGGGCAGGGGAGGCGGAGGAGGGACACCTGAGTGCAGGGGGGCAGGCAAAGAGCCTCACCGCACTTCCTCTGTCCCACGGGACGTGTCCCCACTCAGCTTCTCCTGTCTTTGTTGTCTTTAGCCTGCCCGCCCCGCCAGTGCCTAGATGTCTGGGTCCTTCATAGAATAGACACTAGGTGTTCCCATAATTCTTATTTACTGTTATTTTTTAAAAGAATTTTAAAGTTTATTTATTTTGAGAGAGAGAGAGAGAGAGAGAGAGAGAGAGAGAGAGAGAGAGAGAATGTACGAGCAAGAGAGGGGCAGAGAGAGAAGGAGAAAGAGAATCCCAAGCAGGCCCCTCACCATCACTGCAGAGCCCGATGAAGGGCTCGAACCTGCTACCTGTGAGATCATGACCTGAACCAAATTCGGAAGCTTAACCGACTGAGCCACCCAGGTGCCCTGATGTTTCCAGAGTTTTTATGCCATGGTACTTGAACATTCTTTGGTGTCATGATGCTTTTACCCTTAAAATACAACAGCATACAGTAGGCGCTTACAATAACAGGAAAGAGTGACTTTCAGGTGAGTTACCACACCTGTTCCCACACCCCACGAGTGCTTGCAGAGGTGTTTTATTTGCCATCCGAACATTGTCATGTTTCTTTCACCACCTGTAAAATCGGAATAGTATTACCCACTCTCTTACCAGTTTTCCCAAGGACCACCTGAGATAAATATATGAAAACATATTGCAAGAGGCACAAAATGCTTTATAACCTACAGTGTTATTTTGGTAAGGATCAAGGAAAACCGTAATTGTGTCTGAAATGTGAGTGCTGATAAAGGAAAGATATAGTCTGCTATAGACTCTGACATAATATAATTAAAGTCTGACTACAAGGAGAGGAGTCACTTCCTGATGAATTATGAGACCCAATTTATGGAATAAATTATTGGACTAGTTTTTAAAAAGTCCAAGAGTGGTTATAATTTATCTTGATTAGTAGAAAGCTTTCATAAACTAGAGTCTGCAACGCATTGATCCGCCCAGCAAGTGCGCTGTGCGGGGGCGCTCTGCACGCGCCACGCAGCCCCTGCTCGGTGGAGGGAAGCTCAGCAGCTTGGTGCATTTTCATCACGACCGTGGGACAAACGAGAGCTGGATGTTGTAATGGCAAACGATCAGCCTGCATGACTGGTGCAGAGAAATGAAGCGTGGCATCTGAAAACACATTTCCTCCAAAGATCTCGGAAGGTCTTCGAACCGGAGCTGACCCCCACATCTATATTCTCCAAATTATAAAGTGAGTCATTACAGATGTTTGGCTTTGGCCCCCAGTGGCTTTGCCCTTCCCATGCTCCTTATCTGATTTTCCTCTTCTCCTGAGGCTGGAACCAAATAAGCAGCAAGAAACCGTGGGACTAGCACATTGCAGTAACCCCCGTTAGAGACAACGCTGTGGAAAGAAGAGTAAATTCGAATCTGGGTTCTCCGTCGGTTGCTCTTGATTAACATGTGCAAACCCCAGACGCATTTCAGATGTTCGGCCTCAGGTTGTGGTGAGGCGTTAGGAAGGATTCCAGCCTGGAGCGGCCACCATATCCCTTCTCATCCTCACTTTCGGGAGGTCAAGTGTAGTGAGCAAACGCCAGGCTGAAGACTGAAGGGATGAAATATTCCTCTATTTCTGTAGAGGAATATACCTGAATTCATTCTTGCCCCAATTATTTTAGGGGGGTATTTAGTCGTTGCTTTATATTTTCTTACTGCAAGTGTGAGTGAACACCTTCACACTATTGCTGTGCACATTTGAGGGGGGGATTTTTTCCCAGTTTTCTTGGGAAGTAATTGGCCTATATTGCTGTGGAAGTTGGAGGCAGACGACTGGATGGTTTGATTGACTATATGGTGAAGTGATTATCGCAGTAGGTTCAGCTAACGTCTATTACCTTACAACGATGTGGTAGCAAGGGAAGAAAGAAGAAAACAAAATTCTCCTGGGAGACGAACACTTAGGATCCACTGTCTTCACCGTCTCCGAAGCCCTCCAGCAGCGTGTAGGGCCGTTGTCAAGCACGCAACGTCGCCAGCGCTCATTCATCTTGAGACTGGAAACTTGCACCTCTGCCCAACTTCCTGCATGTTCCCTAGGGCTGTGTTTATGGCACTCACCTTGACCTTCCTGATGAACCCTCTCTTTTGGTGCCTGGCCAGGCAGCACTGTCTCATCTGCCCTCGGAGCCTCATGCACCCACTCTGTCCTCAGAAGGCACATCTCCCATGTAGAAAACTCCGATTCAATGCCCTGCATGGACGGAGAAGAGGTCCAATAAGGTACAGGTGATCATTTCAGGCATCTGAGTAAGAAAGCCACGCTGGAGAAATGGCTTGTATGTGTTAGTGGAATAAATGGCAAAGAGGTAACAACCTCATTGGGCTTCCACCAGCTAGAAGAGGTCCTTGACATCCACCCAATTCATCTGTTTTCGTGCTTGTTAGCTTTGTCTCTCCTTTGTTGCCAAGCACAAGTAGGAAAGGGCAAATCACGTGACATCATCTCTAGGTGTCCTTTCCTTGTGTCGTGGTCTTAACAGCTGCAAACGCAAAGGGATCCTTGAAAATTAACATAGTATTGGGGAGAAAGGGAACTCAGAGAGAATGGGTTGCAAAGGTGTTGAGAGGTGGGATGAATTACGGTCAAGAAGTGGCCCACTTTGGGCGCCTGTCCAGACGCCTTCTCTGGCTTCTGCGGAAATGCATCTCATGTTTTAGTGAAATGCAATGAAATGACAAATTTGGTATTCAGTGGCTTTGACACATGTCTTGTCTTATTCTTATAACAATCCAGTTTCTTCCTTTATCATGCCTGTTTGAGAGATGAGAAAATGGAGGCTCAGTAAGATCTGTGCTACCCTCCCAAAACTGCTGAGCTAATTCATCACGGAACAGGAATAGTGCGCGCGGTCCAGGGAACAGGGCTCAGGGCAGGGAAGTAGACTTGGTTATGGGACTGTGCACTTTACCTCTTATTTCAAGGTGGTTGTTTTTTTTTTATCATGCTTTACAAGAAATAACAAAGGCTACAAGTATATAGTACAGGACAAGGCAAAATGAATATAATCATAGTTAAGTGCATCTTTCATCTAAATTAGTAAATAATAAAAACTGCTTGATGATTCCCATTCCCTCAAAGAACCTAGAATGGGGGCACAAAGTCAAGAAATATATAGATATTCTGCTGTAACAAAGCATGTGCTTTCCTAAAAAATCACCACATGATTTTATTATGTGCAAAAGCACATAATAAAAACTGCAGGGTGCGTGGGGAAAACGTGGACACAAGAAGAAAAAGCAAGAGCCTTGTGGAAATGTTAGCACAGTTGTGTATGTGTCCAGGGCTTAAGCATCGCATACATGTTTGCACTCATAGGTCTAACAGGAGAAACCTAATGGAGGATCATGGCGAGGGGAAGGGGGAAAGATTTGGGGAGAGAGAGAGACACAAAGCGTGAGAGACTATTGAATACTGAAAAGGAAAGGAGGGTTGGAAGGGGAGGGGGAAGGGAGGGTGGTAATGGAGGAGGGACACTTGTGGGGAAGAGCACTGGGTGTTATATGGAATCCAATTTGACAATAAACTATTTTAAAGAAAAGAATCACATACAATCTATGATATGGATGGCACTTGACCTCAAATAAGACCTGGAGTCTGCCTGGAGGAGTGAGCGCTGGGCTGTGGCAGGAGGTGTCATTGCTGAGATGTCACACAGAAGTGGAAGGTAGGAGGGTTGTCTGGAATCAGATGGAACATTGTGACAAGGGTGGCTGTGACTCAAGATAGGTGCCAGATAGAGGTTGCTGCCACGTGTAAGGGCAGGTGAGTGTGAGTGTGTATGTGTGTGTGTGTGTGTGTGTGTGTGTGTGTATGTGAGTGTGTGCTCCTAAGGGCTGAGCTACATGCATTCACCTAATGTTTCCTGCAGACCAAGTCACACTTACACAAACACAAAATTAGTGGCATGCTCATATCGCTCCCTAATATATCAACTGCATTCCAACAAAGTCACGTTTTCGAAACAGGCAGTCAGCAGAACTGATGGCACATAGGTCTTCCTCTGAGGAGTTTACGGTCTTGTTCAGAATACAATATGTATAAACAAGAAATACTGAATTACGACTTGCCTAACTGAATACACCTGTGTCATGGAAAAGGAGGGTCAGTGAGGCAGTAAGGGAGGTTTTCTTTTAGAAGGTGACGCTCGAAGAAATGCTGTAAGCGAGACAGAGGAGCGGGAAGGGCAGGGAGAGATCGGCTCAGGGACAAAGGGAAGTACGTTCAACTGGGTGGCTTCATGCAGAAGCTAGAGTGTCCATGGCGGCCACTGAGGGGCATCTCGATAAGAGAGGACTTTAAAAGTTTGAGTGTACGTGGGGTCGGCAGTACAGGCCGGGAAATGAAGATTTGCAGAATGCAGGCCACCGTTCCGTCCCTTCAGGCCTCCCTACTCACGTCTCATTTGGCAACAGTCACTGCATTCCTGTAAGCGCCAGACACTGCCAGCAGCTGAGGTCACGGCTGTGAACACAGAAGCCAAAATATCTGCCCTAAGGAGTTGATGTCCTAGCAGAGGAGAGAAACAGCAACAGAGTAGGGGAATGTCAGGATTCCGAGTAGAAATAAGGGCTTGGGAATCAATGGATAGGGGACAGGGAACAGTGGGTTTGTGTGGGTAGGTGGCTCTTCCAGAGAGGCCAGAGGTCTCTTCTCTAAGGGATCAGCATTTGAATACCGACTTGGCTGGTGTGGGGTGGGGAACAGGTCCAGGCAGAGGAGACACAAAACGTTAAGAAAGTTGGCAGGCTGAAGCAGAGGGGGAAGGGTGGAGGACAAGAGGTTGTGGGACCAGCGGGGGCTAGACCCCGTAGCAGCCTCTGTCCACGCTCAGAAGTTTGGGTTTGTTCTAGTTCCCATAGGAAGCCACTGGATCATTTTGAGCACAGTGTGTCATGATCCAACTCACTTTTTTTTTTTTTTAAGAGTAGTCCTTAGTGAGTAAAAGTGGAATCACAAAGACCGGGTTGGGGAAAGGTGATGGTGGGTTGGGCCGGGGTGGTAGACACAAACATGGTCAAAGGTGGGGGAAGGCAGGAAGGATCGAAGGAAGGAAGGAAGGAAAAGAGACAAGCGGATTCCAGATATATTCTGATATGAAAACCTTTGGAACAAACATCCAGACAAGATGTGAAATATGGAAGTGTAAAGCGAGGGTATCTGAAGCTGAGAAGACAGAGGTGCAGTGCCCTGTGATGGGGACCATCGTGACAAGGGGAGTGTTAGGGGCTGGGGCTCACTTGTGTCACCTCGGAATTGAAGCCCTAACTCCAAGGCTTCAGGACATGACTGCGTTTGGGGACAGGGAATTTAAAGAGGTGACTTAGGAAAGCAAGACTATTAAGGTGGCCCCGATCTGATCAGAATGATGTGCTTATGAGAAGAAACTTGGACACAGAATGAGAGAGCACGTCTGCACACCTGCAGAGCAAAGACCCGGTGAGGAGACAGTGTAGCCTGAGAATCCATTCCCCAGTGAGGAGGCATCGCCAGGACTTCGGTTTTATAAGATTTCTGCTCCAGCTTGGGAAGGAGTCAAGCAAACACAGAGACTCGCTTAAAGAAAATAATCACCGTGTTGATAATCAACACAATGGAAAGTCTAGAATAAAAACCCTGTCCCTCTACTCTTCTAGTGGCTATTGTCTATTCCAGAAGAAAAGTACCTGGAAGTATATGAATGATTGGAAGAACAAAAGGGAAAAAGAGTCCACAGAACCTTCAGTGTGACTCAGACTGAGCCTCGTCAAGGGAAGGAGGATCAGCCCATGAGTAGCCCCGTATGCTTGTCTCTTATGGGATAAAGTCCTCACCTTCAAGATTAGGAAATCGGCCAGGCCAGGTTCAGTTCTTTTTATGTATGAGCAATTTTTAATTCCATAGCCGTTTGGGGGGAAAATCTGAGTAATCATCACCTCAATAATAAAAGCTACACCCGCCTCCCACAAGTTTGCACCTTTGGAAGATTGGATGGAAAGAAATAGACACGGAGATGTGAGATTGCATGACGTTTTGACTAATAGGCTTCCACTCTGGCTGGGTGCTTCATTAATTCCTGTCTACACGTCTATTTCTGCACTTCCTCCCACAGTACTTCCCCTGTTCTGGCCTCAGACCAACAACTCATGCTTTCCAAACATCCCTCCATGACGCTCTTTTTATGGAGGTCTGTGGGGACTGGGATGAAAGGGTTTGCTATAAATATACGGAAAATAACTTGCAGGGCCAGCTAGAGCTCCCAGGAGGCCCTGTTCTTTGACACAGTTAATGCTCATTAAGGTTACATTGTGCTGAAAAGTGGCCTTCTCACGGAGTGTGAGATGTGCATTTTATTTAAATATATTTACACGGAGTTCAACTATTCCCCAGTCTCATTATGTATAATGCATTTACTAATGAAGAAATCAAAACATGACATGCATAAAATCTGTAGCACAGTTTTCCAACTCTAAATCTTATTTGGTGGTAAGAGAAGCACCCTTTAGGTCACAATGTAGAGTCCATGGGTGTCTCATGGTAGTTAAGAACATTGGCTTCAAAGTCATAAAGATCCGGGTTTAATCTTTGTTCAACTTCTAGCTAGCTATTACTTTGGACAGGCTGCCTCTTTTTCAAAGTATATTTACATTTGAAAAGTGAGAAATAACAAAATCTATCCAGTAGGGTTTATTGAAGAGGAAATTGCATTATCCAAAGCTTAGCATGCTGCCTGGCATAGAATGAGGAGGGCCCAGAGTGGTTGCTGTGAGGATGTTGTTCAGGATGATGATGACGGTGGTGTTGATGATGATGTCATGTGGTCATGGTGATGATACTCTTGGTGATGATGATCATGGTGACTGTGGTGGTGACGGTGATGGTAGTGCTGGTGATCACCATGGTGGCTGTGGTGGTGGTGATGATGGTGATGGTGGTGATGCTGATTCTTATGAAGATGGTGATGATGATCATGGTTGTGGTGGTGGTGGTGATGATGATGATTATACTTAACAAATTTTCTCTGAAATACCCAAGAAGCTTAAAATTATTGTTGTGGTTGGGCACTTTCTTATATCAGAAAAGGGAGATGAGGCAAAGAAAAATATTTGGCTCTATTACAGTATATTACTTAGGCCATATTGTATTTCTTTTTAAAAATATATACAAATTAAATTTTCTGAAACATAAAGCTTTTCAAATCTTGCTTTTTAAGAAATTACTTTATTTTGGTCTTGTATTTACCAAAAGATAAGACAAAATAATGGGAAAAAAGAGTTCCCTAAAAGTGCAACATTATTCAATGGCATGGTTGAGTGATAGGTTTGGGGGGGTCCTGTGTGAGGTACGCATTTGTAAGTGCTAAACCATGAAGAGAAGTTGCGGACTTGCATTCTCCACCCCGCACCGTGCCTGTGGCTAGGGTGAGGTTTCAGGAGAGAGGATACTCTCCATCCTTCTCAAGAATCTGGGCTGATTCACTAAACAGGACCTGACTTGTAGATTCTCAACAGTGCTTGTGGGTTGAAGGAATAGATGTGTAAAAGAACAAACAAAGCAATTTTAGGGATGCCCTCTGTATGGGGATGTCCCTAAAATCAATCCATTCTTTCAAGGAGCTTGGAAGAGTCAAGGTCTTATTCACCAAGGCTCAGGCTCTGAAAGAAGGAAGATTATTTGTCCTTTCTGGACACCTGGTCAAAGGTGTGCTTGACCCTAAGGCCATCAGGTAACCAGCAGCGCTGGCCAGGTTTTACGTTCAGGACCACTCACACCGGGAATCTGGACAAGTCATTTCAGATGAAGCCTGATCCCAACCACAAGTTCCCAGACTGGTTTTGAGGACCCTGGGGCTCCCCGTGACATTTTAAAGGTCAAAACTATTTTCATAATAAAGCCAAGATTATATTTGCCTTTTACACTTACATTATTTCACGAATATGAAAAATTCATTAGTTTTAGAGTCTGCATTGCAACTAATCTTGTCAATTTTTGATGCAGTTTCAAAGAACAGTGTCTGTGGTTATCTAAAAAGGCAATTAAAATATCCCTTTTTTCCAACATATATGTGTGAGGTCTTATTTCCTTCATATACTTAAAGGAATATATTACAACCAATGAAGTCAGATGTCAGAATCCAGCTTTCTTTTATAAAGGCAGGTATTATAGAGATTTGTAGAAACTTCAAACAACGCTAATCTGTTAATTTATTCTTTTGGATGATACTGGTCATTTTTCACAACATATGTTAATTACATTAACAAATCATGGGTTCTTTTAAGTAAACTAATGAAAAGATATATTTAAAATGTCTTATTTAGGGGCACCTGGGTGGCTCAGTCGGTTGGGCATCCAACTTTGACTCAGGTTGTGATCTCAGTGTATGAGTTTGAGCCCCACATTGGGCTCGCTGGTGTCAGCACGGAGCCCACTTTGAATTCTCGGACCCTCTGTCCCCCTCTCTCTGCCCCTTCCCTGCTTGTGCTTTCTCTCAAAAATAAACAAACATTTAAAAAAGTCTAATTTAATATTTTAATATGATAATATATAAAATATATATTGCATTAAAATATATATATCATGTGTAATATATATGTCCCACATAGACAAAATCTCTTTGAGTTTCTCAGTAACTTCTAAGTGTATAAAGAGGTCCTGAGAAGAAAATATCTGAAAGGCACTGGATTGGATTATCAACTCTAAAGTCCGTTCCAAGCCTGAAGTCTGTGGCTGTAAAACCTAGCCAGCCCTCGGTGTGTTCTACGAGGACTTGCTGTGGCTGTCCTCAGCCTCAGGGCCATCAGGACAGTGTCAGAGAGACAGACATCTCTGTGAGGGGTACCTTAGACAGCCCAGCACCACAGACTCAGCTGTGGGGTCGGCCGAGGGGCCTGTGGGCAGCGGGGTTTGCAGAAGACAGCTTCTCCTGTGACTTCAGTTATTTTCTCTGTGAGGACACACTGTGCTCTCAACAGAATGCTTCTACAATAATAATGGTAATAAGTTTTTAAGAAACTTTTTACTGAAACCAATTATTATCTCAATAACCTAATTTTAAACACAGTGCTGGATCCAATGATGTGAATGAGCTACATTAGCGCTTTTAAAATTGCCCTGTTTGTTGATCGTTTTGACACAAGATTGGTAGAATCACTGGACATGTCCGATGAGCAGATGAAAAGGCGTTAGGGGCCGTCAGTCCTGGGACAGTGACTCAACCACTTCTGTCTAACAGGACGCTGAGCAAGTCCCCTATTGTGGAAGTCTTAAACTTTTTTTTAATGTTTATTTATTATTGAGAGAGGAAGACAGAGAGACAGAGCATGAGTGGGGGAGGGTCAGAGAGAGAAAGGGAGACATAGAATCTGAAGCAGCTCCAGGCTCTGAGCTGTCAGCACGGAGCCCTATGTGGGGCTCGGACCCACAAACCGTGTGATCATGACCTGAGCTGAAGTCGGGTGCTCAACCAACTGAGCCACCCAGGTAGCCTCCCACGCCTCGTGTGAGTCTTTTGTTTTTAATTTTTTTAAATGTTATTTATTTTTGAGAGAGAGAGAGACAGCATAAGCAGGGGAGGGTCAGAGAGAGGGAGACACAGAATCCAAAGACGGGTTCCAGGCTCTGAGCTGTCAGCACAGAGACCAATGCGGGGCTTGAACCCACGAACTGTGAAATCATGACCTGAGCTGAAGTTGGACGCTTAACCGACTGAGTCACCCAGGCGCCCCTAAAAAAAAATGCGTAATACTGAAATGTCACTGGTCACTTTTAAGTCCTGTGTGCCATGTGCCTTGTGCTCTAAAAGAAGCTGTGTGTAGGTTGATTTAATTCTCAGAGATCCACCATGTTGTGACCTTGTGATTCTTGTGCTGCAAGTGGGGAACTGAGGGTCAGAGGACCAAGTGGTGACCACACCACACGGCTGCCAAGTGGGGAGCCTGGCATGTCCCCCAGCTGTCTGGGTCTCAACTTGTGACTTTTTGACCACTGAATTTTCAGTGGTTAGCTTGTGGAGTTTCTGGGATGATTGAAGAAGCAGTTTACAAAGTGCCCATAGTGGGTGCTGGGCGCACAGTAGGTGCTTAGTCGGTCTTAGTTCCCCTGCTCGGCCCGGCTCCTGGGTCACATGCTTTGTAGAATCAGTGTGCCATCAAAGCACGGTGAGCCACGTGGGACCCAGGAGAACAGGTCTGTCCCCTGAGGGGTCTTGCTCCTTGCTGTGCTCAGTGGACACTTGCTGCTTAATCTGTGGAAGTGACATTGCCATCCGCAGTTCCTGGGAACAGGGACAGATTCCTCCGTTTTCTCAGCTTCGATGTTCTTTCAAAGAAGGCATCTGGACAGAATTATCTTAAGACCCATATAGTGTATTCAAATCTACATTGTACTGTTGCTCAGGGTTTTTTTAAACAAACTTAGTAGTTTCAAGAAATAAGGGAGTTTTAGTATTTCAATGTTTACCCCAAGTCCCAGAGGTACAGATTGGAAATTTGCATCACAGTTAAGGGTATGTGATGTTTGAGAAAAGCAGCAGAACATATCTGCTCTTTCATAATTCGTAGGCATCTGGTATAAAGTGGATGCTGTAAAAATTGCTTCCTTCGCCCAGTGTTAAACCCTGAATAATGAGAAATGATACAAAGGAAATAGACCTACAGTTAGTCAGTGGAATGAGTGACCGTCCTCACTGCATTTGTTTGGGTGTGTTTGAAACTGGGCTCACCACAAAGCTTTCACTTCATGCTTGCTTTCAGGATGAGCTAACTCCCATCCCCGCTTCAAATTAAAGGGGGAGGATTAAATTCCGCATGTTGAAAGGAGAGCATGGTTTTATTCATACGTTGTTAGTTTCCTGTATTTGCTGTGTCATGTAACCATTAAGTTTATTTAACCACATTGTGAGTGAGTTAAAGACGAAGTCTCATCTTCCAATTTCGCTGCGTGCGCTGTCGTTGGCTGTTTGATTGTGCCAGGCTGCCATGCCGGAATCACACCTTTCGTCATCTTAGAAAACCTGATCATTGCTGTTATGAACTGATAATGTAGGAAAAACCATTTTTAATTGATAGAAGGAAAGATACCACTTTCCTTAAGACAAGCAACGTGCAATCCATGTAGGCTGTGGAGTAACAACTCGGATCATAGAATCTGGAAACTGGGGGGGTGTGGAGGGGTCAGAGCACGAGGCATTGCAGTCCTTCCAAGAACCTGAAGATGAACAGCTTGCGCACCTGCCCGGACCCCTGAGGCTGCTCAGGTTCAAGACTGAAACGTCTAGTACATTCAGTGCCGGAGGTACATGAGGATTTTCCCTGAAAGAGGAGGGAAGGACCCAGCCTCCCTTGGCACAGTCTGTACTAACCAAACGGGGAGGCAGGTGAAGCTGCGCTGATGAAGGGGGAGAGGGTTTTCCCCATGACTACAGGCACACAGGTGTCACCAGATGTGCCTGATGCTGTTGAGGAATTCCAGCACCCCGCATTCCGAGGACATCGCCAGTCCATCCTCATGTGCCTCCTGCCGCCCGCATCGCCTCCTGGCCCTCAGGTCAACTCTTCTTCTATTGCCAACCTCCATTTCCAAAAGAATAGGGACTTTTGAATCAAGTGGGAGGGACATGTCGCAGTGATAATGAGCTGTGATGAAGGCCTGAGGTCATAGTCAACACAGTAAGCTCTTCCGTGGAAAGTTTCCAGGGTACCGTGGCATCTGCTCCCATTATTCCAGCTAAGAAGACCTTGTGTCTTCACTGCTCAGAGGGAAGACACATCAGAAATTTAAGCTCCAGAAATAGTCTATGCAAATTGCCCATATATTTTGTTTCTGCCGAGTTTATGGATTCAACAACACACCACTTGTTTGTCAGTCCAATCAGACGGGCCCCACGACTTCCTCTTTCTGGGGTAGCAGACGGGGAAGGGGCAGGGAGGCAGGCTGTACCACCGGAAGGGCAAGCAGAAAACAACGTGTTGAAATTGGAATGGGTAGGTGTAGGATCCCAGTGCGATTCAGTGTTGCTCAGAATACAGAACACGAGAGGAGAGCTGGAGGCTAGATACAAGGGCCCACATGATCAGGAAGGGTCCAGAGAAGGCCCCGGCGTGGACAGACCTCCTGCTTTCCCCCAGCCCACTCCCTCCATCTTATCGCGGGTGCTGCGGGTGAGTCAGAGGGGCTCTCCTCTCTCCAAGGGGCACAGCTGTCCAGGGGCCAGAAGGTGCCACTAAGACACCCCACACACCACGCATGCAGAAAATGTACCTTCCTTGGTAATAGTAAGAGGGTTTCAGAGAAATTCAGGGAGTTCATGCTAGACACAATCAGGCTGCCACTCCCATAAAATGACCCAAAGTGTCCTCAACTGTTGGCCCTGGAAGCAAAGTCAGCATCCCTTGAAAGGAAAAAGGCACTGCGAAGTTGGACGATATGACTGAATGAGACCTGGCGGTATCTCTCTCTAGGAGCCCTCCCGAAGATTTGCTGGATCTTTGCTGTTAAGATCTTTTGCTGTTAAGACTGACTTCTTAACAAAGTCAAAATCTGTACCGAAGCCCTGAGGTTATATCAAAGGACTACCGTACTGAGTTTCCTGGTTTGAAGTTAAGAGTTCTCCAAATTCCCTCCACATCCAGTCTCTTCATATAATCTGCATCTCCCTGGGTAGAAGATTAGCTTCTTGAGAACAGGTACCCGGATTTATTGACCCGTGAATCCCCGGCTGCTTAGCACCGTGCTTTGAACTGAGCTGAACGTCTACATAAGTTCCGTCTCTTCTGCGAAGACGGGCCTGCGGCTCCATCCAGTTTTGACAGGGCTTTCTCCTGATATTTACTTTTAATTAAATGCGATGTTCATCAGAGCAAAAAACATGCTTCCCTTAGTCCATTACCTCAGCCTACAGAGAACACGCCTCTGCTACTTATGGCCCTTCGGGGACAGCTGTGAATGTAGTTTCTTATACTTTATTGGCGTAACTGAAAAGGGCATTAATCCAAAGGGAAGCACGTTGCACACTGCCCGCGTAAAGACCATGTGGAAGCGGCTTTATCTGTAGCGCCCGCCACTGAAATTTCACCTCGAGATCAACTGCTTAGCACACAGCCAAGTTCTCCGTTTCCTACTTGGAATTGTAGAAATTCTGGGATCTCCGGAATTTCATTGAAGTTCATTTCCAGAATCCATTGTAGGTGAGCAGTGCAGGGAGAGACAAACAGGGGTGTTATTGGGGAGAAAAACACACAGATCCTTACAGCCCTTAGGAGAAGGGGCTTGGGGAAAGAACCCCAGATGGGCAGGAGGTGACCGTCCCTCGCCCACTGTTGGTAATGGGACTGTGAGGTGCTGGGCGTTCTCTGGTCCCCCCGTACTGCATCCAACCCTGAAACCCTCAGGCCCTTGGGGTTTGTTGCATGGAGCCCCCCGGAATTCTGCTTTGCAAGACAACTTTCTCGCAACCAGCAGCCCGGCGAGGTTGGCGTGCTCTGAAACGAATATACCATTTCGTTTTGTTTCCAGCAGAGTGTCTTCTGCTATTTTCCTCACAAAGGACTTTGAGGTATATTTAACCTCACTTACCGAGAACACAGAGGGGCTTCATTGATCTGTGGACGCGAGAACTATTAGATGCTGCTCACCTCACACTCGCCTTGTCCCCGGGATCTTTTGATCTGTATGGATTTGAGCCCCGCCTATTGGAGAGTCCCAGTGCTGGAGGGTCCGCCTCCCTGCCCCTCGCTGTGTGGGGTCCAGCATGAGAGGAAGGGCAGCTCCAGATGTGCGGGAACCAGCGGCCAACGGAGGATCAAGGCCGAAGGAGCCGCCCCCCAGAGACAGCAGAGGCCAGTGGTGAATGCCAGCGAGCTGGCCGTTCTGAGGCACTTCTCTCCCTGTTCTGAGGACCATTTGCTTTAAAATGGTCAAGTGGCAGGGCGCCTGGGCGGCTCGGTTAGTTAAACGTCTGACTCTTGATTTCAGCTCAGCTCATGATCTCATGGTTCATGAGTTCAAGCCCCATGTCTGGCTTTCCGTATGACAGTGGGGAGCCCCTGCTTGGGATTCTCTCTCTCCCTCTCTCTCTGCCCGTTCTGCACTTGTGTGTGTGTGCATGTGCGCTCGCTCTCTCTCTCTCTCTCTCTCTCTCTCTCTCTCTCTCTCTCTCTCAAGTGAAAAAAATACACCTTGTCCTGTAAGATCACAAAAAGAAAAGAAAATGATTGTCCTCACATCATGTGGGTTATTTGATTGTGTCCTCTTTTATGAATAGGCAGCATATTTCGTTCCAAAGTAAAGTACACACGTGAGTGTTTTTTTTCTTGCTGTTGTTGTTGAATGAATGAGAGGTTAAGGGGAGAAGGGTTTGTTCCTTGGAATGATTTTTCCTGCGATGCAGCCAGGACAAGACACCTAGTTCGGGGCGCCTGGGTGGCTCAGTTGGTTGAGGGCTTAACTGGCTCAGGTTATGATCTTGTGGTTTGTGGGTTCGAGCCCTGCGTGAGGCTCTGTGCTGACAGCTTGGCGCCTGCTTTGGATTCTGTGTCTCTGTCTCTCTCTCTCTCTGCTCCTCCCCTGCTTGTGTTCTGTCTGTCTCTTTCTCATAAATAAACAACAACAACAACAAAAGACCCAGCAACACCGAGGAGAAACGCCCCACGTGCCCAGCACCCTGTTTGCTCCCGCCTCCTCTGCCCCCCAGAAAGCCAGGTCACCAGCGTGTCCGGTTGAGAGTCCGTGGGGTCGCGTGGCAGTGGAGACCACGGCCTCGGGAGGGATGGTCTCTGCCCCTGCTCCTTCACTGGTGTAGACAGGTCCTCAGCCCACAGCCTGGTGGTGCCTCCCCTCCAGGCACTTTCCAGCTGTGGGATTCTCCAGCTCTTTCCTCTGCCCAGAGCTGCTCTGTGGAAGGCAGATGCCTCATTCCCATCGTCATTTCTGATCTGGGTTTCCACGGGGTTCCCCAGCTCCTCCGTCACGAGTCCCAGCGGCGCCAGCAGCGCTCTGCCCCTGTAGACGCGGCCTCCAGCCTCCCCGCAGCAGGTGAGGAGGGCTCGGTCTGCTGCAGTGGCCTGGAGCCCGAGTCAGCGGCCGCCACGGGCTCGGGCGCCTCCCTCACCCTGACCATCTGTACGGCACTCGTGATTCTGGCCTCCTGACATCCAGGAGAGTGACGCCCTAATCCTAGCATTTACCAAATGCACGTAAGAGACAGATCTCATTCTTCTGTTTTTATTTTATTTTTCCTAATGTTTTATGTCTTTTTTTTTTTTTTTTTTTTGAGAGAGAGAGAGCATGAGCAGGGAGAGACACAGAATCCGAAGCAGGCTCCAGGCTCTTAGCTAGCTGTCAGCACAGAACCTGACGCAGGGCTTGAACCCACGAACCATGAGATCATGACCTGAGCCAAAGCCGGACGCTCAAGCGACTGAGCCCCCCAGTCGCCCCCAGATCTCATTCTCCAATACATTATATGCTGGCCCACGAACTAAGATCTCGAAATCGGCAGATCTGCCTTGATTTTTACCTTGCCTTCCTTTATCAGCATTTTAAATGCCTACATGTATGTTAGGTACCAGACGGGGCTCTGGGAAATCGTGGGGCTAATTTTAATGTGAATTCGGAAGCCTTATATTTTTCTTACATTCATGACAAAATTGAAGAATTTTCTTTTAATTAAAACAAAACCTTTTTAAAAATCCACACGCTCTCGGGGCACCTGGATGGCTCAGTTGGTTAAGCCTCGGACTTCAACTCAGGGCATGCTCTGTCAGTTTGGGAGTTCGAACCCCACAGGCTGACAGCACAGAGCCTGCGTCAGATCCTCTGTCGCCTTCTCTCCCTGCCCCGCCCCTGTTGGTTCTCTCTCTCTCTCAAAATAAATGAACTTTAAAAAACGTATTTAAATCTGCAACACGTCTCTCCATCTGTCCTGCTGTGCTCTCGGACGATCACAGATCGCTGACCCGCATCTGTGCAAATGTGATCACCCCAGAGCCAGGTCCAGAGACAGCCACAGAGGCCAAGCTGGCTCTGTCTGTGTGGCCGGCACCACTTGGCTGTCCCCGTGTGCACCTGGCCCTCCCGCCCCAGGCCCCCAGCTGTGTCTCCTGGAATGGAGATCTTAGAGGGCAGACTCTGCCGTGGTCCTCACCCAAGTAAATTTCCTTCTTTTTTCTTTTCTTCTAGAAGACATTGATTTGGATCATTCTGCCCTAAGCCATCTGTTTTGCGAATTGTGACAGCTGTAACGAGGCTAGTTTCTGTTTCATAGTAAGTGTCTAGATTTCTGGAAATGATCAAGCCAGTCAGGCAGCTGCTGTGTTCCCGGCACCTGATCTGCTGTGATCACGGTCAGCCTTCCTCCCCATCTCACCGCGCGGCTCCAGATTTACCGCAGTTCACAGATGAGAAGTCGGAATGTGATTTAGAAGCTGTTAGGAATCCAGGCTCTTGTGCTGGGGCTTCTTTATTTGAGGTTTGTAAGGCCCTGCTAGTGCCTCGCAGGTGTCTGGCTGACCCAGGAGGGGCCACGACAGAGGGACGTGATGAGCACTTCCAGGCTGAGCTGTGGGTGCTGCTGGTGGTGGTGGTGGTCTGGCTGAAACAGTAAGAGTCCTTTCTTGGTGGTGCACCTATTAGGTGCTTAGGGGCGTTATCTCTGAAATACATACTAGCATTTCACCAGTAGTTATTCTTCTCATTTTAGAAATACGGCAACTTAGGGGTGCCTGGGTGGCTCAGTCGGTTGAGCATCTGACTCTTAGTTTCAGCTCAGGTCATGATCTCACATTTTGTGAGTTTGAGCCCCACATGAGGCTCTAAGCTGACAGCACAGAGCCTGCTTGGGTCTCTCTTTCCCTCCCTCTTTCTCTGCCCTTCTCCCGCTTGTGCTGTCTCTGTCTCTCTCAAAATAAGCAAATAAATTGAAAAAAATTATAAAAAATAAATAAATAAATAAAGAGAAAGATTAGCCTTTAAAAAAGTAGAAATAAGGCAACTTTGACTCAGAATTGCTAACTGTTGTCTCCTTAGGATCATGCCAGACAGTCACAGTGAATCCTGACTCCCACACTGGGTCTACTTTCTGTTAACGTCCCTTCTGCCTCCCAACAATCAGTGCCATCTAGAATCCCAGTAGGGATGGTGTGGGTTAGGAGGAAGAAAGAAGGAAATTTCCCTTTCGGTGGTTAGAATGTATTAGAAAACCATACTGATGAGGTCAAGAATTAACTTGGACCCGAGAGTATTGTTCCGGCCTGAGGGGTAAAGGATGGTGTGGACAGTGCAGCCCGCAGTCGGCTTCAGGGCACGAGGGACACGGAACAGGGTAGATCCTCAGAGACATAGTCCCCCT
Organism: Helogale parvula; assembly: GCA_004023845.1. Taxonomy (NCBI): domain Eukaryota; kingdom Metazoa; phylum Chordata; class Mammalia; order Carnivora; family Herpestidae; genus Helogale; species Helogale parvula. Next base: position 159,600 of record PJEM01003492.1, read on the forward strand.
CTCTGCAGCATGTTGGTTCTGTAAAGAATGAGCAATTAACGACCGTAGTTCCTAGCACAACTGTAGGGGTAGGTGCCTCCCAGCCTCGTTCACATTTTCATCAGCCAGTTGATACAGAGCCTTCTTTTGTGTTTCTGTTTACAGACACATTATTGAACATCTGTTGTTTGTTTGTCCACACTTATCTCACTCAGGGTCAATGGCGCTATGACTCCACCTGACTGAAGTTTATCTAGCACATGAATTTTCTCCCGAGGGTGCAATTACTGCCTTCCTGTGCACAGGAGCGCGAGACAGCACTCTGCACTATGCTTTGGGTCCATTCTAAACAGTGAAGTCATCACCGAAAAATAAAATGTTGTGGCAAACACGACACTAAATATGTCTATCCAGCAAATTATCAGAATTCATTTGAACTGTTAAAAATAAAACAGACTAGGGGCATCTGGGTGGCTCCATCGGTTAAGTATCTGACTCCTGCTCAGGTCATGATCTCACAGTTCATGGGTTCGAGCCCCACATTGGGTTCTGTGCTGACAGCTCAGAGCCTGGAGCCTGCTTCAGATTCTGTGTCTTCCTCTCTCTCTGCCCCTCCACTGCTCATGCTCTGCCTCTCTCTGTCTAAAAAATAAATAAACGAAAAAAATTTTTGAAAATTAAAAAAAAAGCCAGACGCTACATAATAACCAATCATACACAAATAAATGGAGTGATTACCTTGTAAGATCCATCATTTCTTTAGTTCAGAAAGTAAAATAAAAAAGGTGGACAGGAGGAAAGAAGTCATCTCTCTCCTTGTCCAGCAGTTCTGAATCATCCTGGTGTAGTGTGTTGCTGTGTTTGCCTCTTCTGTGCCAACGTGAACCGCTCGGTCGGCATGTGATACGCTAACAGACATACGCTGCCGTTTGAACGACCGAGAGTTTTCCAGCAGGTTTGCAGACCAGCCAGTGAAGGAGGCAGGTTGACTCTTCCTGTTGTGCAGGCGATGGACATGGTTCAGCTGACCGTCCGTAAAACTGAAGTAAGGGACCACCGTGAGCAGTTTGGCCCCACAGCTAACACTGCAAGATTAGGAGGGCGTCCCAGGCTCCGTGTATACGAAGCTAGAGCCCGGAAATATCACGGCCACTTATCCACTTGCTAAGTAAAAAAAGAAATTAACTCAGAACCCTTTGAGGCACAGTTTTCACACTCCAGAAAACTCTAAATGACTTTCATGTGCGGATCAGATGCCCCCTTTGAAGGGTTTGCTTGTTGCCTCGTTTTCCTAAGCAGCTTGAAGAAAACCCAGACAGGAAAAATGGTCTTGATCCGCTCTTTTACCACGGCGTCTTACTGAAATAAAAGTATAGTCAGCCATACCTGGCCCTATTTGTCATGAATATGGCCCTTGTATCTGCTCCCTCGCATGACGGATAGGGACAAGTACAAACATCGGGCTACAAGGTGATGCGACTTTTTAGCAGTCATTATAGAGATGATTCATCCAAATATGTGTTTTCACCTTCCGAGGAATGGGCTATGATATAATATACTTATTCTGTGAAGAGAGCTGTTGTTCCAAACGTGTGTGGAAATGGTTGAAAAATGGTTCACATTTTTTGAAAATGTTCAATGACATTAAATGACAGTCCTTTAAGGAAAGCATGTGTGTGTGTATGTGTGTGGGGGGTATATGTATATACCGTGTGGTGTGTGTGTGCGTGTGTGCAAAGACCAATCATTTGGAGACAGATATGAAGAATACCACTGTTGATCTAATCTATAGATAGTTTTGTGTAGGATCAAAAAAATGATATGTGTCGTTATGAAGTTTTGCTGTTGATTTTCAATGGTGTCCCCAAACTGACTGTGGTCAGAGCGCCCCTGAGTTGCATTTAGTGGCGCTATTGTGGGGATGAGAATCTGGCTTTCTGAAGTGATGATATTGAAGGGTGTCCCTTAGTAAGTCAGAGGTATATGAATATAGCAACAGTTAGAGTACTGGGCCATGTGTGTACATGATTTTTATTTTCTTTTTTAAAAATTCTTTCTTTGTTTATTTTAATATAATTTATTGTCCAGTTGGCTAACATACAGTGTGTAAAGCATACTCTTAGTTTCGGGGATAGATTCCTGTGAATCATTGCTTACATACAACACCCAGTGCGCATCAGTCCCTCTCACCCACTTGCCCCTCTCCCCCACCCCCATCAACCCTCAGTTTGTTCTCTGTATTTAAGAGTCTCTTATGGGGTTTGCCTCCTTCTCTGCTTGTAACTATTTTTTTCCCTTTCCTTTCCCCCATGGTCTTCTGTGACGTTTCTCAAGTCCCACATATGAATGAAAACATACGGGATCTGTCTTTCTCTGCCTGACTTATTTCACTCAGCATAACACCCTCCAGGTCCATCCGTGTTGCTGCAAATGGCCAGATGTCATTCTTTCTCATTGCCAAGTGTTATCCCATTTATAACCACATCTTTATCCATTCATCAGCTGATGGACATTTGGCTCTTTCCATGATTTGGCTATTTTAGAAGCATCATTTGACGCAAGGCTTTCTTGCTGTGGTACTGGTGGTGATTGTGTTTAGATTGCAGAGTCTCATTAGTTTGAGTTTGAGATCCTAGATACACTCTTAGGAAAGGATACTGATGCATCCACTGGACTCTGAGAACATACCAAGTGTGAGCGCCTAACCTAACATGTTGCCTGACATTTAAAGGATGGCTTGTTGGCTGGCTTCCCGATACTCCTGTGACTTGGTCTATCCCTTAAATCATTTATCCTCAGATGGATTTAGCTTTAGATAAAGGAGCCCGCATGCACAGGGGGTGATCCTTTGAAAAAACAGTTCTAAAAACCTCTGGAGGAGATTATGTTTTTTCCTATTGAGATAACAATCATATAGGCCATTGTTTTGAATAATAATGCTTGCATTCTGTTCAAGGCTTAGACCATTTTATAACCCTAAATAAATGTTAAGAAGAGTCAGTTGGATATCTTGAAGGAAAAATTACATGTAGCACAGATAGAAGTGACAGAGTTGTTTATCCCCATTGCCGCATTTGAGTGGGCCAAGAGGGGGAGAATCGCCCTAAATCCCAGAGAGTGGAGCAGGCTTGCCTTCATTACAAGGGACAGATTTCTCACTCTTACTGTTATTTTAGCATCAGTGGGGCTTTTCCCTAAGCTTCCTGTCACAAAGCTCTTGAGTATTAGACTAAATGCAAAGGTAGATTGTAAACGTATTCCTTTGGACTTCACAAAGACTCAAGCTAAGGACTCGAGAAGTGAATCTTTCTGGAGAAGCGTTTCTTAAAAACCCACTCCACCTTCAAGACCGAGATAGAAACCAAAGGGGGGCGGGGGGAGCATGAGTGCAGAAGCCCGTGGTTTGGGGGACAAGAGCCGGGCTGATACTCTGCTCTCCACATAACTCAATGGCCTTGGACAGGTCATGTCCCCACTGAGTCTGAGCTCCATTATTCCAGGAGCTGTGACACGGTCATAGGGCAGCTCTGGGGGCTGGGATGATGTAGCCAACCCAGAGCGTGGTCGCAGGTAGCTGTTCAATAAATGATGGCCATGATTTCTCCTATTACATATAAGCTGTTACTAACTCAATTTACATTTGAGTTAATACTGGTAATGAGTGGGTTTATTACTCTATTAGCAACAGGCTGGAAATCATGGCATTGACCTTGTTCTTTTTCCTTTATACCTCCTTGTCCTGATAACACTCTTACACTTAAGAGTCAACATTAAGTGATTGTTTACTGTGAGTCAGGCCTGTCCGGAGCCAGTTACATGTCAACATATGAAACTCTCCCAGCCACCCCATGAAGCAAGCACAGTCATTGTCCCTTTTTTACTGCTGAGGCAGGTTGGGACACTTGACTAAAGGCACACAGCTAATAAGTGGCAGACATATAATCATTAAGTGACAGAATGATGTCTTTAATGCCAAGGTTGATACTTATAAATAGGCCTGGCACTCGGCAGGCTCTCCCTCTGCTGGGACTGCTCCCGCTGTGAACTGTGTTCAGACTCATTTATGAATCCCACTTGGGTCTCTCATTTGTATTGTCACAACTGGTCGATATACCCAAACAGTATTACGCAACTTAACATAACCATTGCTCACTGTAAATTTACACAACTTGAGACCACTTTGTTAAAAACAGTAATAGCCACAAAGTCCAAAGAGTTATCCTCATTGACTGTCTAAGAGAATGTGCTAGAAGGGCTTAAGATTTCATGCTGAGTGGAAATGGACTTTGCATCTCAGCATTAGATCTATGGAGTAAGTATAAAGTTTGGCTAGGACCTGCCTTGCATGGGCCAGACAGATGGATTTTAGCCCCAAAACTTATGTCAGTGACCCCTTTTTTTATTTGAAAGAGAGGGAGAGAATGCAAGCAGGAGAGGGGCAGAGAGGGAGGGAGAGAGAAAGAGAGAGAGAGAGAGAGAGAGAGAGAGAGAGGGAGAGAGAGAGAGAGAGAGAGAGAGAACCTTAGGCAGGCTCCACGCTGAGCATGGGTCTCGATCCAACAGCCATGTTATCATGACCTGACCTGAGATCAAGAGTCATATGCTCAACTGCCTGAGCCCCACAGGTGCCCCCGGTGACCCCTTTTACAGGCATTCCAGAAACTTAGGAGTTGGAACTTCTTGGGTACATTTGACTGCATCTTGCTGCTTGGGTAAAATGCAAATCACCTTCCTTGTCTGAAAAGAGCCTCTCGCAGACCTTCAAGGTCAAGCATAGCAGGAACAGTACGGTATGGGGTTCAGAGTCCCATGTGGGTCTCTGCAACTCTATCTCAGCGACTACACCTCAGGTTCCCACCAGTCAGGTGAAGAGCCACCTCACCTAAGAGGGGTCTCATGAGGGTTCCATGGAGGTGTCGTTGGAGGAACCTGCTCCAGACTCTGGTGTATTCTAAACATGCATAATATATGTTCCTTATTTCCCTCTGTATTCCATGTGCCTGTGGCCCCATCACGTAGGCATAGGTCTGTGGCTTGCCTTTGATGGTGGTGCCCTCGCCAGCTCACCCTTACTCAGCTGTCCGATCTGGGAACCGTGCTGTCCCTGTAGTCGTTCTTAGAGCACACATGTCCCCTGTGGCCCCAGCCATCGCTTACGAGACTTTCCCAAACCATGCATGGGTGACGAGGCCACGGCAGCCACCCCTCAGGTGTTGGTGTGCGTCTCTCAGGTGTAAGGTTTACCACTCTCCTCTCCTCCTTCTGGGCCCTTCCTCCCCTCTGTTCCCCACACTCGTGGGAGAGAAGCTGCCGTGCGCCTCGCCTTGGGCACAGCTGTGCCTTGCACTGGGATGGGATGGGATATGCAGTCCGGGGCCAGTGTGAGAAAGACTGATGCCCGTGGCGTTTCCACAGGAGTGGTCTCGGGGGTGCATCAAAGGGTCTGCTTATTTGAAACAATTCCCACACAGTGGCTCCTTCATGATAGTTCGGCATCGAAATGAAGACCATTCTCCCAACCTTTCATGATAAAATGAAACAACTCTCATGTGTGTTTGGGCCGATAAGGACAGGGTGCTGTCTAAGGGCTTAGAAGCAATGTGAAGCGGTCAATTTGCACCGGGAGGTCAACTGAGAGACGGTGACTCTCTCTGGAGCCACATCCTGCACAGGTCAGCATCAGAACACACTGGACATCTCACTCTGGTCCAGGGACAACACCCAGATGGATCTGCGGGGTCTGAATACCTACACCTTTCCCTCAGCCCCCATCCTGTGGCAAAGCGCATGGTGACCTTCAGAGCAGGCTTCTGAATGGGGACCAGACTCATTTCCGTACCTCACTGGTCCTACTAACGTCATCTGCTCACGTTCTGAATGCTGGAGTCTGGTCACATGGCCCCAGGTCACTCACCTGAGAGGCGGAATAGAGTGGGCATTCCCAGCGTGAACGAGGCGACCACATGCCTGCTTCGCATCCTGAACTTGACACAGTTGTGTAGTCTTGAGCACGTGAGTTCAACTGTTGCTGCCTCTGGTTTACCCATCTGTAAGATGAGGATAATAATCCACTTCATAGGGTTATTTTAGGAATAACTGAGTTAATACACAGCAAGTATAAAAATGTCTGGTCCTTGGTATTTATTAGTAAGAGCTAGCCATTGCCAACACCGCCATCATCATCATCATCATCATTATCATCACATCACCAGCAGGAATTTAATGAGTTCCTATAAGAGCAAAGCAATATGTGAGGCTCTTTGCGGTCTACAAAGATAAGCTAGGCGTGGCTCATTTCTTCAGGGGACTTACTTTCCATTCAAGGCAAACAGTAATATTAATAGACGCATACATAGTCATTGATAGAGCTCATGGAGCACAAGAGACCACAGGAATTCCTCGAACAAGAGGATTCCTGGGAAGTCGTCCTGTAGAGACAGCTCGACTGTCCTTGATGATCCTGGTACTTGGCCGGAGAGAAGCTCGTGTGGTCACATAGGATGGACTGAGCTCCGTGAAACCCCAAGTGGACGAGAGCATGATGAGCAGACGCCCACCCACCAGCTGCGTGTGGGAACTGGATTTCACTGCCCAGGGCACGTGTGCGACTCGGTTGTTATTCTGACCCCATGAGGAACTGCTCCTTCTGGACCCAAATCGTTTGCAGATCTCTTGAGGATGCATGGCATACAAACAGCCATTTGAGGATTCAAAAACAATGCATTATGCTATGTCGAGCTTTTTCAGTTCCAAGTGCTTTCCAAACATTGCCTCATTTGATCCTCAGGACATTGGTGTTCGATAATCAAGAATTATTTCCCTGCTTGACAACTGGGGAAGCTGAGTCACAGTCATGGGAAGATGTCTGGTCATGGTCGTTGGAGAAAGAGGGGACCAAGGGTTGGAACCCGCCGGGCCTCTACCTTCGGGCCAGCTCATGCTCCCTGGGACCACAGGTGCCTGTTGTAGGGCATCTTGGCTGATTTACAGGCCAATGGAGGAGGTGTTACTCAATTCCACCAGGACTATGAGATGATGTGCAAATCATAAGTTTAATGAGCCACACAAATTTCCACCAATTAAATCCACTTCTGAAATTGAAAATGTCAAAGTGCTCAAAAGAACTGAAAAACAGGGACTCCGATGCTTACATGCCAGTGTTCCCAGTAGCGTTTTTCTCAGGAGCCAATGGGGGAAACAGCCCCCAGAGTCTCTCAGTCAGTGGATGGGTAGATTAAATGTGGTCCGTCCTCACAATGGAATATTGCTGAGCTGTGTGAAGGGACAGAGTTCTGACTCATTCTCCAACATGGAGGAACCTTAAAAAGTTGCACGAAATGAAATAAGCTGGACAAGAGAGGACAAGTGTTACATGATGCCACTCATATGAGACATCTAGGAAGGGCATATTCGTAGAGAGAGACAGTAGTTAGAGGCCACCAGGTTCAAGGAGGGGAACTTCCTGCTTGATGGTTACAGGGTTTCCATCCGGGGTGACAGCATGGTGGATGCGGACAGTGATGACAGCACGCCAGGCATGTACTCACCGCCATCTAACTGTACACACAGCACTGGCTAAAACGGCAAATCTGATGATACGTGAAACATTTATAACCACAGTTACAAAACATAGCTATTGTAACTTTCAGTGAGAACACGGTTTAAAACAAGTGGGGAGATGGCAGCCTGAGAATATTATAAATTAGGAGAAGGTCGGTAGGTTCTGACATCTTCCAAGAGAAGCAATTCTGATACCACAATGCGGACGTGATCTTACTTTCCTTTAAAGTCTGATTATTCCTGCCGTGTGCTTATGAAATATATGCAGAGTCCTGGCATGTTTACAATATAGGAAAGACAGAATCTGGAAGGTGATAACGATTTAGGTTTTTGCCAGAAAACTCTGGTGTGTTTTTCATTCTGACAAATGGGTGACCAGAAAGATGAGGGGTTACTTTTGTCGACTCGTTCATCATTATCCTCAAGCACCATTTGCCATCTGCTTTTCCCATCACACTGAAATACACCTCTAAGAAGAACATTGCTGTTTCCTCAGTGTTGTTTTTAAAGTGTATGTGCTCTTGATCAGTGGGTCAACATATAGTTTCTATGCTGTGCATTGGAAAAGAACAGATTCTGTTTTCCAAGACCATGGACCCAAGACAGGCACTCACACTGTGCAGAATGGGCAGGCAGGTCAGGCAAAAGGAGACGGTTCTGTCTCACGATAAGGAAGAGGAAGTGATTCAGGGCTCCTGGTCCCCGGTCAGCCTCCAGCCGCGTCAGCAGCCTTGGACAGTGTCTTCATTTATGTGCACCTTGGTGCAGCCATGAGTCAAATGGTTTGGGATATTTAATACCCAGGCTGCACGTTCTGGACAGACACCGAGCGTTGGGGCAGTTGGAGCCATGTGGGTCACAGGTGCCTTGGGCTGCCATGGACCAGTCAGACCGGACACAGAATGCTCACTTAGCAAAGGCAGCAGGCTCATTTGTCCATGTGCTGTTCCTGCAAGGAGGTGGCCTTCATCTGCTGAGTGACTTGGGAAGCACATTCCCCTCCAGACAATAGAATTACCGAGAACCCCTGAACTGTAAGACAAGGCTCCCAGTGGCTGAGGGTTAGTGGTCCGTTGACTTTGGAGCCCGGAGCTCACTATGACCTTGGAACTGTCCAGCACGCAGCTCTCCTGACCTACCCTCTCTGACCTCAAGGCCAATATCTCATTGACCACACCCCCACCGGCTTTGCTCCTGGGGTCTCTTTGCTTCGAGGGAGTAAAGCAGGTATGCATTTGTCTTTCGAGAAAGCCTGTGATTGCCCAACAGCAAGACGGTTCTTGCCCAGGCAGGAGGCGCACGAAGGCTTACATACAAAGAGAGATGCGCATCTGGTGAGTGCTGGGTCTCCCCAGTGGGTTGGTGTGTGAACATGTTTAAAATGGCCACAGAGGGAAAGAGAGAAAAAAATCACAGTTTGCTGACACTCAAGTGTTTTAAGTTTTGGGGGGGAACGACCTGGCACTTGTAAATGCAGAGGAGAATGGTATTCCTCATGACCATGTAGATTGTCTTAGACTCACACTCACTACTCAGTGCAAAGCAAAAAAAAAAAAACCCACAAGCTAATAGTTTGCGTCACCTGCTGTAGGCAAATGTCATGTTGTTATGTGGCGGCACGGATCTCCTGCGGGCCTGTCCTTTGCCTTTGTCATCTACTTCCGGAGAATTCTGTCCTAAGGAGAAGACTAAAGAATAAGGCTGGGAGTGGAGGAGATGCTGGGAGCTGAGCGCAGGGCGCACTGTCTCCTTCCCACAGGGCCCATCTGCTTGGCTGGCCTAGACCGGCCCCCGGGCCACACTCCTGAGAACCAGACTCCCCGACAGGCCAGCAGGGGGCTCTTGTCACTTCCCACCTTCCCTAATGAAACAGCAGTGTCTGGTGGAGTCGGGAAAGAGGGGAGGAAGGTCGGATGCTGCATTCCGTAGGGAAGGTTGTCCAGACATGTCCCTGCTATTTTCATCCCCAAATAACTGAGGATACTGAAGATGACAGGGCAGGGTCCATCTCGAAGGTGTCTGAATGTTTTAGAGGAGTCGACCGCCACCACAGTGATTTTCTTCTACAGAAAGTTTATGCCTGATAAAAATGGTGTGAAGACACTCCCCCCAGAGGGATGTCATGGGTCCCTCCTACAGGCCACGCATCTCCCTGAACTCATGGCCTTGGGAGCCAGGAGAGCATTCCTCTGACCTGTAGAGATGGCTTTCTTTGCTTAGACCTAGCAAGGCAGTGTGTGGTGGTGGGTGTCATCTCACGCTCTTCCCTCGGTGTGGTCCAGGACCTGAGCCCCCGTGAGTTCTTCTGGGTGAACCTTTCACCCGAAGATGAGGAAGGGGTGAGGAGAGGTGGTGGGCAAGGAAAGCGCTTGGAGGTCAACACAGGACAAGGTGAAGGACTTGGAATGGCACCCGATGTGTGGGAGGGGCACAGTGCCCACGGTGCACCTGCCTGCTCACTGCAGGGATGGCAGCAATGTCAGGGGACTTGGTGGAAGGACTAGGGTCTGCCCCACGCTCTGCTGCTGGCGGGCCGAGTACCCTGAGACCAGGAAGGCGCCCTCCCCGGGCACCTGCTGTCTTCATGTACTCCTCACGCTAGGGCGGAAGGTTGATGCCTCGCCCACTTCTTAGGGTGGGTCTGAAGTGACACGTGTGACGGGGGTCTGAGTGTGCTCCATGTGGAACTCGTGATCCACAGAAGCAGCTTCACCTGCAGGATGAACCCCTCCCCGTCCTGCTCCCCGAGGAAGGACAGCATCTGTAAGAGTCGACGCTTCAGCACGTATTTCTTGAGCACCTACTATGTCAGGCACTGTTTACACATGGTGTTGGCACTCCAGTGCAGGCTTGAAGGGACGGAGTTCGCACAGATGGGGCGAAGTGACCAGGCCAGGAAAATCGGGAGCACCAGAGAGACACAGGTGCAAGCCTAGGAAAGAATGATTCTTGAAAATTGCTGTGGTGGCCCCGGGCTCCCCCAGCTCTGACGCTGACAGGCTGTCGTCGGCCGCCGTCTGCTGTTAAGTTCAGTGAGTAACTCGCGTCAGGAGTGCCAGCGTGTTTGAGAAGGGACCACGGAGTCACCGGAAAAGCTAAGAAGATGAAGCTAAACAGAAACAGAGGAAAGAAAAAGAACAAGCCGCCAGGAGAGGACGTGAGTGCTGGAGAAGGGAGCGCACAGCACGGAGGGCTCACGGCGAGGCCGCCCCAGTGCCAAGGGGCAGGTGCGATGCACTGAGGCAGGAACCGGCGGGTGAGCTGAATGAACCACCTGCTCTGGCTCCCGGCGCCAGGAGGCTCGGTGTGGGGCTCCCTGCAAAGGAAGATGAGCGAGCCCACTACTTCCCCTCTGGCGGCATCCCCCCGCCTACAGCTCCAGTGGCCGCCACCCCACTGGGGCCACCGAGGTTGTCCAGGGAGCCCCACCTTCTCTGTGTGGCTCCAGAGAGCACCGTGGCCATTGACGTTTGAGGGACTTATGTCTGCCCCACCACCTCCCTGTTCCAGGGTCTGTGGAGTGCATTGTGAGCCCGGACCCTGGAGTGGGGTGCACGGGGCACTCAGTCCTCAGGGGCAGGGTGACTCGTAAACAAGGAGAATTTATTCCTCCCGGTTCCGAAGGCTGCAAGTCCAAGAGGAAGTGCGTTCAGCGTCTGGTGGGACCCACCGGCTCGTGAACGGTGGTCTTCCTGCTTCATCTTAAATGACAGGAGGGGACAGGGGGTGCTCAGGATCTCATTTGTAAGGTCACCGATGCCAATCATGGGGCCCCCACCCTCCTGACCTCATCCCTTCCGGAAGGCTCCACCTGCCAACACCAACACCATCACCTGGAGATAGATTTTAACATGCAAGTTGTGTTCGTGGCGGGACCCAACAGTCAGTCTGCAGTAGGTTCAGAATCTAGATTTCCTGAATCCTAAGCGAGGCTTACCTACCCCATGAGCCACACAGACCAGGTTAATCAAAACAAGGAATCAAAGAGCCCCGAAGTTGAAATATAGTAGTTGGAGAAACTGTAATGCTTGGTAGAATGACCAGATGGAGAGGGTGTTGAAAAATAAATGAGGTGTGATCATTGCAATTTATCCTGATCGTTAGTGTCGCTCATTAGTAAGTCCCGCATGGGCTCGGTGTGGCGCCCGGAAAAAGTACAGAGAGAAGGTGAAACCGACAGATGTGTGTAATGTTGACAGTGTGTTGTTCAAGGCCTTCCAGAAAATTCATTTCTATTGCTGTAGCCAGATTTATTCAAAGAAAACGGGTCACGTCTTAATTGGTCAGCATGTCCTTTCAATTCCGTCCTGATAAGCAACTTTGATTTTTTCTTTCCTTTTATCCCTCTGTATCTGTTTATATCAGGCACTTCTTACGTTTTGCCTGACTGCTCTGAAAACTTCCTAGCCTGGCGTCTCCATCCTAGGTCATTTCCCACATTCTGGAAAAAAAGCTTTCTAACTGTAAATCTGCTCATGACATCTATGGCCAAAGTTTTGTGTTTTGCTCTAGTTGTCTGCAGGGAAGAGCCTGGCCCCTCCGTGAACAGGCACCTTCGTGCTCCACGCCTCTCAGGCACACCACGCACCAGTACGCTGACCTCCTTACAACCCATCAAGCCCTTTCTCTGTGCCAGGTCTTTGTCACCGGTCTTTGTCAGACTTCTTACAAAACCTTTTCTAGAACCACACATTCCCAGCTGCTACTGGACGCCCTTACCTCCACGTTGTCTGGATGTTCTGTTTGTCTGTCTTCCACGAGCCTCAGAGTCCTTCAAAGCCAGGGGCTGTGATTTTTGTTTCCCCAGTGTCCACATAGGACCTAGCACATGGTATGTTCAGTAGATGTCTGTGAATCGAGGGGAGACAAAAACAAAACAAAACAACAACAAAACAGGTGCCCAACCAGGGATCTAGTAACAATCTCCTGGGTTTTTTTCTTCCAAATGTTATTTATTTTGAGAGAGAGAGAGAGAGAGAGAGAGAGAGAGAGAGAGCACAGGCAGGGGAGGGGCGGAGAGAGAGGGAGAGAGAGCATCCCAAGCAGGCTCCGAGCCATCAGCACAGAGCCCACCGTGGGGCTCCATCTCAAAACTGTGTGATGATGACCTGAGCTGAAACCAGGAGTCGGATGCTCAACCAGCTGAGCCTCCCAGGCGCCCCAGCGATATCCTGTTTTTAAGTGGTGTCAAAACTCAGCAGGTGGGAAATAGTGCTGGGCGTGAGAACCTGAGCCAGTCTGCAGTCATGTCCTCCAGAGACCTCCTGTGTGAGGTCCACCTCCCCCAAGAGGGACAGGATCACTGAGACGCAGACTCACCTCGGGAGCCTCAGGCACTCATCGGTATTGGCACTTTGACCTGCCCCCACGCTGGCACCAAACGCTGGGTCGCAGACCAGCCTGGCCTGAGAGAAGGCCCCTGACGTTGCGTGAATTCTAAATTACTGACCAGAGCTGGGAAACTGGCACAAACCAAGGCCGTTCCAGGGTCCGGCTGCCCCGGGCGGTAAGAGCTTACTCTCGTCATTCCTGCTCCCAGCTCTGCTCCAAGCTCGCTCATGCTTTCTGGTCACTCCCTCTCCGCGGGCTAGGCATCCTAGCTGCTTCATGACAACCGTGTCGTTACAGCCTGGGCTCTGCCTGCTCCCCCGTCCTCCAGCTCCGGGCTGACCCCTCACTGCTAGCAGACTCTAGACTCTTCTGAGTTCACGTTGCTGAAAGGGAGAATCAGTCTGGCCTGACTCCCATTTTGCTGTGGAATTGATGGCCACAGACTGGCTGCCTGTTGATAGGATCACAGACCCGCTCACGCACGCCATGGTATTAGGGATACCCAAGGGGCTTCCCATCTAGAATAAACCTAGTGACGGACACGGAGGTGTTCTCAATTAGAACATAAAGTCTCCAGGTAAGGAATACGCATTCCCTCCTTCATACCCCAGTATCAGTGAGTGTGTTGAGGCCACCCCTTTTCAGAGGCACAGCAGAATTCTATACACATTGGAAGAACATACTTCGTCTGAGGGGCAAGGAGCATTTGAAAGCTGCTGAAGAGGGTCAAGGAAGAAGTAGCCCTGAATCCAAAAGTCATTGTCCTGACTTTCTTCAAATTACTGATAGGGCAGGTGTATTAATTTGATCCATTGACAGATTATCCGTACAAAGTTGATGGAGAGACTGGGATCATCTTATGTCTTTTATCAACTCTATCTCTTAGAGTGTGAAGGATCCCAACCTCAAAGGATGGAGACATAATTATGATTTTGAAGGCTTGAAGAAAATACATCAAAATTGGATCCTTTGTGTCCCCTTACAAAGTTTATCATATCAATTGTGTTCCTTTCTGCCCATCATCCTACTCAAGATGGGTTTTGAGAAATCATCATTCATGCTGTAGGGTCGGTCGGTCTTGCATCCTTCTGAGACGTGACTCAGACCAGACTCATGTCCCAGTTATGTTCCGTCCAAGGACAGTCTTTCTTTGTCAGTGTTCATCTGAGCCTCTTTGTAGGAGATACATTTCATCATGGCTGCTAATTCATTTCAGGGGTGCTTTCTCCTACCCCGTGAAGACCCTGTCCTGGCGTATTTTGTAAATAGATATTTAGAAAATTGGGTATTACTGAGTGTTAGATCCTGAGGCCGCCTAGGAGCCACTCTGGCCTCGGCTTCCAAAGGCTTTCTGGAGAAGAGAGGGTGTGGCGGGTCCTCAGAAAGGAGAGACGTGTGGGAATGAAAGGAAACCGTGGTGCACAGGCACGATTTCTGTGTAGACTTTTCCCCGAACTTAGAGCAGCGGCTTTGTAATATTTCACCAAAGTTTCATAAGATAATAACACCCCTATTAAGTGTTCTATCAACTTGGTTGCTTTCTAAATTAATTTTATTCTGCTCGGAGTGCTGACTGACACAGTAAGTGGTAGAAGAAGTTAATTTCATAATATGCATCTTGTCTCTTCCTCCTCTTAGGACAGCGGTTGTCTCGCCTGGCTGCTTTGCTTTGGCCACCACGCTATCTCTCCCGTTTCTCTTGGGGGCTGGTGGTGATCTGACCTCCTCTCTTACGTCGCACAGATGTTTTTATAATTATTTGGTAGTGATAGAAGGTGGGGGAAGGACAGGCAAGTTTCCCCCTAGCTGGGAAGGGGCCTTGAGACTGGAAAACGAAGCAGGCCGCTCCGTGGCGTTTACGCGGGGTTCTGTTCAGGCAAACTTAGTGATGGGAGGGGGCGGGTCCACAGCGGCTTCCTGGTTCCTCTCCGCGAGTCCAGTGTGTAGAGTGGGGGCACGTGAGGAAGGGCGCTGTCACTGTCCTGTGACCCGAGGGCTCAGGAGCGCCATCGGCTGACCAGGTCTTGTGGCCTGTGACCAGCGTGTCAGGAAGAGGGAAGATCTGTTATCTAACGGATTCAGGGCCGGAACACCCCCCATCCTGGTGTTCCTAAGGTGCGTGTGTTAACCTACACGGGGCCCGAACGCGTGGCCCTCAGAGAGGTCATGGAGGGAATGTGAACAGGTGGCCGGGAGGGGCAGGCACCGCCAGCGCTCTCTCACTCAGGCTGGGCCCTGTTTCTCAAGGACTTTCACTTAGCTCTAATTTTTAACAAAAGAGACTCTAAAAAAGACATAATAAGGCACATGCAACCTTTTATGCCTGTCTGGCGAATTGATGAAACATTATCTTCCTCGTGTGTTTCCTCTTTGATTTCTGAAATGTCAGAAGTTTTTCTCTCTTTCGTGGCCACTGCCCAGCTTTTCATCCTCCCTCCTTGAAAGGCGGTCATCCGCAGGTGGGTCCTGGGCCCCGTGTTTGAAGCCGCACGGCCCTTCCTTCCGATGAGACGCAACGCTGGCCCAGGAGAGGGGGGCGGAGGCGCTCTGGCCGGATGCAGAATGGGGGTGGGGTGGACACGGAGCCCTGACTTCTAGAAGGCTCTCCTCGCAGCTCCTGCATCTCAGTGGCATGTGGGAGGATTCCTCGGCCGGTCAGTCCGCCCTGCGCTCCTTCCTTGGGTCTGCTCCCTGCTCCCAGGGCAGCCTGCACATGCCTGTTTTCTGTCTTGTGTTCTCATCTCTGCGTTATTCCTACTGTGACCACGTTGGTCTTTAAGGCCCGACTCTGAAAGCACGCTTCTGTCTGCACGTCTTTGTCAGTAACGAGTTATGGAAATGAGTGGCCTGGTTCTGACCTCTCTCGGTGCATCGTGTGGAGACTCTGGTCCCCCTGATTTCGGTCGTGGTGCCGCTCAGGTGTGGCACACCTTCTGTCCCCAACAACCCATTTTTCTGCTCCCTTCTGTGTGCTGAACACTGGGAATTCGGGGAAGAGCAGGCTTGACCCCACAGAGCTCCCAGTCTGGCAAAGAGAGGAACCTTGTTTATTGAAGGTGAATTCTGTGTCCATTGGTTTACGAGTTTATCTGATTTCATTCTGAGAGCGTTCTGCCTGCCACCCACTGTTGTGTCCTTTAAACAGCTGGGACCTGGGTCGGTGGCCGCACAAAGCTGGCGGATGAACAGACCTGGGATTTGCAAACACAATTCTGGCCTCAAAGCCATTCTTCTGACTAATAGCAGAACGTCATCTTGCCCTTGCCCCGCCGAGGAGAAGCTCACAGCAGGGCTGAGGGTGCCAGGGACGGGGACGGGGACGACACTGTGAGGCAGACGTGGGACACAGAAGCTGTGTGATGGGAGACCAGTGGGGAAGGGAAGGAGTCCACCGGGAGGTAGGGGGTGGCATTCGAGCATAGTGTTTAAGGAAGGGGGGGCTGGCACCGTGCCCGGGTGGCGGACATGGTTTCTTTGACTCTCCTCTGTCAATGCTCTTGCTTTGATGATGGCTTTCGAGAGAAACTTCCAGGTGTCTTAGCTTCCCATTGTTTGTATATCTCTCCAATTGTTCGTGGCCCATTTGAATGCTGTTGACACTTATCCCCAAAGTCAACTCAGATATGTTTCTGCAAAGTGTCAGACAACAGGGGTTTCATGGACTGATGCTTTTCTGGACACCTTCTGCACAGATTGACTTATCTCTTTATTTGGTGTTGGAAATGGAGCATGAGAACTGAAAGGTCCAGGGAGGGGGGCCATCTGACATCAGACCTGTTTTCTACTCCTCCCAACCCTGCACAGCCAGGTCTGGGCCAGGAGGCAGGCAGGGGAGCAGCAGGCCCAGGGAAACAGACAGGATGTGACACCCACACTGGGATCACCCAGGGCCCACCTCTGGGCAGTTCTTTCCTGACGCGCCAGTGGAGATGGTACTCCGGCAGAAATACCTGGGTGGCCATCTGTTACCCACACCACATGATAGCTTGTTCCACAGCCGGCGCCAGACCAGGGCTGCACAAACAGCCCCAGAAATTTCAGCGGGGTTCATTAGAAGCCATAAACCAGGCATCTGTCGAGCCGCCATTGCCAAGGTCATCCTGGCACATGAGGCTGCCCGAGGAGAGGCAGGCGGTGCTGAGCCATCCCCTGCCAGTGCGTGTGGCCCCCTCCCCCCGACCAGGTTCCAGAACGCCCTGGTTCTCAGGCCCAGTTTCAAGCCCCGGAATGGTTCAGGGGAGATGCGACAGGCATGGCGACTGGAATCAAATTAAGCCACTTTGGGACGTAACATGAATAATGTGAAGCAAAGTTTCCAAAGTGTCGCACCAGGAGTTCCTCTTTGACTTGAGGCTGCTACCCATATGCAGGGGTGAGGAAAGGAAGGGGCAGGGGAGGGGCGGGGAGGGAAAGAAACTTGCTATCTTAGAGAAAAACAAAGCCTCCATGTTGAAAGGATTTAGAGAACATGATACAGCATACACTATATGCATAAAAAATAAATTATATGCATTATGTCCAGGGCACGGACACAAATGTGAGTGGGTTTGAAAGTCCTTTTGCATTATCGCTGTTTTCAGAAACTGGCTGGCCAGCCTCGGATCATCTGCCTGGACTCGTGGCGTGGGGCCTTCCAGCTGGCCGGTGGCCTCGGGAATATCGAATTTAGAGCATGTGGGGCCCCTGCCCACAGAGGAGCTCGGCTTCAGTGTTGGTTCACCCCTGGTGCATAATTAGACCACGGTCTGTGTGACCCTGGACATACCGTCCTTCCCTCGCAGCCGGCTTCCTTATCTGTCCACGAAGAACGGAGGCTCCATTGGGAGGGCACACCGTGCAGGTACCAGTGATCCTGCAGGGTGACAGGCCACCTTGTTAGGACTTTCTCCATCGTGTCCCAGGTGCAGGGACTGACGGGTGCAGAGGCGGGCTCAGAGCACATCTTCATCCATGGGCCAAGCAAAACCCACCTTCTCCCTTCTCCCTTCTCTTCCCGTCCTCCTCCCTTCCTCCCTCCCTTCTACCCTTTCTTTTTCCTAATTCAGCCTGTCATCTACTCTCTTTTCCCTCCCTGCCATCAGCAAGCATTACATTTTGTTTGGTGGGCAGCTTCTTTTAGTTTGTATGTATTTTTGCAAAACATATTTCGTAGGAATGCATTTTCTTATTTGCTATACGGTTTTGGTTTATTTATATACGCATATGTTTGTTTTGTGTCCATAGAGGTTTATGTAAATATATACAAGTATAAATATGTAGATTTCTTAGTTTTTTGCCGTAAGCGCTGCATTTACCATCCGCTGTGCTGCGCTGTGTAGGCGCGTTGTCTTGCTCTGATCCCCGCACAGCCCTGCCCGACTACATCAGTCAATTCTGCGTAGCCCCTCCCACAAAGGTGGACATCCCTCTCCGCGCTGCCTTTCTCCCTGGACTTCCTAAGGCAGGAGCACAAGGCATGTACCTGCTACAAGTCTCCCTCTTCTGTGAGACCGTGAGGCCACGAGAGCGGATTTCCTGATTATGTACAAAGCACCCTCGCACCTAATAACTTCTCAGTAAACACAGAGCTGCTGACTTCTCAGGCAGCTGGAGACAGTGGCCTCAGTCCCAGGAAGTGCGGTCAGCATGACCTTATCTTGTAAAGGTTTGCGATCCTCAAGGGAAGCATCTTTTAGGGAAAAAGGAGGTGAAGATCCTTCAAATACTGATATGATGCATCACCAAACGCCTTTGACTATACCCCCTTATTCATGTGTCCAAGCAAATGTTTTTGAGAACTTACCCTAAGCGATGGAAGTATGGATTTTAGCAGACCACTTGAGGGCTTTCAGTAATTCCTCAAAGGCATAGGAGAGCCCTGCTCCCGGAGCACCGAGCCCCGTCCCAGGAATGTGTTATGGGCTTGGAGAGGGATGTGCACGTGGGTGAGCGGTGGGGACAGCCAGCTCAACGAGACAGGAGATGGGCTCTGACGGGCACGGCGGCCGTGAGCCGAGGCCAACAGTGAGACATGTGAGGCGCCTCCTGTCATCTTTCCTTTCTGCAGGTTGGGGCACGGGGCTGCTTTGATACTGGAGGGGTTTTTTCCTATTGAATTAGGGATTCCGAGTGGATCCCCGTACCTTTAGTTGACGTGCAACAGAGTTACCCCAGGCCAGGGATCAACAGAGGTTTCCTGCAGAGGACTAGATGGTAAACAGCATACTTCCCAGGCCACCCGGCCTCTCTCCCAGGTGTCAGGTCTGACATTGTCTTGTAGGAGTGGCTGCTAGTATGTAAGCAAATGGGTGCAGCTGAGTTCCAGTAAAACTTTATTTAGAAAACAGGAAGTGGGTTGCGTTAGGCCCGTGGCCACAGCACGAGGGCCCTGATTTAGAGGCTCACCCACTGGCTACATCTAGCAGGTCTAATGAGACAGAGCTGTTTCCGTTCTTCCTCATTTAATCGTCTGTCATTGTAGGGGGCACTCTCTGTGTGCCTCCCCCAGGGAAGATTGAATTCTATCTCCAGATGGCCTTTGACTCAGGCTGCTCTTCCCTGGGTTTCCAGCCCCTGGCCTGTTCTGCAGACTTCAGATCTGTAAGTCCCCAAATGGAGTGAGCCAATTCCTTAATAAATAAATAATATAAAATATATAATATTAATCATTTATTAAATAATAATATTAAATAAATGTTGACAAATAGTTAATTATTATAAATTAATAATTAATTGATTAATACGTTATTAATTAAATAAATGTTAAATTAATTATATTAGATAAATAAAATATAAAATATTAAATATATTAAATAATAACTATTATATAATGTAAATTATAGTATAAATAAATAATATAAATATAATTTAATATAAATAATAAATAATACACTACACATTATTATGAATTATAAGTTTATATATGATTATTATAAATTATATCAAACATACATATTTTATATATTTATATAAATATATATTATAATATATATTTTTAACCCTCTTTGGCTGTTTCTCTAGAGGAACCCAGAACCCAGTCTTTAGGAAACTTACCCATGTTTTCCTTCCCCTTGGTAATGCTCATTGTTTACTTTTTATTTTACTTTTTTAAGTTTTAAACACTTATTCATTTTTGAGAGTGAGAGAGACAGAGCATGAGCAGGGGAGAGGCAGACAGAGGGAAGTCACAGAATCCGAAGCAGGCTCCAGGCTCCGAGCTGTCAGCACAGAGCCCAAGGTGGGGCTTGAACTCACAAACCCTAAGATCATGACCTGAGCTGATGTCGGAGGCTTAATCGACTGAGCCACCCAGGCGCTCCTTTATTTATCTTTAAATTGCTTCTTTGGATCTTGGCCTGGCTCTCCAGGGAGTCTTACTTGCTGCCCATATTTTTTATTTTCAGGGAACTGGAAGTTAGAAGTAGCTTCTCTTGCAGATGGTTAATGCTCAAAAGTTCAAAACCTTCCCTGATTCTACAGACATTCGGATCCCTACCTTATAGCAGGTGTCAGCCACGGCCTGTCCCTGTGGGGGGTTTTCGCTGTCCGCACGTAGGAGGGGCTTGGTAAAGCCTTGCAGATCTACTGGTTCTTGATGCAAAGCTGTTCTAGCTGATGGGCTTTGGGGCAACGCGAGCTGGAGTCTGGGGCGTGGGCAACGGCGCCGAGCTGCCCAGGATCCGGGCCCGCGAGTCTGCAAACAACCTAATAAGCCGAGCCTGTGCGGAGCCCAGTCAGACACACCTGGGGGGTGGAGAGGAGGCGGCGAGATCAGCGCGCCTACACGATGAAGGCTCGCTCGGGATGCACCTGCAAAGGACTGATGGGCCTCAGGTCTGTCCGGTGAGGCTGATTGCAGGCACGAGAGACTTCTATCAGCCCCGGGCAGCCGTGCCGGTGGGAACGGAGGGGTAACGCACCGGGACAGCAGCCGCTGGAGTCCCCACAGACAGGCCTGGCGCGTGCCGTACCCGTGCCCTAGTGCGCGCCAGGGAAGGGCTGGCTTGGCCGAGAACCAGGCCCCGGCCTAGTCCTCGCTGGGTGCACCCCGGACCCCCACAAGTCCTCAGCTGCAGAAGGAAGGGGCGTCTCTTCTGCCCGCTTGGCACAGGAGCCCTCACCTCCCAGCGGCGAGGTGCCCCGTGTAAGCTCCGGTGCTGCATGAAGTGGGATCCTTCCTAGACACAAAGGGAGGGAATCACCCCTTTAGCCAGATCCTTTTCATGACTCAGCAGGAGCGGGGGTAATCAGAAGCCTTCCTCCCCTCCGGAGAGTTTCTGGAAGATGCTCCTGCGCGGCAGGTGTTTGAAGAGGCGCAGAGAGCACATGTGCGTGGAGTCCGTGCGCAGCGATGGGACTTGATCAGACAGAACCGGATCTAGATGCCAACCTGGCAGGGACGGCTGCCTTTATGATTTTGGAGGAACTCAGTCATCATTTTAAGCCTCAATTTCCTCATACATAAAAGGGGGACTAATAGTGTTATAACTGTGCCTCCCCAGCCGTGTGTTGAACCCTAAGAGGCAGGACTTCAGAACGTTTTTGAAGAGGTGAGCAAGGAACAAAGGGATCCCTGGGTTGGGCCAGAAGCCAGTCCGACTGGTGTCCTTATGAGAAGAGGAGACTGGGACACAGACACACACAGAGGGACCACGTGAGGACGCAGACCGAAGGGCCATCTATAAGCCAAGGAGAGAGGCCTCAGGAGGAACCAACATTTTGATCTTGCACTTCTGGCTTCCAGAAATGAGAGAATAAACTTCTGCTCTGGAAGCCCTCCATCAGTCACGCTCCGTTGTGGCCCTCGCAAACTAAAGCCATTTGCATCTAAGAGATCTTTTAAGTGTTAATGAAGATGATACATACAGAATTCCCAGTGCCATTCCTGGCACATAGACTTAAAAAAATTTTTTACTTTTATTTATTTTTGAGAGACAGAGACAGAGCACAAGTAGGGGAGGGGTAAAGAGAGGGAGACACAGAATCCAAAGCAGGCTCCAGGCTCTGAGCTGTCAGCACAGAGCCCGACGCGGGTCTCAAACCCACAAAACATGAGATCATGACCTGAGCTGAAGTGGGACTCTGACACTTGAACAACTGAGTCCATTAAATGTCCTTGTGTCTCCCTCTCTCTACCCCTCCCCTACTTGTGCTCTCCACAAGAGCAATCTTAAAAACACAGAGAGAAAGGGCTGCATTTTGTCACTGTTTAAAAATGCACCATGATCCCTCTGGAGGACAGGCGCCGTGCTCACGACAGTCCTCTGGCAGCCAGCGGCCAGGGGTGGGTTGATGGGTCCGGAGACCCTTCTCCAGGGGGCATAGCCCCAGATTCTCTGGGCACTGCCAGAGCTGTTGTCTAAACTCCATCAGAGGGGCGCCTGGACGGGCCAGTCGGTTAAGTGTCCGACTTCAGCTCAGCAGATGCCCGCAGTGTCGGGGTAAGATTCGACCCCCTCGGGAGCAAACTTGGGAGGACAGTCCAGCTCTGAGGCACTCAGGAGTAAGACGGAAATCGTGGTCCAGGCCTGTCCACTCGGTGCACCACGGCGTCCCCCCGATCACGTGGTCCAGGCGCGTGGGGGTAACGGCTGCCCACGCTGCCAATCAGTCCCTGCTTCCTGCGTCTTGGACACCGGGGTCCTAAGGGTGGGTTTGCAGGCCAAGATCCTGAAGCTGCTGTGGCTTCCGGAGGCCTGGGGGGGCCACGTGGGGCAGGCACCCTCCACGCAGGAGCCTGGGCCATTTGAAGATCGCCCTGAGGGTCTGTGTGCCCGGGGGGTGGGGCCACAAAGAGGAGGTACCCCAGGACCCCCACCTTTGCTGGCCCCACCCTGGAGACCCCTGGCCTGTGCAGCCAAACACTAACCAAACCCTTACTGTGTGACCAGCGGTCGACATGGTGTTTTCCTTTTTTTGCTTCTTGTTTTGTTTTTGTTTTTTGGGAATTTTTGGTATTTGCGGACAAACCACGCACAGTGCCGGCTGCCCATCTCAGTGTCTTAGGTCCGGTGCCAAGCAAACACTTCCCCCCAGAATTAGGTCCAGGCTGCCGTAGAGGTGACCAGGCCAGTCGGCCACCACCTAGCTTCATCCGTCCTCTCTGAAGAAGGACACGGTATATCGGAGTTTGCAAGTGTGTCTGTGTTTGTAAGATGACTGGGGTCAGGGGCTCTGGGAACAAGGGGAGAGTCGGTTTGACAGCTTTTCAAGGGGGATGGGTCCTACTCTGCCTTTTCTCTGCGAGGAGGGACGCCGGCCTCACAGGACTTTCTGCTGAGGGCATCTGTCGGGGCTGCATGTAGGGGTGGCCCCCAGCCGGGGGGGCCTGCAGCCTGAAACGAGCAGGTAGGGAAGTGTTTGCAGAGGGCGGCGGAGTCCCCTGCAGAAGAGCCGCTGCGCGTTTCTGGAAGGCCCCAGGCAGCCCCACCTGCAAACTAGCTGCTAATCAAGTTTTACTCAGAGCTAATCAGCGCTACCCACCTTGTGATTCTCCTCTCCCAGCCAACCCGTCCCTCCCGCCGCTCCCCGGGGCGGGGTAGGGGTCAGGGGGCTGCAGCCGGGCCCACAGTCCCTGCAAGGTAGAAGCCAGGTGGGGACAACAGGCCATCTCTGCCCTGCCTTCTCCTTGAGCTGGGACTCAGCAGGCAGCCTTGCTCCTGTAAGGTCACCCCAGATGCTTTTTTCTTTTTTTTTTTTTTTAAGTGACAGACACCCTTGAGGTTCTGGTTGATTTTCAAAGAGAAACAGGAGACTCTTTGAGTAATAAGGGGACACATAGTAAGTTTTCTGAATTGTGAGGAAAATGAAGGCCGTGGCTTCCATGTTTAGCGTTCCAGCAAAACCCACTGGGCAAGCAGAAAAGATGCCATTTCTTGGTGCCCACTGACCATCTGCCTTCTCAGAGGCTGGGCCAGGGCACTTGGCAGAAGGGAGAGACAAAGACTTTCTCCCTCATGCCCCCTGGGGGGGGGTCCTCCCCCTTTGGGGTGTGACCTGCCTGCCTGGGAGCACTGCTGTGGGGGCACAGGCTCAGCCACCCCTGGGCTGGGCAGTGAGCTCAGCGACAGTGCCGGAGGCCTTGGCATCGCGCCCCAGCCTGGGTGCCCTCCCCAGCCCCTTCCCCCCACCCTGTTGCCCCCTCCCCACCCTAGAGGCCCCCTCTCCAGCCTACCCCTCCAGCTCCTC
>PJEM01003493.1:0-183618 GCA_004023845.1 Helogale parvula
GGGGGGCACTTGAGGGGAGAAGCACTGGGTGTTATATGGAAACTAATTTGACAATAAACTATTAAAAAAAATTTTTTTTTTAATTATTTGTTATTTGTCTGAGAGTCAAACTTTACCGGGCATCTTGGAAACTCTTGTCTGGGAAGGAGTCCACCCTGAGAACATTGAGGAACAGTTGGGAAGGGCTGAGTTCAGAGAGGTGCATAATGCACAATGTATACAGTAGACATACAGATGAGGAAACTGAGGCTCAGTGATTTTACCAGTCACCTGGCTAGCTTTGTGGGGAGCCAGGATCTGAACACAGGCCTGCATCACCCCATGATATGTCTATCCATTACACTATGATGTCTCACAGAATTGTCTCTAGAAACATCCATTAGAATTCACTCTGGCTGGCAAAGAATAAAGGAGGATCAAGAACAGACAATGTAGGGGCACTGGGGTGGCTTAGTCGGTTAAGCATCCAACTTTGGCTCAGGTCATGATCTCGCAGTTCGTGAGTTTGAACCCCACATTGGGCTCTATGCTGACAGCTCAGAGCCTAGAGCCTAGAGTCTGCTTCAGAATCTGTGACTCCCTTTTTCTAAAATAAATAAATATTAAAAAAAATTAAAAAAAAAAAAACCAAACCAGACACTGTATCTGGAAGACTCTAACAAAAGCAGGTGAGTACTTCTGAGCACCAGAACTCAGGGACTCCCCCAAACACAAGACAATGTTTCCTGTGGGTACAGTCCCTCACTGTACCCAGTCCTTGCTTCCTCTCCTCCTGCTCCTCGTCATCACAGTCAAAACCAGACACAGAGCCAGGAACTGAAAGGTTGGAAGGGACCTTCTAAGCTATCCATCCAACATCCCCCTCTGGACAGGATTCCCATCCACAGTTGTCCCCACAGATGTCACATCTTTAGTCTAGCTCTTAACTGTTGGCTCCAGCTTCCCTCCATCTTTAATTCCCACTTCCAATCTGCTTGGATGTCAGAAAGCAGCCTACCACGTTAATTAGAGCTGTGTGTTAAGTAAGAGTCAATGGTCTCTGAGCAAGGGCCCAAAAGGCTCCTCTTCTGTGTGGAAAGAGAAACTTTATAATGTGTATTCCAGCTGCTCAGAAATCTTTCTGTCTCACCTCCTCCCTATCTTATTCCAAATAGGTGATACTATTTTATACCTGGGCTCCACAGAGATGAGGTTAAATAACTGCATTTACGTGAACACAGCCCAAGGGTTGCTTTAGTTTATTTTAGCAGCACATGGGAGAAGACAGAGGGGCAACAGCAGGGTGACGTGTACCCAGCCAGCAAAATCTCCTACAGGAAATTACTGACGCCAGCCAGCTGCTCCAGGCCCCTGCTGGGTCGTTTCTCCTCCTCTCCCATCTCTCAGGGGACAGCCATCCCGCTGTGGCTTGCCAGCTCTGGAAGACAAAGAGGGCAAAGCTCGCAGCCTGCCGCCTGCCTACCTACAACACATCCCCACCACCACCCCCCTCCCTGAACCCACAGACAGGGCCCTGTCAGGGGCAGGGGTGAGAGGAAGTGTCCGGCAATCCTCTTTTCTCTAGAAATGGGATTGGAAATGGGGTAATCGTCTAAATGGGCAGTCCTGATGAGTCGATAAACATAACTCCCATTTTTATTACAGTGATGAGCCTGCCTGCGCGAGCGTAATCCCTCTCCCGGGCTCCAGGAGATTGCCAGGCAGCCAGCCGCCACCCGGCACTCCACCAAGGCTGCATTAGGCTGATGGCAAGAGGTACTGAGCTCTAGACGGACTGCATTTTGTAATAGCATTTAAAAGCACAGATCCTGAGGTCAAGCCAGGGTCCAAGGACACCACTGACCAAGCTCCCTGTCCCCTTTCCACTGCCCTCCTGCTCTCCCAAATACTGATGGGACATAGATGGTCCAAATGCAGGGCCACCGTCAGTCAGGTAAGGTGGAAAAGATGTCAGGAAAGACCCCCAACTCAAATGACTGGAGGAAGCACAGCATAATGGAAAAACCCAGTCCAGCCCCAGCAAACCCACTAATTCTTGAGGCTTCTCTTTCCTCATCTGCATTATGTGATTGCTGAGGTCCTTTCCTGCTCTTCCTCATAAAAACCCCACAGATTCATGACTCTCACGCAGCCAGCAATTCCACCATTACATAGAGTAATTCCTTTTTGCTTTAGAGGCTGTTTTATCCTTTGCAACTCCCAACCGAAATTATAGTCTTCCACTTTATTAATGAACACCGTATGGGTGAGGATGACCTAATAGTAGCTGGAAGCAAGGCCCTGAGGGAATGGGGCAGGCAGGGGAGGTGTGGCCTTGTGCACCAGAAAGATACAAAGGGTTCAGGATGGGAGGTAGAAAAACACCAAGGCCATGTTATCCAGAGCCCACCGTGAGGGCGAAGTGCACAAAGAATGGATGAGACCCAGGCAGCTGGGCCTGCTGACAGCAGTCAAGGACCTTCAGAACAAATCATGACCCTGTGTGGGCTCCTGATCAGTGCCTTCGTCTTTCTCCATTCACTTATTTACTCAAGCAGTGATTAGCTGAGAGATGCATTTAGACTCAGATGCTAGGCCCTAGCTGCAGTGACAGCATTTACCTGTCACATGACACCGAACAAGGCATGTCACCATTCTGAGCCAGCAAAATAAGGCTAGTGCCTCCCTTGCACACTTCTTGGGCAGGGTTGCCACCTTGCACACCTCCAGGGGGCGCAGCTCCTATGGGAGTCTACAAAGTGGTGCTGGCCAGAAATGGGCAATATACAAGTGGCATACTGCAGCCCTGCCTGTAGTTAAAAGATGTTCAGTGACAAAAGCTACGTTAGGCATGAACACTATTAGCACAATAGTATTATTGTACTATTCACATTCTAGAAGGGGATGCTAGACCCATTTAAAGACATTTGTAAAAAACCGAAAACTTGCTGGCAACAAGCTTTGTGTTCTATCTACTTCAACCGTCGTGAAACAGTAAAGCAATCCATTATACAACCCTAGCGTTGTCACCAAGATTCAGATGACAAAAATCATAAAAAAGAATAAGCAAAATAGGAGATGTGGCCCCAAGCCCAGGGTGAGGCAAATACCCTTCATTATGAGTCTCCCTGGTCCTGAGACTACTCTGCTCCCCACACTATCTCCCTCTCAAAATATCCTCCATTGTCAGACACTCACAGAGCCTCAGGTAAGACAGGCTGCCATGACAGACTTGGCAGATCAGAAGAAGAAGACAGGAACCAAATCTGTCTGCCCCGGAAAGAGGCTTCTTGGATTTCACATTCCCTCACACACCAACTCACCATCAGCTCAGGGCAGCAGGTCCTAACAATTTCCTTTTCTCAACCCTCCGTGGGCCACCTTTGCCTGGGAAAGGAGAACTACACATTCATGATTCTGCCACATTGCCTGCCTACTGCCCCGCCAACTCTAAGACCCTTCTCTCTCCTCCCCATATACCAGTAATATTCAGGTCAAATAAAATGTGTTGAAATCATGCAAAGCTTTTCATCAGCTACTGCCTTTCCTACTGGGGTGAGGGATGGAAATGGGAAACACCGAAAGCCTTTGTCCTCACCTGTCCATTTCTCTTTCCACTGCTCTAATTCAGGCCATCTTCATCAGATGCCTCCTAGCATGACTCCCTGGTTCCAAGACCTTTACCCTCCATGCAAGACCCCTCTCAGAGCTACTGCTCTAGAACACAGCTCTTAGACTGCCGCACCTCTGGGTTACAGGCTGCATAGCACCCCCCTGCCAGGGGATGAGATCTCGGCTGCAAGTTTGTCTCCAGCCTCACTTTTGGCTACTTTCTTCCATGTATCCAACACTGCGGTCCCACGGGGTGGCCTCCCATTCCTAAACAACCTTCATGCACTCATCCATCCAGTGTGTGACTAATTGAGAGTGTAAGGTGTATGTGGCAATGTACTGGGCACTGGAGATGTAGCAGAAGGCAAATCCAACCAGGTACCCCAGAGTTTACCACCTTTCGGGGAAAACAGACATTAGTCAAATAACCACAAAAATAAGTATATGTTTATAAACCGTGATGTATGATAAGGGAAAAGTACTCAAAGATGTACAAGGCAGAAGGGCTAAAGTGGTCTGGGAATCAGAGGCGGCCTTCCTGAAGAAATGATACTTGAGCTGGTATGTGGAAAATGAGAAGGGATGAATTAGGCAAATGAGGTGGGCTTGGCAGCCATGGCAGAAGAGAGGATTCCCAGGAGAGGGAGCAGCCTGGGCCTGGAGCTGGTGAGGAGCAGGAAGAAGGCTCACACACTGAGCACCGAGCTGGGGGTGCTGGTCCTGGGTGGAACTGGAGAACTCACCATGGGTCAGATTATAAGGGTTCTTAGAGGCTCTACTTAGGATATATGGGTCTTCATCCTAAGAGAAAAGAGAAGGCATTAAGGGATTTTGAGCAGGGAAGCAGGGTAGTTTGGGGAACGTGGGACATAATCAGATTTGAATTTTGAAATTCTCACTCCAGCTGCTGTGTGGAGAAGGGGCTGGAGGGCACAGAGGACATATGGGGGCCCAGTATGGTGGGAACAGCATCCATCTCAGGCAAGAGATATGGATGTAAACCTGGAATGACGAGCTGGGAATGAAAAGTGAATCAAGCAAACGTGCCAAACCAGAGTTTACCAAGCAAAAGCGATGGAAAAGAAGAAATACTAGAACCCTTCTCCAGTGCCTCTTTTCAACTGGGAAAAGCTGCCTGTCCTCAAAGCAGACACAGCTCCTCAGTGAGTCATATGATGTGGCTGGACTTAAGCTTCTGTCCCCCTGCCCTGGCCAGATGTCCTTGTGCTGTGCACACCATGCACAACACATACATGGCACCAGTAACAGATGTTGTTCACAGGGAAGGGTCAATACAGGATGGGTGAGTCAGGAAATAGGTAGAATTGGCTGGGGATGAGAAGGAACAACTGCAAGAAGGTGTGAGTAAGGAAGAGGGTATACCTATGGAGTAAAGAAATGAGATTGAGAAGCTTGGTTGGGGAGGGATTATGGAAGACCCCAAATATCAGGCTAAGAAGTGTATACTTGATCTTGCAGGAGCTCAGCATTGCCTAAGGACATCATCCTCTGTGCTGGTTAATTTTAGGTGTCAATTTGAGTGGGCCTCAGGGTGCCCAGATTAAACACCGTTTCTGGGTGGTGTGTCCGTGAGGATGTTTCTGGATGAGATCAGCATTTGAATCAGTAGACTGTCCTCCTGCATGTGGGTGGACATCATCCAATCCACTGAGCCCCTGAACACAACAATAGGTGGAGGAGGAATTTGCCCCTTTGTTCCTACATCGCTGCTTAAACTAGTATCTCATTTCATCTTCCCTGTCCTTGGACTGGGATTTCCATCATTGGCTCCCCTGGTTCTCAGCCCTTCAGACTCAGACTGAATTACACCACAGGCTCTCCTGGGTCTCCAGCTTGCAGCCGGCAGATCATGGAACTTCTTGGCCTCCATAATTACATGAGTCAATTCCTCATAATAAATCTCATTTTAGATGGATAGATAGACAGATAGATAGAAAGAAATAGATATCCTATTGGTTCTTTTTCTCTGGGAATCCTATTACATTCTCTTTTCCCCAAGGCAATGCCAGGGAGAGTTGGCTACCAGCATCAATGCTCACCAAAGTGCCCACTTGCACCCTGAAAGTCCATGAAGAATACCACTGGATGAAAAAAAACAGGTACATACCTTTGTACTCACATGGAACCTCAAATAAGGTCTCACTGTTTGCATTTGTAGCTTGCCTAAAACTTTATATATATATTTTATAACCCATATGTTTATTTCTATAATGGTCTCACTTGATCAGGAAGACGAGAAAACAGAGCTGTTGAGGGCTTCAGGAAAAGTCAAAAGAGAAAATCCACAGTGGTGAAGTTGGAACTGGAATCCAAGTCTTTTACTCAGAACCCAGTGCTCAAGGGCACCCAGCCTCCCTGCACTTGGTTTGGCAGCCTCCGTCTTTCACCGGTCACCACACTGACTACTTGAATCTGCCAGTGCTGGGTCCTTTCCAAGAAAAGACAAAGCTTCCAAACAAGCAGTAATGACATTGATTATACCAAGCCAGAGGCAGGGGATTCTGGATCATTTCCTTAAAATACTTGCTCAGCAGCACCCGTGCCCTCACCCTCACCACCCCTCATCCCAAGAAAGAAATGTATGGCACTTCATTAACATGAGGAAAAAATAATTCCCTGTGGATTTCTGCAGCCTCATTCCTCTAGCTCGTCAAATGCCAGCAGCAAGCCAGTCTGGCTGCATTGTTAGCTTGGCTCCATCTTATTTTGTAGTTTTTTGGCAGCCTGCAGCAGCCTGCCCCTCCTCAACCCCACCCCCACCCCCGTGACAGGGCAAAAACAAATCACCTTTGCGTTTCCTGACATATCATTCACAAGATTTCCCTGTTCACCCTGGATTTCATAATACAGTATTCTCTTCTGCTATCACAAGCCATATATTTCTCTCCAAGAAAGAATGCAAAAGTTATTTTTAACACCATACTATAAGCCAAATGATTGAAATGTAATTTTAAAAAGTAAACAAATAAATGGAAGACTTTCTAATGTGTCATGCAAAGAATAAAAAGCACGCTGTTCGAAAGCCAGTTTTCAGTTATCAGATTGCCATCCCTCCTCCCCGCTCTTTTCCTGCTTCACCCTTTTGTTACTAAGGAAGTTGGGGTGAAAGGGGATTCGTCTTTTTTCTCAAGGACCCATCATCTCATGCTGCCGAGTTTCTCCACACCTGAATTCACACATCTCCCACATCATGACAATTACCTCCATGGTAACCACTCATGACATCATAAACACAATGTGAAAGGAGAAGAAACAAGAGCTAGAGATCCCGTTGGATGCAAATGCCCTGTGTGATCTAAGGGGCTCCTGGGAACAAAGGGAATTTTGTCTTGAGATTTTAGCAGGAAAGTAATTCCTGAAATCTGCTCTTGTATTTCAATATTAATTGGATTTCAAAGCTTCTTGCTGCACAGGAGCCTGTGAATACAGACAAAGGACCATGACATTTCTAGAACAGCACCACAGCACCTGCACCTGCAAGCAAACTAGCAAAACCAACAGATTTCAACCTATAGACATAAATCCTTAACAATATTGGATCTTACAGGTATTTCTGATTGTCAAAAGAGGGGCTCTTGGAACAGTTCCATGGTTTTATACAAGGCAATGTGCTCCTGGAAAGTCCCTTTTCTCTTTCTACCTTTTCTTACCCAAAATAAATGCCCAAAGCCTCAAGCCAAGCTCAGCAGCTATTAATGATTTTGTGGACAGCAGCCAAAAGAAGAGTGGACACACCACAAGTGTGTGACGTGTCCACCACACAAACTTCACACGGGTGGAAGTGCTTTGTCGTGAGGGGCGGTGAGCTGGGAGGTGAATGTTAACACCTACTTTCCACAAGCATTTCTCTCTGCAAACGGCCCCAGCTTTGGGACTTAAATTTTCATTCCAAATACTATCAGATACATCAGGGCTCTCAAAATACGGATTTCAAGTTGGAGACATCAGAGTGCATTATCTACTCAATCCACCGTGGATCTCCCCACCTCTTCTTGCACAAGATGCTATTGTTAAGACTCGGGCGGCTTTCATCTCTGTGATCGAGATAAAAAGAAAGCAAAAACGAAAATTGCAGCTTGAAGAAGACCTGACCTCACAATCTGGGAGCTAAAAAGTAAACATTACCCAGGGAGCTCCTCGGTTTAATTACTGGCCTTAGAATTTCAATTTACGTGTGTCTTAATTATCCACAGAAGGGCTCACCTATTATTCCCTGAATAAAAAATTTAAAAAGCAAACAGAAAATGGGGGGAGGAAAGGCTTATTTAAGGGCCCTCAAAGGATTAATCTTTGCATTCTTGTCATGTTTTCCCCGAATTTGGGGATAAAATCTGCCGTGGAATATTTGATCTTTGGGAAACACGGAGTTTAGGTTTTGTGAACACAAATGGCTTCTGACCATTATTTTAGCAAACAATTTCAGAAGCACAGGCTCTAGCAGAGGTTCCATGGAATTTTTCATAGACAAAATAGCTCAAAATAGGTGTTTTTGCCCCTGAAGCGCAGGAAGTCCAATTGCGGGTGGCGTCTGCTGATTGAGTGTATGGGTATGTGCACCAGTTCAGGTTCCAGGGCTCTTTATAGTCATGACACCCTTTGATACCCTCAAATTGTTACTTGTGTTTTCAAAGTATTTAACTTGATTTGCTTGTCCATCTTGGATTGCCAATTTCTGCCAAAAAGAAACAGAAGAGCAAAATTATTTTAACTGACTTTAATTTAAAAAAAATGTGTCACTCCAGATTTCTAAAAAGTAGCATTCTCAAAATGACTGGGCATTGCCAAAGCTTCAAGGAGTCTTCAAATAGCTATAACTGAGTTATAATGGGCTTATGATACCTAGGGAGAAAGCACTTTTGATTATAAAGGAATAACCTTTTTATTAAGTCTGGAGTCCCTTACTCCAACTGCACTAACCGGTCAACAATTGTTCAAGCATGTCTTACTGAGCTCCTGCACTGGGCAGGGAATTCTGCTAAATGCTTTGGAAGATACACAGATATCATTATATGGTTCCTAAAGAGCTTGTTAAAAGAGGCAGAACCTCTGTAGACATGTAGAAACCAGCTGTTACAATCAAGAGGGGCTCTGAAAGCTCTAAGGAGTAGAAGACCACTTCTGAGTGGGGGATGAGGGCGCCATTGTGGGCTTCATAGAAATGTAATAGTTAATCTGAGAGAATTCAGCAAGAATCAATGGAGAGATATAATATATGCAACAATCCAGAGCCGGAAACCTGAGATATATTTAGAATAATGAGCAGAGGCTGGTTTTGTTGAGTGTCTGTTGTGGCTAGGATATAGAACAGAAAGAGGATCTTGCAGATCACAGCCATGTACCCAAGAGTGGATGATTTGGTCAACCTCTAATCCCAAGATCTGAGTGGGAGTCAAAAGAGAGAAGGAAAGGGATGCCAAGGGCCTATAGTGAGAGTTGTAAAGGAGACCTCCACAGCTTCAGATAGAGACACAGTCATTGGTGCACTTTTCTGGCAGAAGCTAAGAAAGGGAAAGAAAAAACATGGCCAATTATTTTAAGTTTATTTATTTTGAGAAAGAGAGAACATATGTGCATATATGCAAGGTAGAGACAGAGAGGGAATCCCAAGCAGGCTCTGAACTGTCAGCACAGAAACCAACATGGGGCTCCATCTCAAGAATCGTGAGATCATGACCTGAGCCAAATATAGAGTCAGACGCCTAAAGAACTGAGCCACCAGGCACCCTCAAAACATGGTCAATTATTAAGCCGTCGGGCTCTACAGGCTCTGTTGGCCCTCCATAAGTACAGCAACTTTCACCCAGTTGCACCTTAAAGGCATCATTCTGCTTCTGACACGTAGACCAAACAAGACATAGAATGCAGTGGCTGTTTCTTCTGGAATGGCCACAATCCAAAGACTGCTTGTTAGGAACCATTTGTCTGCCAACCCAAAAGTCCTTCAGGTCTTCAGCAAAGTTGGGAACACTTGGCAAGGTCTTCTGTCCCCAGAGTAACAATGGGAAGAGCTCTGGGCTGGAAGTCAAGAGAGTGGGTGCTGGCCAAACCTGGCGTGGGTATTAACTCCCTGTGGACTTTGGGTGAGCCTCTTCCTCTCTCGAGGCCCAATTTCAGTCCTACAATGAGGAGCTTGGACCAAATACCTGCTTCTGTGTCTTGCATTCTGTGAGTTGAGATCAAGGGTCCCAAGTTCATGCGGCTATGGAAAGGTGAGAACTGTGCCTCCTGACTCACTGATCGTTTTCTTTCCACAATGCTGGGTTACTCGAGTGGGAGATGTTAACAGTAACAGCCAACATCCACTGAGTGGCTACTGTAGGCCAGTGGGTCTATATCTGGTTAGTCCTCACACTGATCATCTGACTTTAAGGTATCAAATCAATTTGCAGATAGGAAACAAACACAGAAAGATAAGGTCATTTTGCCCATAATCACAAAATTATTAAATGAGAAACCAGAATTTAAAGTGAGACAGCCCCGTTCCAGGACCCATTATCTTCATCTCTATTCTCCACACTACACAGCAGAATAAGGAGCAGCAGAGCGACATAAGGGACACGGAACCTTAAAATAGAAACCATGGCAGTCTTCCAATGGTGAATTCACATTGCAAGTATGAGAGCTTTCAGAAGAAATATTTTGGTCAGTGTTGCTTGCTTGCATACCTCCCCCCCTTTCCCTCTCCACAGATGACCACACGAACAGTCCCTGGGGGATCATTTACGATCCAGTGGTCTTAACTGTGGTCTGAATGGAGAATGGATAATGACCACATAGAAAATCAGGAGACAGTGGACTCCTGGCTGATTCCCCCAGCTCATAAGACAAGGAAAACCAAAACCACCACAGATTATTTTTACTATAGAATAAAACCCAA
Organism: Helogale parvula; assembly: GCA_004023845.1. Taxonomy (NCBI): domain Eukaryota; kingdom Metazoa; phylum Chordata; class Mammalia; order Carnivora; family Herpestidae; genus Helogale; species Helogale parvula. The sequence goes on from PJEM01003493.1 coordinate 10,490, forward strand.
GAGGAGGTGTCCTCTTAAAGTCTTTAGGGAGCCATGCCGACATAACCCCTACACACACAGGCACACATGCAGGCCTTACCAGCAGAACATGCCTCAGATTCGTGGCTGTGTCAACCCAGACATTAGTTTTAATAAACTAAAGGGAGAGGGTACTCAAAAACTTAAAGACTTCTTTCAGGGGCCTGTACTACAGGCTGCACTACAATCTCTATGCCCTCTTTTGCCTATGACATAGAAGATCTCTATTCTAGGAGACTTAAGAGTTATTTTTGAGCCAGTTTTCCTATTGCTAACATAAAAATGTGTCAGTGTGATTGCAAGAACCCTAGATGAAAACTTGTAAGCTTACTTCTAGCCCAGTGCTTGCACCAACTGGCCAGTTGACCTTGGCTGGTCCTTTGACTTTCCCAAGCCCTGGTTCCTCATCTGCAGTGAGAAGGCTGATCTTCTCAGAGTTCTGTCAGCCAACCAAGGACCAAGAGACATTGAATCATGTGTTTTGGTAGATGGATCCACAGAACACAATTGTGATCCGGGGGATTAAATTCAAATAAGAAACAAGAGGCAATGAATGCTCTTCTGATGGAGGAATTAAGTTCAGATAAAAATCTGCACCTCTGTCTGATTCTAGAAGCTTGGCTTGGCACTGACCTGCTGCCAAGCCTTGGAGGCTCCTCAATCTATCCACACAGCAGGGAAAGTGAAGGCTCCTTCCCTGGGGGGATGTTTGCATGAAGCAAAGCACTGCAATCCTCCGTGACCTCCCTGGAGGGAAGGTTTGCTCCTTCCCAGGGAGAGCTTCAGCAGTGCAGACGGCAGAATGTCTGAGGTAGTGAGCAGGACAGACAGCTGAGAGGAAAGCCAGATATGAAACCACTAACCTTTCTGAAGTGGGGACAGGAGCCCACCTCATTGCACTTCATGATTCTGCCTCAGCAGACAATAGGTTTTCCTGTTGTTCTGTCAGAAAAAAAAAACCCCTTTTCACATTTTTGATGGCCACACACCTGGATGATCTCTGGCTATTTCTCCCTATCCTAATCCTGGATTGTAGTTAACAAAATTTATATTTCTCTGAGCCTCTAGGATCTTTCTAATGCTGTTCTATGGAAGTAGATTAGCTTTATTAAGAGTTGAGTATTATTTTTAATGTGTACAGTTATACTTAGGTACTTTGAAAAGAACTTCACATTTCCAGCTGCCCAAGAATGGAAGGCACTGCTCTTTTGTTAATTCGTTATGCACTTTCCCTAGACATACGAAAACAGAGGATAGAGAAGCAGCATTCACTGTATTGTAGCAGAATTCCTGCAGGTGATAAGAGGGGGACCAGAAAGCCCAGTTTCTGCTAATAAAATATAAAGCTCATGGGGGCAGCAATATTATTGCATAGACCCAGCAATTAGAATAGCTTCTGGCACATAGTAGGTGCTCAATAAATCTTTATGGGATGGGTGGATGGATAGATGGGTGGGTGGGTATAGATGGATGGGTGTGTGGATGGATGAAGAAATTTCCCCTCTAAAATTCTCTGATTCTTCTAGGAGTCTCTGATTCTTCAGCCTATGTCAATTATATTCTCACCTATCTGATTCTCACTGTTCACTATCTCCTAAGATCTCCTGTTCTCATCCCCTTCCCACATTTATCTGGCCCCAGGGCCCCCCATACTGATAGAGTAGTTGCTTTCTTTATAAGATTAATTTTAAAATAATAGTAATAGCTATTATTTGTTGAATGCTTACATGTATCAATCACTATGGTAGGTAGTTTAAATATAGCAACTCTTTTCATCTACAAAACAACCAAAGAGGTCATATTATTACTTCCATTCAACAGATGAGGAAACTAAGGCAGAGAGAGTGTGTATGTTTTGCCCAAGACTACCCACCTGGTAAGGGGGGGAGGTGCTCAACTTCAAACCCAGGTACTGCAGCTCCAGAGGTAATGCCCTGAAACCCAGACCTGCTGTGTAAACTTCAGCCTTGCTCATAACTAGAGCATTCACTATGGATCTCTCAGAGGAAAGGATGCTCAAGGTTCAAATGCCTTCAGAATCACCTGAAGCACTTCATGCTCCATAGGTTCTCAAGGCCCTACTGGCTTCCTGTGTTAGTTTTCATCTGAGTCACTGAAGAGTAATCAAGGTAGAAGAATTGAAAGTAACAGTGTGAAGTCTATTCAAAGCCAGGTACCAAACTTTGTACCAGGTAGAGACCAACAGGTAGAGAGAACTCACCCTTATTGGATATTTGCATAAGCCTTTCATCATTACTGTATACCAATACCTATCATGTTTGCTCTGTAATGGATGCTCAACAACTGTTTGTTGAGTTTATGGAAATTTTTTAAATTATTAATAAATGAATGACTAATAGTAAAAACAGACTTTAAGAACTTTAGAAATAACCTAATAGGAAATTTCAAGTTAAAACTCTATTTTTTGTTATACAACAAGATGCCATTATTCTTTCAAAACATGTATCTTCAGTGTCCACCATGTTCCTAGCATGACACTGGTCATGGTGGGGGACAAAGGGAAACTATTACTAGAGACCCCATAGTCAGGAGTGACAGCTGAAATGGGCATTTCCCATTTAATCTCATTTAGATTAAAAACTGGAAATAACTAGACTGTGATATATTCTAACTTCATAAAAGCATCTGACACTATCCTGTTTCTCAGGATAATAAAATGTGTTGTAGATTTTTTTCCATGTGTTTAAAATTATTTGAGTTAGGTTCAAGTACTCAAATCCATTTTAGAGGTGGGAAAATCACAGACAGGTAGGTCGTGTGCCCCTAATCACACACGAGTAACTGTCATGTCAGGATTTAAAGGCAGCTGTCTGACACCAGAACCCATTTCCTAACCTGTACCATCCACACCACACACAGAATAAGAGTAGTGTAGGAACATCAGGTGACATAGGGACACTAAAAATTTACATACAAATATATTTGCATATACAGGTGGTTTTTGTGGCTTCCTTTCTGTGTATGTGTTTTATCATAAAGGAGACCATATACTATATGTTGTTTTGTAATTGGTTTTCCTTACAGCATGTGTCTTAAAGATACTTCCATGTACTTGCAGAATACATCAAACCTTATTTGTTTCTAGCAGTTTATTTTATGGTATAGATATTTATTTAGCTTTCTTCCTACTGATGGAAAATTAAGGTTGCCCATAGTTTTTCAATTATAATGCTTCAGTTACCATTTGTGGTTGTATGTACATGTGTAGATATCTCTGAACTATATATTTATAGTAATAAAATTGTTCATGCAAGGTAAATCAACATTTTGCAACATTTGTTCAAGGTAAAGCAACATTGTTCAAGGTAAATCAACATTTGCAACCCATTTTTTTTATTTGAGAGAGAGAGTGCTGGAGGAGGCATGAGTGAGTAGGGGAGAGTGACAGAGGGAGAGAGAGAATCCTAAGCAGGCTTCACACTCAGTGCAGAGCCCAATGCAGGGCTTGATCCCATGACCCTGCATTCATGACCTGAACCGAAATCAAGAGTCAGACCTCAACTGACTGAGCCACCCAGGTTCCCCTATAACCCATTTCTAATAGGGTTGTTTTTTGCCACCTTTGTCAAAGACATAGTTAAAATCCCTAGGAGGATGTGGACTCCAGAGACAGGCATTATAGATGGGTATCCACATACCTCATAATTACATATAGTACTTCACACTTTTCATATATTACCTTCATAGTAAGTTATAAGAGAATGTCATTATCTTTATAGATTTTTAAAAAACTGAGATGTGGCAAAACTAAGATTTTTCCAGTGTCATTCCATTAATTAAAATCAGAATTGCAACCAGAAAAAAATTTTCATTTGTAATTTAGGGTTGTTTCCTTTTGCACCACACTGATACAATAAATTGTATATAATAAAATAGTTTGGACTTAGCTGCTAACAAACCCAGGTTGTAAAAGTGGATAACATGAACATGATTGTGGGTTGCAAGTTTTGAGGATGGAAATGTGTAGGAAAGGATGAAAAGTGTTTTCCAGCCCCCAAATACCATCATGTTATGATCCTAGAGAAATAAAAAAAAAAAATAGAAAAACTCATTATTGATAAAATGGAAATAAAAAGTAAAAAGAGTCTATATAGGGTGGTTGGAATGGGAGGGTCCTACAAAAAGTGGTCCCTGGAGTCCCCATAAAGATTTACAAAAAAGAAGCCCTACAGACATACTGTCGTATGGGAGCTAGGGTAACAGACTCAACCTTCCCACCCAAGAATAGTATTTAGCCTAGAAGTTTCTTCTGTAAACTGAAAGGTGGAAATGACAATTACTTGATCCGTAGGGAATTCCAAGTCGAATTCTTTTCCAGGATAATTTACTCCAAGTAAAAGATTGTACTGCTAAATATTACTTATGATTGAACAATAGGTATCATTAGGTAAGAGAATTCTGAAGAGGAATGAGTAAGCTCCTCTGCAGAAATGAAAACAGAAATCTGTTCTTGATCATCTTGATCAGAGTAATGACAGAAGGAGTAGGAAACCGATAATGATGTTTTGATAAACCTGCTCGTCAGATGCCCTAACATTTACGTGTAAGTTTCAACTAAGGATTCTGCCAGGACTTAAGATCTCTCCTCTCAACAGCTGTCAAAGACAGACGGCCCCTGTCTCAGCTCCTTCCACTTGGCTAGTATGTAATTTACCTATAAATTGTTGCTCTCCTCCAGTTCTGACTGTATAAATTACAGATGAGATAAAGCTGGACAGGAACAAAGACAAGAACTCATGCTGAATAGCATCTTCGAAGACGGTTGTCTTGGAAGATGGTGTTTGAAAAACATGTAAGCTTTCACTACCAGTCCACGGCTAGGAGGAAATTTAAAAAATTGAAAATTGTCCCTCCCAGACACATATTTCTGAAAACTATATGGCTCTTAAGGAGAAGGTCTTGGACTATGAAAAATAGTTGGCAACAGACTGCATCCTATTATTGGCTGCCACTGGGAGTTTGCACTAGAATTTACAGTTTTGGCTTTAAGCAGGACACTGAGTGTCCTGGCAACCCTGTATAAAAGATTGGCTGTGAACTCTGCCAAGGACTTATTTACATTTCAGCTGACCAAGACTTTTAATAATCGTCTGACTTCCAAAGCACCCATTCTGAGGTCTTCTGCAGTAGCCCACGGGGAAACAAAAGGCTCCCTTCTCATTTAGCGTTCTTGGTCTCCAGCAAGAGACCAAGGTCTCTTCTCTCTCTAGGGATTCTTAATAAACACGTAGCTCACAAGGAGAGCAAGCAAGGGGTTCAGTCTATGACAGGAAGGAAAGAAACTATGATACCTTCATAGAACTCTCAACAGATGCTCACTGCACAGAGGGCTTGAAGGAACCATGAGATTGTTGTTACCGTGGCAACCATGCATGCCTAAATGAACAACAAAATTAACAGTCCTAACAGGCTTCAGTGGCGTCAACAATACGTCCCTTTCCTGGGGAGAGTGTACACTCAATAGCGATCCGACTTAGATACGGTTCTCATGTGAAGAAAAAACAGTGTCCAGTAAAAGCAAACAAACAGAATGACCATCACAAACTTACCACATAAACTTCTCCAAGCCAAGGGCAAGGCCTCTGTTATTCTGCCTCCCTGCTAAGGTTAAGAGGCACCTTTCACATTCCCAGGACTGTTTGTGACATTCTATTTAATTTTATCACGCTATTGCTAGTCTCCTATTGAGCTTTCGTTGTAAGCAGATAAAGCTAAGGGGGAGCTGAGGGGAAGCAGAATGAGATAGAAAAAGGAAAAAGTAAAATTAGCTATAGCATATAATTGGACCCTGCTTGGCCTTGAGGAAGGCACAATACATGTTAATTAAATAGATTAATATGTTGCTTGCTGAAAGGGCTATTCTAGACAGTAGGAAGTAAGTTGAAAACAGGTAAGAACTTTTATTTTTTCATGAACTAAGGTAGGTTGAGCTACTGCTCTGAATAATTAGATGAATTTTATCCTTACAGATAAGGAGATGGGCAGAAAATCTTTTTCAAAATGTTAGATGTTATTAAGAGTCCTAAGCAACTTTTTGATCAATAGAGACTTTCAGGAAATTGCCCAGTCACTGTCTAATTGAACTGTACAATGATAATTTTCATGTGATACAATGGCCTTTCAGATAAGGGTAGCATTCTGACCCAGTTTGGGGCTGAAGTTTCATTTCCTAAATATTTATTATAATTATGTGACAGAATTGGTTACTCTAGTAGTTTGAATGAAGATAATTTCTCAGGTTAAATAATTTGTCCAACGTTCTGAGCAATGCCTACATTGGAAATAAAATTCTTTGTCAGGTAATATTGAATTGAATGCTTAAAGCCTGGTGCTAATGAGCTCAGTCACATGCAAGGGTTAGCTGGCTGAGCAGAGTTAGGTCAGCTCTACAACCAGATGCCAGTCCGTCCACTCAGAAATACATCCCAGTTTGCCAAAAAGAATAAGTAACCAAAAACACATAATGAGCTCCATGCAAATCCATCATGGCTCAGAGCATACCCATAGCTAATAACAGATTGAAGATTTCCCCTTGTTTTGAGAAGAATCAAAGCACAACTTGCAAGGAGCACCATGTGATGTATGGAAGTGTTGAATCACTATATTGAATACCTGAAACTAATATAACACTGTATATCAACTATGTTGGAATTAAAATGAAATTAAATTTTTAATAAAAAAACCTTAAAGAGACTAAATTGGACAATATTTTTAGGAAAACATAAATATGGGTGGCTAGTCAGTTAATACCCAACTCTGGATTGGCTCAGGTCATGATCTCACAGTTCATGAGTTTGAGCCCCATGCCCGCACTGAGAGTGCAGAGCTTCCTTGGGATTCCCTCTCTCTCTTTCTCTCTCTCTCTCTCTCTCTCTCTCTCTCTCTGACTCTTGTCCACTCCCTCTTTTTCTCTCAAAAACAAATAAATAAACTTAAAAATAAAATAAAATAAACAAGATGTCTTGAAGTTAAATATTTTAAAGTTTAAAAATAAATATATACTGGCGGAGAAGGACAGATACCATATGTTTGCACTCATAGGTCTAACAGGAGAACAAGAGAAACCTAATGGAGGACCAGGGGGAGGGGAAGAGGGAATGAGAGATGAGGAGAGAGAGGGACGCAAAACTTGGGAGACTATTGAATACTGAAAACTAACTGAGGGTTGAAAGGGAAGGAGGAGGGAGGAAAAGAGGTGGTGGTGATGGAGGAGGGCACTTGTGGGGAAGAGCACTGGGTATTGTATGGAAACCAATTTGACAATAAACTATTATTAAAAAATAAAATAAAATAAAATTACTGATATTGAAAAAAATAATAAAAATAAATATATATCTTAAAAAAAGAATGAGGCACACATACCTATCCTTACAAATCCCAGGTGATAAATGATTTTTTTAAAATGCTCTAAATAGATACCTGAGCACTATAGAGAATGTGAGTTAATTCACAAGGATTGCTGTTTACAACTTTATAGTATCAACATGAACACACATTAGTTTTGCAAACAAAGAGGCAAATAAGTAAATTGCATCTTCATTACACAAAAGCACAGGGATATATATTTTAAATATTGTATTATGAAGTTGTGAGAGCCACACATGAGGATAAATTGTCATTTTAAACATTCCTTTCCTACCCACCCGTGCCCCATAAGGAACTCCTGTTGTTGTAAGCCTGTAATATTTCATAGAAAGGAATTAGGTGACACTATAAAAGTAACCATACATTACTTACAGTAAAAATCTTCCATTGTTAATACCCTATTTCTTGATCTGAGTGCTGGTTACATGGATACATTCACTTTTATGAAAGTCCATTAAGCTCTATACAATTTTGAAAATGTTTTTTGAAAACATCTTCTTGTGTCTGCACTTCTGAAGTGTACAAATGGTTATATGTTGTTTTACAGCCCATAAAAGTGAAGGTAAAAAAGTACAGTATTCCTATAAAAGTGAAGGTAAAAAAATATTGTAACATAATCATAGTTTAAGTATACCAAATAAGTGCATTATTTAAATAAAAGATGTGGATTATAGCTCTGGCTTGGCCACTAACTAGTGTTTGAATTTGAGCCTCTCGGCGCCTCCTTCTTCTCTCCCAATTAAAAAGGGCTGGACAAGCTACAGTCCAGCGTCTCTTTCAGCTTCAGTATTACTGGATCCTGGGTAATAGGCCAAATAAGAAGTGAGAATCCTTTGGTGAATCTCTTTGTAAACCAACAACCTACTTCCTGGTTTATCTCTTTTGTAAACAAGAATTTAATGAGGGGAGAAAGCTGGAGTGAACAACAGCCCAACTGAGTGACTACCTTGACCCATATGACTTGGCTGTAAACCACAAGAAATCCTTAGTCTACTCACATAATGTCAGAGTCCCAAAAAAGTAGAAGCTGCTAACTATTTATTCAAGTCTGAAAATCTGGGGCAACTGAGTGGCTCAGTTGGTTAAGCATCTGACTTTGGCTCAGGTCATGAACTCAGAGTTCATGAGTTCGAGCCCCATGTCAGGCTCTGTGCTGACAGCTCAGAGTCTGGAGCCTGTCTTTGGATTCTGTGTCTCCCTCTCTCTGTCCCTTCAGAGCTCTTACGCTCTTTCTCTTTCTCTCTCTCTCTCTCTCTCAAAAATAAGTAAAAATGAAAAGAAATCTTTTATAAGTCTGAAAATCAGTAAGATGAGGATTAACCTCTTCCTGCCAAAAGAACTGTGCAGGGTTTTCAGTGGGGCTAAGTTTAGTCAAAGGACCATCGGTTCCATAAGCAGTTAGCAAGCCCCTACTGAACATTAAGCTTCCTGGTAGCTGCAGGGTATGAAACAGCAAAAGAGGCAGACAGAACTCCACTCAATGGGTCTTAGAGCTTGTGGGAGACACAGACAAGTAAACAATCAATTATAGAGGGATTTGTATAATAAATGCTGTGAAGGGAGATATGGAAGATACAGTGTGAGCAGGCAGAGGAAGGGCACATAACCCACAGTAGGGCCATATTACGGAGGTTTTCTAGAGCAGGAGACGTCTAAATGATGAGTAGGAGTTAGCCACATGCTGGCATGCTGGGAGGCAGTACAGCCTAGGACAAGCTCAGGGGTCAGACTACTCAGCTTCAACCCCCTGTGCTACCACTTACTGGCTGGGTGAGGCTGAGAAGGGCTCCTACACTCGTTAAGCCTCACTTTCCTTATCCACAAAATGGGAATAATAATAGTGCCCATGGATTCTTATAAGGATTACATGGGAGAATCCATGTAAGGCCTACTAGCACAGAGTCTAACTACTACCATTGTTATTATTGATGGTGAGATAGATGTGGGGAGGGGACCACAGAACATCTCCGCATAAACTGGCCCAGAGAGGACAAAGAATATGGCCATTTGGTGTCCTGAGAGTAGACCAGTCCAGCTGGACAGAAGAAAGGAGGAGGAGATGAGGTAAGGCTGGAGCAGAAGGCAGGCAGCAGAAGGCAAAAGGTCCCTGTACCTTGTGTTAAGGAGCCTGGAATTCATCCTGAAGGAATGAGGAGCACGAAGTGGTCTAAAAGGAGAGGCTCGTGATATCCACTACCTACTCTCTCAGTAGGGGAGAAGCATGCTGCCCACATAAAGAATATTTATTTTGCCCCAGAACATATAAGACTGCATCCACTACCCACTTTCCTCTACAGAGGATGATGTCCAGTCAGAATTCAATAGGTTGCTAACACCCCGGGATTCCCTTCCCTTGGTGAGCTGCAGCTCAAATAACTGCAGTTAATTCAGGAGAGGCATTACCAAAATAATGTAATTCGGCCTAAGAGACCCAGTTCAGAAAATTAACATAGTATATCTTTTCATGAGCCATGAGCTGCAGGCCTCTCTTGAGTCATTAAACTTGCTCTATTAGATTACAGAAAATCCCAGACAACTAGCACTGCTGTGGCTGGATTTTTGTAGAACGCAGACCCTTTTTTTCCTAGCAGAGGAAAAGCAAGCATAAACCACAGCAGCAGAGCCTTCTGTAGCATGAGATGCGGGATGCTTCTCCTGTGCTTCCCATCTCTTAAACCTGACCTCTAAGGAGAACTTTCCTAAGAACAAACCAAGCTTCTCAGGGTGAATTCTTGAAGCCCATAGGGGATAGATATAAGGTCTGACATGACTCAACACTTACAGAAGATCTGGAAGAAGAAACAAGCAGTCCGTCTCTGATGCAGACACCCTTATGCACTTCTGGGTAGTTCAATGCCAAGATGCCAAGCATCATTTGTAGGGAAAGTAGACAAAAGAGTGGTAGATGCAATGCAAGGGTATTTGGAAGAGAACAATTCAAGATCTCAATTGTAAAAGTAGAAACTACCAGTCAGACCCCAAAAGTGACAACTGGAATTACGGTGTGGCCCCCGTTAAGCTACTGGAGCCAGGAAATGTGGGATATCATCAAGAAGAGCACTGAATGCAAAAGAGAAAGCAAGCCACCATTCTTCAGCCCTCACAACCAAAATGGAGGCACATCTGCTCCTGAAATGCTGTGTGGCTTTATGGCTATGCACCAAGACACAAGAAACAAAAGCTGCCCTGTTCACGCATCCTCTGCTTGTCCACCAGATTCCATGAAATCACATATAGTGTCTTTCACACAGCAGTGAGACTTATAGTCAGTAACACATAGCATTTTGTTCATGCACTTCGTGAGTATTTACTGCAGACCGGCTAAATGCAAGGCAACATGCTAGCAAGTATGGGCAACATCAGGATGAGATATGTACACTGACCTCAAGGGGCTTACTGTCTAGTAAATGAAATGAGATATGGACATTATCCGGAACACAGGGCACAAAGTAATACAAGCCACAACAGAGGAGCAGATAAAGTGTTACAGAAGCATCCTACACATATTGAAAGGATATTATTATGTCAATAAATCAAATATATATATGATGTATTTTTATTAACCTTGTTCATTTTAAGGCTTAACCTGGACAGTGATGGTCACTGATCCTACTAACTGACAATTCCATTAATGCCCAGAGCCAGCAGCTGATATTGATCAGCAGGTCACAGTGGCAACAGGAAGACGGGAAGTGTCTGAATGAAGCTGAACTCTGGGGCTACTATTAATAGTGGATATAAAGAAGACGGATTTTTTTTTCTGATGGCCAAAGGTAGAAGGGAGACTGAGCTTTTGAGTGAAATCTGCCATTGTCTCTGTTGCCTTTGGCCTCAGAAAACTGGGTTTATCCCACAAGGTGCAAGAGCTGTGCCCTAAAATGTCCTTTAATGGAGGAGAATAAAAATCAGGCTCATTGTCAGGATGAAGTAGCTAACATCCTGTTTCCACCTAAGTCAGCTTAGAGAAGCCATTTACTATATTACAACTCTGTCCTCCCCTGCCTTATCCCACACCAAAAGGTACACATTGGATTTAGGAGATTAATTCTGTTTGTGGAACTGCCAGCTCTCGCCAACCCTCATAATCAGAGTTCAAGAGGGAAATCAGTGGTGCTACAGCAGGGCTTGATAGGAAAATATGTTTGGAAGAATGAAATGTCTATTTCCTCAAAGTAATATACTCCAAAGAAACTAGGTATAGAAGGAGTTTTAATTTTGCTACTCAGACATAAAGCCCTCTCACTCTTCTGTGAGTGCTCTCACACAGGAAACAAACGCATGTTGCCAGCTACCTTTGTAGTCAGCAATGTCTATTTCTTCATGGACCACCTTAATTAATGCAAATAGACTTGCCCCATTATCTATCATTTCCACCATTACATTTACTTTTGTCTCTGTGTCTATTAGTGGGGGGAGGGACATATTTATATAAGCATTTCTTAGTTAACAGAATGCATTTAACTGTGAACTGAGTTCCTAAATGTAATGAAATCACATTTTGGAATAAAGCAAACCTTTTAAGGTCATATGTGTAAAGAAAATGAAGATTTTCAAGCATATGACATTATTAAAAATATTAGCAATGAAGTCAATGAAGAAGTGTCTATCCGTTGAGTTTCTAATATATCAAGGTATGTTACTAGATGTTATGTGTGATTTATTTAAAAGTTGAATATGGGTCCCTATTTTCAAGGAGCTTATCTAGTTGGGAAGAGAAGTTTAAAATTACACACAAATTAGATATAAGATTTAATATTAGAGCAATACCAACATGTCTGCTAAATTCAGGAGCTTAAAGGATGGAAAGAATGAGAATAAATGTTAAATTTCATTTCAAAAGAGCCTGGAGTTGTTGAAAAATCACCAAGGCTTGAGGAATTTCTCCCTTTTGGAAAGAAAGACCCACTGTGTGAGACATGGTAAAGTTGATGGCCCTACAGGCAGGAGTTTCAGTTTTTGTGCTGTTGTCGGTGTTTTTAATTTTATGATTTATGCCAGAATATAGCATGACAACCTTGTAAATATTCTCCCTCACCTAATCTCCAAAGATGATTTTTTTTTCAAAGATGATTATTTTTAAAAAGAGTTTCAATTAGGGGCACCTGAGTGGCTCAGTGGGTTGAGCATCCGACTTTGGCTCAGGTCATGATCTCACAGCTCATGAGTCTGAGCCCCATGTTGGGCTCTGTGCTGACAGCTTGGAGCCTGGAGCCTGCTTTAGAGTCTGTGTCTCCCTCTCTCTCTGCCCCTCACCCACTCATACTCTGTCCCTCTCTCAAAAATAATAAACAATAAAAAAATATTTTAAGAAGAGTTTCAATGAATACTTGCATTGTTCAAATCATATTTCATGTGGTTTCTTAAGGATACTGGAATGAGTACTAACTTCTCTGGATGCTCTAAAGTCTACAGTAGGAGCTACAGAATCACAAACGCATTATCAGCTTCATAAGATAGAAATGCTGTTAGGGAAGTACAGATTCCATTTTGTGGGTGTTTTCATAAACACCTGCACTTCTAACTTCAATTTAAACAAAACAGAAGTCTTAACTGTCGACAAAAATAACTCTTAACCTGGAGTGTTAACATGTCATATTTTGGGAGTCTTAGTTCTCTCTCTTTCTCTCTTCATTTCTAATATGCGTAGAAGCCCATAAAGGTGCAAAGCTTAGAGGAGACATCAAAATCAAAGCTGAATATCTGGATTCAAATTGCAGAGGAAGAAAAGAAATATTTTACAGAATCACAAGGGATGTGTTTGTTATGATTGCCTTAAATTAGTTTAAGCACACACTGCATTTTAAGTAAGTTGTTTGCCTGGTTTGTTTTATTTTTAATAAATAAACATAAAACTATAATCTTAAATGCATGGTGAGAATCCAGATAATTGCTTTTACTTTTATAATTGAGAGTCAGCTGTGTTTCAAAACATCTGAGTCTGAAAGCTACCCTGGGATGACACTGTATGCATTCAAAATACTAGGGGAGGAGGACTTCCTTAGTAAAATAACAGGGCACCTGCGGTCACTCAATCAGTGTTTCTAAATTTTTATTTCATCCTTCGAGGGTTTCCAGAAATATGGATGAAGAGGTTCATATGTTTAGAAAAAGGTAGGATCAATTGCTTTGTTGCTGAACTAAAACCTAAATTATCCCCAGACTACCCAGCTTCACATCCACACACAGAAATTCTAACATCATAGTTCAAAGCTTCTAAGTCTAATTACTGTGCCAGTATTACGATTATAATGCACCCCATTCTTGATTATTCAAAGACTAATTATCTAGGCCAGGCACTTAAGCTTGTCCCTATTCCCTTGGTTTGCTGCCATTTGGTTATTTTAAGGTTCACTGGCCTCTTCACATGCCGGGCAGAGGAAATAGAAGATGAAACTCAAATCAGCAAATTTTAACTTCTCATATGATCTACTAAAAATTATGGGATAGAGGAGGAACAGCTAACAGGACAATTGAAGTTCTCCATGTATTTGATTTATTAATAGTGTTGTCTTTCCCCAATGGTAAGATGGCCAGATGTCTTGAATTAAGTAAAACAACACTTGATTTTGACTCTTTGACCTTCCTATTGTTTCACTTTATTGATTAATTTTGTCCCTGGGATCCCAGTTCTTCCTCCCTTTGTCCTTCCTTCTCCCTTTCCTTTCTCACTGTCAGCAGGATTTACATCTATTTACGAAATGATAGTCCTTTTATTTCTGACTTTGAAGGGGAATCCCTAGGATTCCAGGCCTTTCCCAGGACACTTTTAACTCTACTAGGTTTGCTAAGCTGGACCCTCAACACTATATGCTTACATGCAGGGAATGGGGTGTGGCCCTGCTGTCGCTCCCTCGGCTGTAAATTTTAACATGTTTTGTCACTCTAGATACTTACACAAGTCATTTAAGATGACCCACTATCCAGCCACAGGGCTCGCTTCACTCCCACTACATACCTTTGTAAGTGACAAAATCCTTAGCCAATAGAATATAAGTCAGAACATTAATCCTTTCAGTCCTGCCTCCCCATCATCCCTTGTTTACCAGTCAAAGCCACAATAGTTTCCTACAGCTCACACTGTCAAAAATTCAATAAAAATTTCAGACCACAGGAAGGAAGGATCCCCAGGGAAGAATAGGCCTATGAATAAGACTCCCCAAATTCAAAGGATTCATCTTCCATTGGCTCCATGGAGGCACCAAAACCCCTGTTGGGCCTGTAACCTTCTGTCCAACATTAGAAACCAAGGTCCTAGACATAGCCCCCATCCTAAAGGGAAATGAGCAGCTGTCCTCCATATTCCCAAAGCCTAAAAGGTGTGTTGTGGTTCCAGGATCACGAGGGAAGAGCAGAATTCAGGTTACAGATCACAGGCTCCTATTCTGTTGTCTCATGGTTTGTTCTAATCTGGTCTGTGTTACGTGATGAGATGACTCATGTATCCTTATATCTATAACTCTATCTGGGGCTGTATCTGTATTACCTACACTGTATCTATATATCTGTATCTACACCTATGTCTCTATCTATCTAACAGACACTAAGTGTTTTATATACATCATATCTATCCTCATAGCAACTCTGAAATAGGTGCTATTGACATCTATTACACATGAGAAACTAATGCCAGAGTTGGCTTCAAACCCAGGTTGTCTGACTCCAGAGTCCATGCTCATTCTATTAACACCCCACCCCTATATCAAGTCTTTTCCCCCATTTTCCCCATGTCTCAAGTTGTCACCAGCTGAAATTTATTAGCTAGCCTATAGATAAGACTTCATTCCCGCAATAACTGACCACTTAAGACCTTCCTCTTAAGACAACTCTAACTCTACCCCTACCGCAGGTTGTATGTAAATTATAGATCCATCCCAAGATTCCCCAACCTAGGCCAGGGTCCCCATTAAGAAGACTCTTTTCTAGGTCTCCTTTTTACAAAGTCAACCATGACGAGCTCAGGAAGGGGGATATAAAATGGTATTAACTACAAATGTGTAAATGGCTTATGGGAGCATAGATGATAAAGAAATAGAAAAAAACGAGAAAGTTGACACCAAAGGAAAGATCCCAGTGACTAATAAAATATAGCAATACTTGATATAGCAATTAAAATAAGTAAAAATATTATAGACATTCCTGAAAGATACAAGATAGACTTGAACAAATGGAAAGTTTCCCCTATTCTTGGATAGGATGATTCAACATCATAAATATGTTAGCTCTTTCTAAGTTTATTTATAAATTTAACTCAATACCAATAGAAATGCCAACAACATTTTCTGTGGTATTAGGAAAGTTGACGCTAAAGTTCATATGGAAAAACAAACATGCAAGAATAGTCAGGAAAATGTTGAAAAAGAAAAACTATGAGGTTGTAGTAAGGAGGGGGAATTAGCCCTCACCAGACATTAAAACATGCTAGAGAAAGCTTGCAAGTTCCTATTCAGTCTATAGGTTAGAGAAAGGCTTCTAATCATGGTTCAAAACACTGAGACAATTTGTTTTAATTAATAAACTTGACTACATAAAAATTTTTGTATGGCAAAAGAAAAAAGAGTATAAACAAAGTCAAAAGACTTTGATAAAACAGAAGAAAATATCGCCATACATACCACATGCAAGCAACTAATATCCCTAATATATAAGGAACTCTTAAAAATCCAAAGATCTGGGTGGCTTGGTCAGTTAAGTGGCCGACTTCAGCTCAGGTTCATGAGTTCGACCCCCACATCAGGCTCTGTGCTGACAGCTCAGAACCTGGAGCCTGCTTTGGATTCTGTGTCTCCCTCACTCTATGCTTCTCCTCAACTCTCTCTCTCTCTCTCCCAAAAATAAATAAATGTTAAAAAAGTTTTTTAATCCAAAGACAAAATCTTAAAATGGAAGAATGACAAGAAGGTAAACACACACACACACGATCTAAAGTGTCCCTTAAACATATAAAAAATGATCAGACTCACTTAGAGAAATGCAGAATGAAACACTGAGACACCATTTCTCATTTACTAGATTGCTGAAAATTTTAAAGTATGACAACACATTCTTTCAGTGAGGCTATAGAGAAACAAGCACTCACATACATTACTGATGAGAAGGCAAACGGATGAATCCTTCTCGAAGGGAATTTGGCCACACCTAACAAAAATACACATGCACTTACCTTTTGAGTTGACAATTCCACTTCTAGGATTCTAGCCTAAAGACAGATCTCCTATAATACAAAAATACAGACTGACAAGATTATTCACTGCAATATTGTAATTACAAAATATCAGAGACAATCTAAATCCCCATACACAGGAGACTAACTGAAAAACCTGTGGTACATCCACACAATGGAGTACCGCATTATATGCAGCAGCAAACAAGGAAAAGGAAAACACATAGGGATTTCTAGGGCAGACTATTAAGGAAGAAAGTACCAAGGGAATATCTACAGTATGTTACCCTTCATGTAAGAAAGATGGGAAATGTAGGACAATTGGTTTCTGATTATTTGTACAAAAGGAATACAGGAAGAATAAACCAGTAGCCAATGAGCATGGATACTTTGTGGTTGTTGGTAGAATAGGAAAGAGGGAAGAAAAAAAGGGGCAAGGGAACAGGTAGTAAGAACGAAGGGAGCACCATTTCTCTGAATACAGCTTTTTATATAACATGGACTCTCAGAACCATGGTAAAGTTTCATGGTAATATATATACTGTGGACAGGTTCCCCACTGTCACAGAAAAAAGCTACAATTCAGGAAAAGCAAAAGACTAGAACAAACACTGTGCTGCTAAATTGGAATCAGAGGTATTAGCATGAACGCATGGATTTTAATACACATACAAAATTATACACACACACACACACACACACACACACACACACACACACACACTTCCTAGACCTGTCCACTTGATAGAGAGCCTAGAAAAAAATGACACTCAGGCATTTTGGCACAGATACCTAGTGCCCAGGCCCTGGTTTCTAAATAACATTCTCCAATGAAGGGGACCTGGGCTTCTTGGAAAAGTGGTCAGTTCTACAGCTGGGACAGGGAAAATACACGATGAACCTGGAACGCTCATGTGTCAGAAAGTAACGAAGTACTCAAAAAAAGCAATGGACCTGTTGAAAGGACACAGAAGCCAACATGAAGGAGCTCCTAACAACCAAAGCTGGGACAGTTTGAGCAATAGAAGGACAAATAATAATAATAGTAATGGATGATAACCCACAATATACAATAAGTACTCGTGAGATCACATTAGTCTAAAATAATCAAACAGAATTAAACAGCGGGTAAGCTAGTTACAAGAAGACAGACATTGGGGGCAACTGGGTGGCTCAGTCGGTTAAGTGTCCGGCTTCAGCTCAGGTCATGATCTCACGAGGGTTTGAGCCCCACGTTGGTCTCTGTGCTAACTGCTAGCTCAGAGCCTGGAGCCTGAAGCCTGTCTTCAGATTCTGTGTCTCTCTCTCTCTCTGACCCTCCCCTGCTCATGCTGTCTCTCTCTGTCTCTCAAAAAATAAATAAATAAATAACAAAAAAATTTTAAAAAAAGAAGACAGACATTGTAATATTCCTCATCTATGACATTTTTGGAGTAAGTTTAGAGGGACACAACGTAGAACACGGGGAGCTGGGCTTTAGTGGGGACCGAGCTTCAGTTGGGGAAGATGAAAAAATTTCTGGAGATAGATGGTGGTGATGGCTGCACAACAATGTGAATGCCCTTAATGCTGCAGAATTGTACACTTAACTGTAGGTAAAATTTATGTTAGTAAATTTTATGTTATATATATTTTACCACAATAAAAATTTTAAATGTATTTAGAAAGCAAAAATAAAAGCAAATAATAAACAGAGGAGAATGTTCGGCTCTTCCTTACAGTAGAACTCTAATAAATTCAGAAGGAATGAGGGAAAATAAGAAAACCTCCAGAAGCACCTGGGTGGCTCAGTCGGTTAAGCATCTGACTTTGGCTCAGTTCATGATAACACAGTTCATTAGTTCAAGCCCCACATCAGGGTCTCTTCTGTCAATGCAAAGCCTGCTTCGGATCCTCTGTGCTCTCCCCTACCCCCGCCCCGCCCACCCTTCCACCACTCACGGTCTTCCTCCCTCTCTCTCAAAAATAAATAAACATTAAAAAGAAGAAGAAAATATCCAGTAGGTAAACACTAGTTTACGAATTGCTGCAGCAAGAACTATTGATGGATGTTAAAATTATTGAGCAAATGAGAAACAGGGTATTTGCACAGAGTATCTCCCCCATAAGATACTTATTAATTACAAAGGGGAATGTATGAACTTTAAAGTGGAGACACTTGGCAGATACCATCCTACCTACATGATCAAAGGTACTCCACCACTAGTAAGACATGTTAACACAAGAGACTCAACACCCTTACTGTGATATTCCTGCCACAATGCATAATCTAAACCTGATCATGAGGAAACATCAGACATACCTGAACTGAGGGACGTTCTACAAGATAAGTGGTCTCTAAATCTTCAGAAGAATCAAAATCTTTAATTTTTTTTTAGTATTCCATTGTATGTTTATTTTTTTATAATAGTTTATTGTCAAATTGGTTTCCATATAACACCCAGTGCTTCTCCCCACAAGTGCCCCCCACCATGACCATCACCCCCCTCCCTACCTCCCCCTCCCCTTTCAGTCCATGATTCCTCTTCAGTATTCAGTAGTCTCCCTTGATCTGTGTCCCTCACTCTTCCCCGCTCTCTTTCCCCCTTCCTCTCCCCATGGTCCCCTGTCAGGTCTCTCCTGTTAGGAAAGTGGATGGACCTTGAGGGTGTCATGCTAAGCGAAATAAGTCAGGCAAAGAAGGATAGATACCATATGTTTGCATCCATAGGTCTAACAGAATCAAAATCTTTAAAGTCAAGGAAAGACTGGGGAACAGCTGAAGAATGAAGGAAACTGTTGCTAAATGTCAACCTGTGTCTGAACTGGAACCATTTTCTATACAGGACATGACTGGTACAGTAGGAGAAAGTGGAATGGTTTGAGGATTAGAAGGTAGTAATATATCAGTGTTAATTTCCCGATTTGGATGACTGCAATGCAGTTATATAGCAGAACACCCTCACCTGTAGGAACCACACACTAAAGTAGCCAGGGGTAACAGGACATCAGGTTAGCAACGTATCTGCAAATTAGTGAAAAGGAAATTACTTGTACTTAACTTGCATGCATAAATATGAGATCTTGTCAAAATAAAATATAACTATTATTAAAAGATAAAGGGCTGCAAAACATGAAAGGATGAGAGAAGCTTCCAGCATTTACCTCACATAATTCCAAAAGCAGAGAATTCAGGAAGGAGTAAAGAGGCAAAGAGCAAAGCAAAGAGGCATTGTTGGAAGAAATAAAAGCCCAGAATGGCTAAGAATTTTCCAAGCTGAGGAGCGAAGAAAGCCTCCAGTCCTCAGAGTGAATGTTTACATCAATTGCTGAGACAGAATAACAAAAATAAATCCACATCTAAGCATACCATAGTGAAAATTCTGAACAGCAGGGATAAAGCGAAAATCCTAAATGCTACCAGGAGAAAAGACAGATTACCTACAAAGAGGCAGTCATTAGGCTGAAAGCAGGCTTCTCATGGGTAAATTGACGCCAGCAGATGGTAGGGAAATAGCTTCCAAGTGGTAAAGTGAAAATAATGAGAACTGTATATGGAGCAAAACCAGGGTCATTCTGACTGCAGCAGGTCTTGAAAGGATATCCCTCAGCAAGAATAAAAATGAACCCAGAAGTGGGAAATAAGGAACATACTTGGCAAAGAAATTAACAAAATGTATGGGTAAAGCTATGCAAGTATTTGTTGCTACTGATGATAATAAAAACAACTAATTTTTCCTTTAATTTAAAAACTGGTAAAACTAACAATAAAATGGCAGATTAAAGAAAGGATTCTTTGGGTAATTAAAGCCCTGATAAATTTCTTGTCTTGTTCAGAAGGAGAACAGAACAACTGAAGAGTTACAGGCTTTTGGTAGAGAGCTTAAAGTGAATGTTAAAGATGTTAAAAAAAAAAAGATTTAAAAATAGAATCCAAAATTTTCAAACTCCTGGGGTAGAGGTTGAGGAAAGAATAATAAAAGTGCATAAATCTAAAATAGAGCAAGAAATGATTTTTAAGTAAGTAAAACTTGGTAAGGAAAAAATAACATACGGCGGTAGAAATAAATCCAACTATGTCATTAATCACAATCAATGGAAACTGATTAAACTCAGCTAATCAAGTTACCATGCAGATAAAGAAGTAAACATCAGCAATGAGCTACTTTCAAGAGACATACATAAAACAAATAAAGAAAATAAAGAGATGAGAAAAGATAGCCCAGCAAATCACTAAGCAAAAAATTATGAATGAGCAATCATGATCACAGATAAAACAGAATTTAAGGCTAAAGCATTAACAGAGATAAAGAGCTTCATTCTATAATGACTTTTTGAAGTCTAGAAAAAATTATAACTATCATGAACCTGTATGCATCTACTAACAGCTTAGGTGTATATAAATGAAAAAACGAATTACAAAGAAAATTGTAATTGGATAAACCGCATTCATAGTAGAAGATTTTAACATAACTCTCTCAGACACTGATAGATAAGTCTGACAGAGAATCACACAGCACAATGAACAAATATGATGTATTGGATAGATCATTAAGAGGACACTACACCCGAAAAATAGAGAACATACAATTTTCATGTATATGTGGCATAGTTACAAAAATTAATCATTAAGTCACAAAGGAAGTTTCAACAAAATTCAAAAAATCAATAGCATACATTTTGCATTCTCTGACCATGGTGCAATTAAATTAGAATCAAGAAGAAAAAGAGAGTAAAATGAAAAACATCCTTATGCTATTTGGAAATTAAAACTGCATTTTTAAATAATCAAAGGTTAAAGAAGAAATTACAATGGTAATTGTAGAAGACTTAGAACCAGTCAGTGAAAATATTTGTTCTTTGAAAGTGTTCTTTCAAAACTTACAGTATGTAGCAATACCAACCCTGGACCTTCTCCCCTCTTCTCTCCCAGCCCATTCACCCAGAGCCATGGCCTAGACAGCAAATTTCCTTTCTGTCCACCTTAAGAATACAGAGGGGGTGGGCACCTGGGTGACTCAGTCATTAAGCATCTGACTTTGGCTCAGGTCAGGATCTCACAGTTCATAAGTTTGAGTTCTGTTTGTGGTGAGCTCAAGCCCTGCTTTTCTCTCTCTCTCTCTCTCTCTCTCTCTCTCTCTCTCTCTCTCTCTCTCTGTGCCCCTTGCTCACTTGAGCCCTCCTCTCTCAAAAAAAAAAGAGCCTTTCTCTCAAAAAAAAAAAAAAAAGAATGCAGAAGGGGTGAATGTGCCCGTTTAATCACTGTATGGGTCCTGGACTTATCCTGGAGGTCTTGAATCTAACTCAAGCAAGGTGGGGACTTCAGCTCTCTCTTCTGTTGTCCATCAAGGGTCTATTAAAATTGAAGTTCAGAGGATGAAAACAACAAGTGAATCTAAGGATTTCCCTTACTTGTTTTTCTAGGTTTAAAATTCATCTTAATATCTAAAAAGTATTTTATTAAGCATCTGTAGATGTTTATATCAGGAGGGTTTCTTGGGATAGCTAGTCTATCATTTTGCCCAAAATGGAGTGCCACCATTTGTCAAATTAGCTGTCCATTGGGTATCTGAATTTCTTCTTCTACAAAATGGGGTAATAATGGAATCTACCTTACAAATTTGGTGTGGGGAGTCAATGAGAGAGCACATGTCGAGCCCCTGGCACTGGTAAGGGCTCCATAAATTGTGGCTATTTACAGCAGCAGCTGTCCTGGGAGACTGGCACCAACCGAGTACAAAAGAAATCAGTATTAAAGAACAATGTTAGCTATGAATATATGTGAAAAATTCTGAAATTAAAAAAAAAAAGTTAAGCATGAACTCCAGTAGGGGTATAAAAGAGTACAAAATGGCCAGGTAGGTTTAGCTCAGATGGTTCCACATTAAAATTTTTTTATTCTTAAAAATCAATCAACATCGTTGACCTTACTGAAAGATCAAAAGAAGAAACGGCACGGTCATCCTAATGGACGTGGTCAAAGCAACAAAATTTAAGCTGCATTCATTATAAGTAAGTACCCTCAGAGAGCATAGAAGAGAGCCTCCTAAGTCTAACAAAGTCACTGCAAACCACCAAGAACAAACATAAGAAATAAAGGTGAATCTTCAAAAGGATTCTTACTGAAGTCACAAATGAAACAGGAAAGTTTACTTTCACCATAATTATTCAACAATATACTGGAGTTTGTACAGCAGTGCTGGCTAATAGGAATGTACTGAGAGGCACATATGCATTTTAAAGTTTTCCAGTAGGTATGTTGAAAAAAGGTAAAAAGAAATAGGAGTAATTAACTCTAAAAGTACATTTTATTTAATCTGGTATATCCGAATTACCATGTCAACATACAACCAATATAAAAAATTATAAGATATTTTACTTTTTTCATATTAAATCTTCAAAATCTGGTGAGTTTTTTTTACACATATAGCACAATGCAGACTAGTCACGTTTCAGGTGCTCAGTTGGCACCCGTGAAAGGGTGCTAATCAAGGAAACTCATCAGGCTGACAAAAATTTCAAAGTCTGAAAACGACAAGTATTAGCAAGGATACGGAGTAAGGACTCATAAATTGCTGATAGAAGCTCCTTGCCATTTGGAGAACAGTATCTAATACTGGAAAATGTGCATCATATTCAGCCTAACAATTCCACTTTGTAGATAGAGACTGTAGGAGATCTCTCACCTACATGTATAAATAAATACTCTTGAGCATTGCTTGTAATAGGGGAAAGATGGAAAGACACTAAACAGCCACAAGTAGAAAAAGTTGAAACAAACTGAGTTATACTCACAATAAAGGAATAACACATAGTAGATAAAATGAACTAGATACAAATAGAATAAATGGACCATGCTCAAGAACAACAATAGAAGTATACATATATATATATAGTATATGTAATATACTCTACTATATTATATGTTACATATTATATATTATATAGTATATAATGAGATCATTTATATGAATTTTTTAAATGTCTAAGAACAATATTGCATATATTTTAGGCAAAATCTATATTTAGGAAAAATATAAACAATACAGGAGATGGCTACAGAGCAGAGTGCTGTCTCTGGGAAGGAAGAGAGGGAAGGAAATGAAAATGAGGAAGGAAAGGATCAAAGGTTTATCAGTAAGGCATGAGTTGTTTGATTTTTAAAAATCTGAAGCAAATATAATAAATGTCATTTGAAAATTATGCTTGATGGCTACATAGACATTATCCAGTGTTGCCCTCAGCAGTTTTTTGCATTTTTTAAAGTTTTCACAATAGTAATCAAATAATGTTTCTTTTATTTTGATGATTTATTTATTTTGAGAGAGAGCATGAGCAGGGGAGGGGCAGAGAGAGAGAGGGAGAGAGAGGAACACAAGCAGGCTCTATGCCATCAGCACAGAGCCCAACTCAGGGCTCAAACTCATGAACCATGAGATCATGACCTGAGCCGAAACCAAGAGTTGATGCTTAACTGACTGAGCCACCCAGGTGCCCCAATCATATAATGCTTCTTGCTATCAATGTATCAGGATGAAAAATTCTTACTAGCTACACAAAATCAGAATAGCTGGAGTTAAGAGGAAACGAAGTTCTCCACATGAAGATCTGTAAGTACATCTACACAATGGATGCAGACATGGAACTGGCAGAGGTCCAGTCTGGCTTCAGACATACTGAGGCCTGTGTCTAGAATAGTATCTTGCACAAAACAGGTACTCCATCAGTGCTAGTTCAATGAATGCATGAACAGTGTTGCACTGGAGGATGGGCCCTCAAGGGCCAATCTGCATGAATGGAGGTTTGCCACCATCGTTGTGCTATGATTGCTTAAGAATGAGGACTTGGTTTTGCAGATACACTTGAGGGTTCACAGAGGGGAGCAAAATATGGTGCCTGACCTAGATATTGGTCTTCACTCCAACTGAGGTCTCTTTATAAAAAGAGGAAGGGGAAATGACTTCTCCCCCATGTTACTCTGAACACAGCAATTCTACTCGACAGAGAACAAAGCACCTCACAGAGTAGATGAGCATGAGAGAGTTGGAGGAAGGATAGTTTCCATACTTCCTCAGAACCCAGTGTGGCTTTGGCTCAGCAAGTACTCCAGGAGACTCTGACTTAATTTGGTACCTCAAGAATTTGCCGTGAAAAGCTGTATGTATCTTCACTTTGTGGTTACTTGACCTACCATTACACAGTTTGCAGTATCTCTAGATGAAACCACTTGCCCACGTTAAGATATTTATGTGTCATAAAAGCTGATAATTTATGGAAATATAGATGAATTGGTGGAAGACAGATAATAGAGGGAAGAGAGAGATAACGTTTTCCCTATTTGAGAAGATATCCACTCTACCAGATCGAATTTAGCTGCCAAAAGATAGAACAAATAGGCCTAAACTCATGAGAATTCTGTTTAAAAAAAAAAAAAGTAAGATCCTCAGGAATGTTTTGCAATTAACTATGTTCCATGCATAACAAACCTAAATGTGAGAATTGGCAATGAGACCTACAGATAGTGAAAGGAAGGGGATTTTGAGTGTTTCATGTTGTCTTTTTTGGCTCCAAGTTAAGAAAACCAGGATGTGGTTTCAATTTTGGATGTGCTAATTATGTTTGTCAATTGCAAGCTTTGCTTAATTAATTAGTCATGTAAATTTAACTTTAGTATTTTTTGCACATCTAAATCATTACTATAGCAATTAAAAAGCTGCTTTGATTAGCTCCTTCCACAGGGTGTAGCACAGCACCCTTTTGTCAACTTCCTTTTGACAATCTAGCATTTGGGTGCGTTTAGAGAAAAAATATTCTATATGTTTGTGGAAAAATAAAAACCAAGACAGGTGACAAGAAAGGTGGCCCACAGTGGCAGCTCCATCAGCAACTGTTGGCAACACAAAACCAGTGGATACAGACTGGGAATGGTACTCGCACATGTTCAGGAGGAGCTCCGGAGTGGAGAGAGTTGGTGCACTGAATAAACCAGGAACATGTCTCCTTTGGTAAATTGAAGTGGGAAGAAGATAACAGGCAGAGATTTATATGTCTTTGGGCCAAAATCAGTGTCAAAACCTATAAAACACCATAGGAACCAAACCTGTCCCTGCCTGGGAGACCCAGCGTGACTCTCATAATCATTAATAACTACTGTGGCCAGGTGAAGCCTGTGCCCGGGGAAGCTCTCCCCACGGGCCATTTCCTACTTTAACAAGCCCAACTGTCAGGTACATTTTATGATATTACGTTAACCTTCCTCTTAATTGCTAAATAAGTGTTGCATTCCCCTATGAACCACCTGCGGATGCTGTTATCACTCTCCTTTCTGCAGAGGGAGAATCTGACACATAGTGGGATATAATAGATTTCTCCCACCCCTACCACAGAAATTAGGAGCAAATTCAAGAACAAATACAGGATTTTAGGGCCCCCGTCCCGTTTAGAGCTTTGTGTCAACCAAACCTTGCCATCCCTACCCCTCACCACCAGCCCTACAGGCAGGATGATAGCAAATGACAGCTAATGGGTTATTGAATATCCATGACACCTTTTTAAAGCACAGAACCAACAGTGACAGTTTAAAGAATACAATGCCATTTCTTATTTTAAAGTCATCCCCAAAGTCTAATAACTTCACACATCTGGTTTGGTTCAGAAGGTCAACAGCATCTCTGATAGAATCCAGTTGTGGAATAGAAAATATTTCATCTAAGAAGTAGATGATCCAGAGGCAGCAAATGAAAAATGCTATAAAATGCTATAAGGTATATTAACAAGGGAGGGGGAAACAGCTTTGGGGGACTCATGGAAAACTCAGAGCCAACAAAGATAAAGAGATGGAAAAAAGTGAAAGAGGGAAGAGTTTCTTAAGGAGTCTCCAGTGACAAAAACATATGCATTTCCTGAGCACTCCAGGATAATTAAGGTATCAGTCAGAATTCAACAAAGGTGGCCCTGTTGTTCCAAATTTGAATATCCTAAATAGAGAAATTTAATAACTAAAAAGACATGATTCAGATTCCACAGTTCCTTGATGCCCCAAATCCTCCAGTATTCTGATAAAACTGAAATTTATTTTCAATTTTCTCAGTAAACTTGCCCCCAAATATCTCAAATATGTGAATACACAGATACATGTATATATATGTGCTGAATATATTCTTATTAAATCCTCAGATACTTAAGGCTTCTCAGTAAAGACCTGTGCTAGATGCTAATCCTCTCCCACCTGCTCAGGGACCGCCCTTAGCAATTACACACACACACACACACACACACACACACACACACACACACACCACAAAGCATTATCTTCAATTTTCCACCCTTCTGGATCCCTCTGCTGTGCATATTCATAAACTCATACTTCCCACCCCAGCATTTTCTCTGGCAATCATGCTCTCTCTCCTTCTGCCTTCACAGCCATTCTCATGAAAATGTCTAGTCTCACTGTCTCCACTTCCTTGCCACTTACTCACTTCTCAGCCCACTGCAATCTGGTTTCCACTGAAACTGATCCTATGGAAGTCTCCCAAGCCTCTCCATCTGACAAACGAAGAGAGGATTTCTCAGTCTCCCTCATAAGGTCTTCCTGAAGCTCTGGACACTGCTAATCCCTCCCCTCTTGAAACTCTCCTCAAAGGCTTCTCTGGTAGCACACTTTCCTGGTTCAACTTTCTCCCAATCTCCTCTGTCTCCCCACCTCCCTTCTCAGCCTCTTTCACAGGTTTGTCCTTTTCCAAAATCTCCCTACAAGCTCCACAGGCTTTCCTCACCCTTCTAATTCTCCTGGCCTCCTTGTGATAGACACATTCATCTGAGTCAGAGCCCGGGGTTTACCCAAATGTGCCATCATCTTCATCTTCATATCCAATGCACCTTCAGTGCTATCAATTTTATGCCTTCATTTTCTGCCCAGCTTCTCTCTCTCTCTAACCAACTGTACAAAGTTCAACCAGAATGAGATTTCTACAAAGCAAACCTGATTATACCTCTCTCCTGCTTGATACCCTACAGTGGTTTCCCCATTAATTAAACCTGTAGATTTCTAACATCTTTGAAAGAAATATTTTCAATGCTGGGAGGCCATGAATTGTGTACGTCAGCACAAGACCTGGAATGTGGTATTTGCTCAATAAATAATTGTTGAAAAAAAAACGAAACCCAACTTAAAGTATGCATGCATGTAAAGCTGCAAGGTTCCTACTGAAGCAGGACCGCATTTCCACCAACGCCTCAGGCATCTCTGTGAATCTCCTGGTATCCTAATACACATCTGGAAAACCAGAGAGCTGTGTGATAAAGTTCAAGTTTCCTAGCGTGGCTACAGATCTTGATAAACTGGTTTCTACCTACTCTCCAACATCATTTCCAACTGCTCTCCACCTTCACGCTTCACCCTAGCCTTGCTAAACTGAGTTACCTGCCATGTCTAGACATGCAAGGGTTTTGCACATATAGTTCTTTCTGCCAAGAATACTCTTACTCTCCTTGATAGCCTAGAAGAATCCAACTTATTCTTCAAAATCAGCAAAAAGATAAAGACTTTTCTGATTTCTTAAGCAGAATATATCATTATTTTTGTGCATAAATATACCTTATGCATATCTTTATTATAAATCTTATCACACCCTAAATCAACTCTCATTTATAGGTATATCTCCTCTAGAGGGCTATGAAGGCAAAGACGGTTCCTGATTTATCTTTACAAACCAGAGCCTAGCAAAGTGCCTAGTACTCAGAAGATACTCATTGTATGTTTCTATAACGAATGAAATTCTACCGGAACAAATCATTCTTTTATCTCATATCTTTTTTGTAATGAGGTGAAGAATAAACAATTTCTAATCCTTTTCATCATTTTGAAAGTCACAGGGTGTCCCATGTTAAAGGTTGGCCAGCTAATCTTCTAATATCTGTGTTTCAGCAGAAATTAATTTGGATTAAGCCTTGTGGAGTCACCTAAATATTTAGAGAGAATGTTAGTCTTTTTAATTGAAATTGAGATATCTGAGATATAATGGGTTATTATAGCTGTCCTTCTCTTGGGCACTATTGAAATAATGCCTTGAATCTTAGGTTTTATACAATGAGATAAATAAGAAAGAAAAACCACATGGATTGTATTTGTTCAATGTGGACAAGAATGACAGAGAACAAGAGTCTGATCCCTTAACAGATTCAGATGGGGGCCATGTCTTTAAAGATATAAAATCAGAAATGAGAAACATCAGATGGAGATTGGTTAAGGAAAATTTGATGGCAAAATTTAACTCCAGCTGTGTAAATGAGTCTCTTCCCAGGCAACTGAAAAATATCCTCCAATTATCCTCCACTGGCCTCCAGAGTCAGTGCTTCTATGTCCATTGTATCAGTTTCCTTATGATTCTGAAACACCATTGTGTTGGTCTCTTAAAGGATTATTTTGTCTTCTGCACATCGGGCAGTTTTGCATTTGTGTAAAAATACTCAGTCATCTTTCACATATATCACTCAATCATACTATGGTAACAAGTAGTCCATCAACCATCTTATTAGCCAAAACAAACAAACGAACAAACAACAACAACAACAACAAACCCCATCTGGTATAACCCAAGACTTCAGCACCTACCAACATAATGTACTTGATGTTCACAAAGATGCTTTTGCAAGACCCTAAAGTATCCTCTGAATCACAGAAGAGAGATGAAATTAACTCAAGTCTCATTTCAGATTCAAGTGTAATTTATTGTATACTAATTCCCTGAAAAACCATGATTCAGGTAGGGCACATATTGAGTGTGTATGTGTATATGGTTAGAATATTCCTTTTTAAAATTTGTAACACTGAGTTCACCAAACATCAACTTAACTCTAAATTAGGGATTCTCATAGTGTGCTCCAGAGATCTTAAGGAAACTGGATAACCTTTCAGAATTTCCACAAGGTCAAAATTATATTCGTAATAATATTAAGACATGATTCATCTTTTTCATTCTCCTCTCACAAGTTGGGAGTTTTCCAGAGGCTATATGATATGTGATATTAAAACAGATTGAATTCAGAAGCAGATATGAGAATCTAGCCTTTTTCTA
The DNA here is from genome assembly GCA_004023845.1 of Helogale parvula. Classification (NCBI taxonomy): domain Eukaryota; kingdom Metazoa; phylum Chordata; class Mammalia; order Carnivora; family Herpestidae; genus Helogale; species Helogale parvula. The sequence goes on from PJEM01003493.1 coordinate 40,109, forward strand.
TGAAGCCAGACAGACATGAAAGATATTTACAAAATGTAAAACAACTTCATGAATTTTTGTTTGTGGAAAATATTTATATTTCATAAGAATATGTTACTTATGCTAAAATCCTGTGGGATAATTTGGAATTTATTTGTGCTTCTTGAATCATATAAGTCTTTACCTATTCTGGAAAATTCTCACCTATTATCTCTTCAAACATTTCCAACCCCCCCAATTCTCTTCTCCATCTAGAATGCCAATACAAGATATGTTTGTTCTTTTCATGCCCATGGGTTGAATATTTTTCATATTTTCCACCTTTCTAACTTTGTGTTACACTTTGGTTACCTGTTTTAGATCTTTCCAGTTTACTAATTCTTTTTCTCTCTGTTTTTAATTCTTTTTTTTTCCAATGGAAATTTTTTAAATTTAAATTTTAGTTAACATACAGTGCAATATTGGTTCCAGGAGTAGGATTCCATGATTCATCACTTACATACATCACCCAGTGCTCATCACAAGTGCCTTCCTTAATACCCACCACCCATCTAGCCCCTCCCCCACACCTCCCTCCATCAATCCTCAGTTTGTTCTCTATCCTTAAGAGTCTCTTGTGGTTTGTTTCCCTGTGTCCTCTCCCCTGTCCTTCCCATATGTTCATAGGTTTTATTTCTTAAATTCCACATATGAGTGAAATCATATGGTATTTGTCTTTCTCTGACTTATTTAGCTTAGCATAATACATCCTAGCTCCATTCACATCATTGCAAATGGCAAGATTTCACTCTTTTTAATGACTCAGTAATATTCCATCTGAATGATCATCACTGGATTATTTCTTTTTTGGGTGTTGAGTTTGAAAAGTTCTTTATAGATTTGGGATTCTAACCTTTTTTTAATTTTTTAATGTTTTTATTCATTTTCTGAGAGACAGAGAGAGACAGACCACGAAGGGGGGAGGGGCAAAGAGAGAGGGAGACACAGAATCTGAAGCAGGCTCCAGCTCTGAGCTGTCAGCAAAGAGCCTGATGCAGGACTTGAACCCACGAACCATGACATCATGACCTGACCTGAAGTTGGCCACTTAACTGACTGAGCCACCCAGGTGGCCCTAGATTCTAACTTCTTATCCAATATGTCATTTGTAAGTATCTTCTCCCATTCTATAGGCTGTCTTTTAGTTTTGCTGTTTCTTTCACCGTGCAGAAGCTTTTTATCTTAATAAAGTCCCAACTGTTCATGGTTTTCTTTGTTTCCATCGTCTTCACTGATGTGTCTAGTAATAAGTTAGGCTGAAGTCCAAGAGGTTGCTGCCTGTGTTTTCCTCTAGGATTTTGATGGTTTCCTGCCTCACATTTAGGTATTTCATCCATTTTGAGTTTATTTTTGTGTATTGTATAAGAAAGTGGTCCAGTTTCATTCTTCTGCTTGTTGCCATCCACTTTTTCCCAACACCTTTCACTGAAGAAACTCTTTTTTTCTATTGGATATTCTTTTCTGCTTTGCCAAAGGTAAGTTGACCATACAGTTGTGGGTCTATATTCTGTTCCATTGATCACTGTGTCTGTTTTTATGACAGTACTATACTATCTTGATAACTATAGCTTTATAATATAGCTTGAAATCAGGAATTATATGCCTCCAGTTTTGTTTTTCCTTTTCAGGGTCATTTTGGCTATTTGGGGTCTTTTGTGGTTCCATACAAATTTTAGGATATTTTGTTCTAGTTCTGTGAAAAATGATGGTGGTATTTTAATAGGGATTGCATTAAGTGCATGAGATTGCTTTGGGTAGTATAGATATTTTAACAACGTTTGTTCTTCTAATCCATGAGTATGGAATGCTTTTCCATTTCTTTGTGTCCTCTTCAATTTCTTTCATGAGTGTTCTATCGTTTTCAAGTACAGATCTTTTACCTCTTTAGAGGTAAAAAATCCAACAGATTTCTACATGTTTATTTTATATCCTGTGACTTTGCTGAATTCATTTATTAGTTCTAGCAATGTTCTGGTGGAGAGTTTTGGGGTTTCTATGTAGAATATCATGTCATCTGCAAATAGTGATAGCTGAGTCTAATCTCCTTATATAGCCCTTCTATTCCATTCTAAAACTCAGTGATCATATTTTTTATTTTCAGAAGTGCTACTTTGTTTTTAAAAAATTTGTTAGGTCTTGTTTATGCTATGTGTGTATTCTCAGTTATATCTTCTGATATTATTTCCTTAAATCATCTGAAAATATAGAACTCATTTTCTATTCACTATAGAATGGCTCAATTATCTGAAGATACTAAAGATCTAATAATTGCTGTTTTCTCTGCTTGCATCATACATGGAAATCTGTTTCTTCTTGTGTGATCCAAATTTACATTATCAGTTCATGTTCAATCAAGCCTTATATCCATGAGAAGCTTGTACAACCTGGGATAAAGACATGAGTCTTTACAAAAGACTTGCATTTGCTTCTGTTAGGCACCCAGGGTGTCCAAGGTAGTATATATTAGAACCCCTAATCTATTTGAGGATAGGTCTCTGGTTACACATTTTCAAGAGATACTGTATAACCCACTTTTACCAGGCCAAGTCAGAGAATTTGCCTTATTATCTCCCTTTACTGTTTTTTTTCCTAGCTTATCTTTTCATGACCGATGTAGTGCTGAAGGATTTGTTTCATGTGAGGTTCCTTGTTTCCCTTGATTCTCTGTGCTGAACACAAGGTCTTATCTTCATGTGGCTACTAAACACTGAGCCTCTTGGTTACCTGGAACAGCAAACACCCTTGGGCATCAGTGGCTTCACCACCTGCTTCTTGTCTTGGTCTTCAACTTCTTCTTCATTTTTGATCCCCAGGGATTTGTCTTACTTTTTGAAACCCTAGCTTTACAAATGATCTATTCCTTACATGTTGTTTAATATTTCGAGTGTCTTTTGGGGGAAAAGATATTTAGATTATCTAGTTTGCCATATTTACCAGGAATATAAACTGGCACATTTCTGAAAGATAAAATGCACATACTACTTGACTTTAAGAAATTCATTCTTTGAATGAAAATTTGGCAATATCTATCAATTTTCAAAATATACATAAATTTTATTCTGGCAATTCTACTTTCTATGAATTTATCCTACATATATACTCACACTTGTATAAAATGCCACATGAATAACACTGCTGCAGGCTTAGTGAAATGTGATGATTATAATCATGTAAATGTCCATCATTAGGAGACAAGTTGAATAAAGTACTTCCCACAACATTCTGCAATGGTTAAAAGGAGTTTAAAAGATCTACATGACCTAATATGGAAAAATGTTTATGATGCAAGTTGTATAACCTTCTTTATGTAAAGTATTCAAGAAATGCTTATATGTGCTTATTGATTCATTAAAAGCTTCTGAAAAGATACACAATGAACTGTTAACAGTAGTTTCTCCTACTATTGGGACTGAACTACTGTTATACAAACATTGTTTCTAACTAATGAATGTGCTAACTTGAAATGATTTTTTAGGGGCACCTGGATGGCTCAGTTGGTTGAGCTTCTGGCTTTGGCTCTGGTCATGATCTCCCAGTTTGTGGGTTTGAGCCCCGTGTCGGGCTCAGTGCTGACAGCTCAGAGCCTGGAGCCTGCTTCTGATTCTGTATCTCCCTCTCTCTTTGACCCTCCCCTGCTCACACTGTCTCCCTCTGTCTCTCAAAAATAAATTTAAAAAAATAAAAAACATGAACTGATTTTTTACCATCTATTCATATCATCTCCTTACTTCTTCATATTCACTAGCAGTGCTATTAGAGGCATTTATAAATAAAGATCTTCTCTACAAACTGTTCTACAACTCCTATCAGCCACTATCTGTCTCTTATTCTTTACCTGTCCCTTACCTGGCAATTATAATTCCAAGTAATCTGGTTGTCCTCTGCTGCTTTACTAGGACACTCATTACCTAATGCTCTAAATACAATGGCAGAGACTGAAAGAGGTAGATTTCTTGCCCCAAGACTTCTAATGGTTTACAGTGTGCATACGTGTATATAAAGGAGCTGGGATTTAAATGCCATGCCCCTACAGAGGAGAGAAAAGGGCTCACTGAGAATTAAGTGAAGAAGCTAGGCTATAGCTTTGGTTGTGCCACAGTCTGACCAGCAGGAGATAATAATTTCAACATCAGAGCCTGGATGCAGCTTCTGACTGGAGCTTGATTTTTCAACAAGCTGCTTAAATTGTAAGGACTAGTGACCAGATTAGGCATTTACACATTTAGGAACATTTTCTGGCATAATCCTAAAAGTTTTCCTTTGAACATCTTCATTCTTTCATATGATGAACTCTTGGTAGTGTACAGCTATAGAATTACTTAATTTCCCATTAGACTTAGATGCACAAATATGACAGACCCCACAGACTTATATGTAGCCAATCATAAACTAAATTGCGACTTCCTTTTTCATTCTCTTGGAAATAGGTTTCATATTCATGCTATGATGAAAGCTGGCCTAGATATTATCCTACACCTTGACTACAATTTTCACCATTTTGAGTTATGAGGTTTCAGATATTTTTGTGGAAATAGGGTATTTTGATTATGAGTGGTATTTGTTTTGATTTGGGTTGTTTGGTTTGGTTTTTTGTTTTGTTTTTATTTTGGTTTTGAGAAAGAATGGAGGAAATGATCAGCGAAAGGGAGAAGCTTTCCTTTGAGGAAAAAGACTATTTCCATTTTGAGGTGTTTTTCTCTTAATGGTATGATGCCATTTCCATAGGGTTTAAAAGAACACTATACTTTGTCTCTGGATGCATGAAGCACATCACAATAAAACTACACCTGCATATAAGCAGTATAAAATTGCAGGAGAGCCATGCCTTAGATTGGGGGCCCCCAGCAAAACCTTCGACCAGGACTTGGGTGCAGGGCACTTATTAAGGGATGATCCAAGTGAACAGGAGTGAAGGGGCAGTGAGACAAGAAAAAGAGAAAAGTAAGGCACGAGTCTGTCACTAGGACCTCTGAGAACTGTCCCTTATGGTTGATGTTTCTCCTGAGGGTAGTAATTCTCTCATATCTTCTTTTTTTTTTTTTATTTTCCAGGTAATAGCTCCTGACACGATTTTCTTTTTTTCGCCTTTATTGAGGTATAACTGACAAATAAAATTGTAATATATTGAAAGTATGCAATGTGATGATTTGATACATGTATACATTGTGAAAGGATTCCCCCCTCAAGTTAATTAACAGATTATTGAGATATCACTTCATATATTTACTTTTTTTTCTGGTAAAAACATTTAGGTTCTACCCTCTTAGCAAATTTCAATTATATATTACACTGCTATCAAACTATAGTCACTGTTATGCATTAGATCCTAAGACTCTATTCATCTTATAGATGGAAGTTTGTACCCTTTATCCAGCATCCCTCAAATTTTCCCAACCCCTAATTTTCCCAACTATCATTCTACCCTCTGTTTCTACGAGTTTGACTTTTTTTAAAAATTCCACAAAAAGTGACATCATGAAGCTTTTCTCTTGTTCTGTCTAGCTTATTTCTCTTTCTAATATTTCAATGTTCGTGTACAGAAGCACAACTGATTTTTGTATATTGATTTTTGTATCCTACAACTTTACTGAATTCGTTTACTAATTCTAGCAGTTTTACGGCAGAATTTAGGTTTTCTACATATAATATACCGTCTGTACAGATATTTTTTTACTTCTTCCTTCACTATTTGGATGCCTTTTATTTCCTTTTCTTGCCTAATTGCTCTGGTTAGGACTTCTAGTATTACAAAATAAAATAACAAAAGTGGCAAGAGTGAGCATCCTTGTCTTGTTTCTCATCTTAGAAAGCTTTCAGTTTTTTACCACTGAGTATAATGTTAGCTGTGGCCTTTTCATCTATGTCTTTATTATATTGAGGTATGTTCCTATTTTTTTAATTTTTTAATGTTTTTATTTATTTTTGAGAAAGAGAGAGACAGCGTGAGCAGGGAGGAACAGAGAGAGAGGGAAACACAGAATCTGAAGACAGGCTCCAGGCTCTGAGCTAGTGGTCAGCACAGATCCTGATGCAGGGCTCGAACCCACAAACCATGAGATCATGACCTGAGCCAAAGACGGACACTTAACTGACTGAGCCACCCAGGCACCCTTGTTCCTTTCCTTTTTTTTTTTTAATGTTTATTTGCTTATTTTGAGAGGGGGAGCATGAGTAGAGGAGAGGCAGAGAGAGAGGGAGACAGAGAATCCCAAGTAGGCTCTGCACTATCATGACAGAGTCCAACACAGAGCTCAATCCCACAAACCATAAGATCATGACCTAAGTCAAAACCAAGAGTCAGATGCTTAACCAACTGAGCTATACCAGGTTCCCCAAGGTATGTTCCCTTATACCCAGCTTGTTGAGAGTTTTTATCACAAACGAATGTTAAATTTTGTCAAGTGACTTCCACATCTATTGAGAAGACCTTATGATTTTTATCCATCATTCTGTTATTGTGTTGTATCTAATTTATTGATCTACGTATGTTGAACCATCCTTGCATTCCTGGGGCAAATATCATTTGATCTTGGTATATGATCTTTTTAATGTATTTTTGAATTTGCAAATATTTTGTTGAGGATTTTTGTATATATTTTCATCAGGGATATTGACCTACAGTTTTCTTTACTTGTAGTGTCCTTGTTCAGCTTTGGTACCAGGTTAATGCTGGCCTTGTAATATATTTGGAAATATTCCTTCCTCTTCTAATTTTTTCTAAGAGTTTGAGAAAGATTGGCATTAAATCTTCCTTAAATGTTTGGTAGAATTTAACAAAGAAGACATTTGGTCCCGGACTTTTCTTTGTTGAAAAGTTTTAATTACTTATTAAATGTCCTTAGTAGTAATTGGTTTATTCAGATTTCCTATTTCATCATGATTCAGTTTTGGTAGGTTGTATGTTTTTAGGAATGTATCCATTTCTTCTAGGTTATCTAATTTGTTGGCACATAACAGCTCATAGTAGTTCCTTATGATATTTAGTATTTCTGTGTTATCAGTTATAATGTCTCCTCCTTCACTTCTGATTTTACTTGAGTCTTCTTTTTTTTTCTTAGCCTAACTAAAAGTTTGCCAATTTTGTTTATTTTTCCTAAAAATCAGCTACTAATTTCATCATCTTTTCTATCGTCTTTTTAGACTATTTCATTATTTCCTTTCTGTTCATTGTTATCTCTTTCCTTCTACTGATTTGGGCTTAGTTTATTTTTCTTTTTCTAGTTAATTGAGGTAGAAAGCTATATTGCTTATTAGAGATCTTTTTTTCTTAATTTTGGCATGTATTGCTATAAACTTAACTCTTAGAACTATTTTTGCAGCACCCCAAAAGTGTTTGTATGTTGTGGTTCCATTTTTATTTGACTCAAGATTTTTTTTTAATTTAAAAAAAATTTAATGTTTATTTAAGATATTTTGAGGGAGAGAAAGAGACAGTGTGAGGAGTGGAGGGGCAGGGAGAAGAAGACACAGAATCTGAAGCAGGTTCCAGGCTCTGAGCTGTCAGCACAGAGCCTGATGCAAGGTGCGAATTCACAAACCATGAGATCATGACCTGAGCGGAAATTGGACACTTAACTGACTGAGCCACCCTGGTGCCCCTCAAGATGTGTTTTTAATTTCCCTTTTGATGTCTTCTTTAACCCAATGTTCAGCATTATGTTGTTTAGTCTCCATATACTTATAGATTTTTCAATTTCCTTCAAGTAATTAGTTTCCAGTTCCATGATATTGTGTTCAGAAAAGATGCTTGATATGATTTCAGTCTTCTTAAAGTTATTAAGATCTGTTTTGTGGCCTAACATATGATCTCTCTTGGAGAATATTCCATGTGCACTTGAGAAGAATGTGTGTATTCTGTTGGTGTTGAATAGAATTTTCTGTGTTTGTCTGTTAGATCCATCTGTTCTAATGTATACTTTAAGTCAAATGTGTCCTTATTGTCTTTCTGTCTAAATGATCGTTCCACTGTTGAAAATAAGGTACTGAAGTTCCCTGTTATTCTATATATTTCCCCTTTCAGATATGTTGGCATTTGCTCTATACATTCAGTGGGTCTGATGCTGAGTGCATAAATATTTGCAATTATTGTATACTCTTGTTTAAATGGCCCCTTTATCATTATATAAGCATCTCGTCTCTTGTTACAATTTTTAGCTAACTACATATCTTGTCTGATATATGTATAGCCACTCCTGTTTTCATTGGTTTCCATTTGCATGGAATATCTTTTTCCATCTCTTCACTTTCGTCTATGTGTTTCTTTAAGGTTGAAGTGAGTCTCTTGTAGACAGAAAAGAGTTAACTCGTCTCTTTTTTAATCCATTCACCACTACATGCTTTTTGACTGGAGAATCTAGTCCATTTATATTTAAGTAATTATTGATAGGAATGGACTTACTACTGTCATTTTATTAATTATTTTCTGGCTTTTTGGTAGTTCCTTTATTCCTTTCTTCCTCTCTTGTTGTCTTCCCTTGTGATTTTACACTTTCTGTAGTGGTTATATTTTGGTTACTTCCTCTTTACTTTTGTGTATTTACTATAAGTTTTTACTTTGTGGTTACCAAGAGGTTTACATAAAACATCTTATAATTATGACAGTATATTTTAAACTGATAACTTAATTTCAAATGCATACAAAAGCTCTACATTTTTTATACAACATAAAATGTGCATACACATTTATATACATATTTTATGTTCTTGATGTCACAATGTACATCTTTTTATATTGTGTGTCCATTAATAAATTATTGTAGTTATATTTACTTTTAATACTTTTATCTTTTAACCTTTAAACTAAAGTTATAAGTGATTTTATCCATCATCATTGCAATATTAGATTATTCCAAATTTAACTATATATTTACCTTTACCAGTGAGCTTGATACTTTCATATGTTTTCATATTACTAATTAGGATCCTTTCATTTCAGCTTGAAGAACTCCCTTTAACATTTCTTATAAAGCTGGTCTAGTGGTGATGAACTCATCTGGCTTTGTTTGTCTGGAAAACTCTCTCCTTAAATTCTTTATCTATATCTCTCCTTACATTCTGAAGAACAATTTTACCAGGTAGAATATTCTTGATTGGCAGTTCTTTCAGCACTTTGAATATATCATCCTACTTCCTTCTGGCCTGCAAAGTTTCTGCTGAAAAATTCTCTGATAGTTTTATGGGAGCTCCTTGTATGTTGATGTTCTCTTGCTACTTAAGATTCCCTATCTTAAACTTTTGACAATTTAATAATAGTATGTGTTGATGTGGATGACTTTAATGTCATCTTATTTGGTGTTATTTGGCTTCCTGGATCTGGATGTTTGTTTCTCTTCCCAGGTTACATAGGTTTTCAGCCATTATTTCTTTAAATAGGCTTTCTATTCCTTTCTCTCTCTTTTCTCCTTTGGGGACTCCTCTAATGAATACATTGGTCTGTTCAATGCTGTCCCATGAGTCCCTTAAGCTACCTTCACTGTTTCTTTTTTTTTTTTTTTCTTTTGCTCCTCTTCCTGGATAAATTTGACTTCTCTGTCTTCAAGTTCACTAATCTTTGCTTCCACTTGTCTAGTCTGTTGTTGAACTCCTCTGTTGAACTTTTCAGTTCAGTTGTACTCTTCAGCAATATGATTTCTGTTTGGTACTTTCTAATATTTTCTATCTCTTTGGTGAAATTCTCTTTACTCATCCATTACTTTCCTTCCCTTGGTAAGCATCTTTATGACTGTTATTTTGAACTCTCTATCAGGTAAATCACTTATCTCCGTTTAATTAAAATTGGTTTCTGGAGATTTATCTTGTTACATTGTTTGTTACACATTCCCCCTTTTTTCTCAGTTCCTTTACTCTCTGTGTTAGTTTCTGCACATTAGCTAAAACAGTCACTTCTCCTATTCATGACAGACTGGTCTTGTGTAGAAAAGGAATGCTATTGTCAATCAGCCTGGCCTGAGCTCCTGCTTGTCTCTAAATCTTTTGTGATTTTTCAAGCTACTGTCTTTATTATTGGTGGTTCCAGTAGTTGAGGGTGCCCCAAGACCTGACAGTGTTCCAAAAGGGAGGATAACAATTAGCACATAAATGCAGGCTGATTAGAAGCTAGACTCTCAGGCAGAAGCTGGGAAAATGTGATAACTAGTTAAGCCTCTGCAGGGAGAATCTGGGAGATGGGCATTTTTGCCCTCTTCCTATAAACCAAGCCTGGGTGTACAGCCATGGAGGAGTGCTCCTGTACCCATTTAAAAACTTCTTTGCTTCTTCGCCACAATTCTATGGGATTCATAAGTGCAAGTCTATTAGCTATCAGAGCAAGGTAACTCAGAGGTCCAACTCTCAGGCCACAAAATCTGGGGTGCCAGGCATGTGTACAAGCTCCGTCAAAAGAGATGTTGGTGACCTGGTTTTTACCATTGAAGTGGTTGAGGCAGAAGGCTATGAAAGTGCCCACCAACTCTCCCAGACTGCAGCTGACCCTTATTTGTATACAAATTAGTAGCCAGACCCTCAGGCAGTAGATGGTAAGGTATACAGTCAATTCTCTTCCAAGGAAAGATAGGAAGATGCACATTTTTGCCTACTCTATATTTTCTGAGACCTTGAGAACAAAACAGTGAATGTTCACCCACCTGTTAAAAATTACTTCTTTATTTTCCATAGTGCTGTGGGTCTTAAGGATGCAAGACCTACTGACTTTCAGATATAGGTGTATGGAGGACCCAACCCTTGAGTTGGAGCCTTAAAAGCTGAGACACTAGATATGTAATTCAGATCCTGAGCTCCCTAGGAAAAAGCTGGGAGGTAAGATTTCCCACTCAATGATATGGCACTGTGCTGGGGTGAGGTTTATGGTGAGAGTGTATCTTGGCCTTTCCTTCTCATTTGATGTAAGTATTTTCTCAGTTATCTGATATGTAGGAGTCATTCAGCTAGTTTCTGGATTTCTCTCAGAGGAAAATGCTCCATGTGTAGCTGTGGGAAGAGGGATATTCCAGAGCTCCCTATGTTGTTATCTTGGTCCTTCCCCACTTTTGAGGTTTTATTTACATCAAAGTCCATGCGAGTTGATGCTGAATTCTTTGTAAGATGAGATATGTTTAAAAAGAGATAGCAAAGATAGTTTGTGAGGTAATGTGATCTACAGGCACCAGAAGAGCATATTTGACTATTGGTTCTCCAATTATCTCTCATAGTAGCCTTCTTCAACATCAAAATCTAGTCATTCTTTGTATTTCCCAGTCCTCTATTAAAACAAAAACTTTTGGGGAGTGCACAATTTAGCATCTAACTTCAGCTCAGGTCATGATCCCACAGCTGGTGGGTTCAAGCCCCATGTAGGGCTCTGGGCTGACAGACCAAAGCCTGGAGCCTACTTAGATTCTGTGTTTCCCTCTCTCTGTCCCTCCCCCACTCACAATCTGTGTGTCTCCCTTGCTCTCTCAAAAATAAGTAAACATTACAAATAAAAATAAAACACAAACAAACATTTTTAAAGGAGGTATTTGGTGGCCACATTCAGTCACTTAACTCTATGTTCTCCATATCACTTCTTAGTGTGAAGAGCTGAAAATGACTTAAAAACCAGACATGTAATAAGAAGGTCATGGAAAGGTATAAAGGGGAGGACCACTGAAGGGTGAGGTAGGGAGAATTCTAGGTTATCAGCAAAAACATATGAATACCAGAACATTGAAAAGGTGCTTCACTTGCAAAACAGAGAAAATACTTTAAAAAACAAGTGTCCAAGCATATAATTTCCTAATTATGGTCAAAGATATACTGTAACTGAAAATCATATGAGAGATAAAAACATATGTGTTTGGAAAAGAACTTTAGGATTCCAATCCTATGGTCATGGTGATCTAAACAGAAATAAAACTTTCTTATTCCAAACTCATAGAACTTTTGGACAGTAGGAGATATTATGAAGAAGTGATATTAAACCTAAGAATAAGTCATAGAGGCTGGGAGCTGCAAGGCAATAAGTGCAGGAAATACAGCTTTGGACTAGAAGCAGAAGAAAGCTGGAAACTGGGCTTCCACATAAAGCCAAAGCCCCATAAGGACTGCTTCGGCCACGGCAACCGAACTGATACAACTCTACCCACCAGCTCAGCAAAGCAGTAAGTTGTTAGCCACCCAGAACACGGAGTAGAGAAAATTCTCCTGTGAGACAGCAAGTTATTCAGATATCTTTGCTAAAGGAATTACTTAAGGATGTACTTTAGGAAAGCAGGAAAAAAAGAAATTGAACCCTAATGGAAAGAATGAACTAAAAGAAGCAATGAATAGGTAAGAAACTCGTAAAACATCAACACCAACAATGATAACAATAATGTCATATTTCATGAATATTAAACAAGAAAGAACTTCAACACTGGACTTGTGAGACTCAGGTTGGATTTAAAAATAAGATCCAATGTTGATTCTAGGAACTACAACTAAACCATAAGGACACAGAAAGGTTAAAAATACATGATGGGAAAACATATCAGACAAATGTTAACTAAAGGAAATTTATATTAATATCAAGCAAAAATAATGGATGGGGAAAAACAGTATAGGGTTACATAATAATAATAATAAATTAATTCACTGAACTCGTATAAACCTAAAAACATAGCTTCAAAATATATATAGGGAAAACAGAGTTATAATAATAAAGGAAAGATCCACAATCTTGACTGCTTTTTTAACCTGCCTCTGTAATCAAAAGACAAAAAAACATTGAAGCTGTAAATGCTTTGATAACATAATTAATACACGTGCTGCAATGACAAGAATTACATAAAATAATGCACACAACGATTAGAAACCTTATATTATTTTTAAAACAAAAATGGAACATTTATAAAAGCTGTTCACATGTTAGGAAAAAGGCAAATCTCAAAAACCACCAAGGACAATAGCACACAGACCATGATATCTACTCAAAATGTAGTAAGTTTAGAAATCAGTAATGAAAAAATATCTAAAAATATTTCATATATTCAGAAATTTTAATGTACTTCTAAATTATGAGTAAAAGAAGAACTTACAATGAAAATTATAAAATATTTAAAACTAATTCACAAAGAAGAGTATATTTCAAAATATGTGGAGCACACCCAAATGAACAAATTTTAAACATGAAAAAATAAAAAACTAATGATTCAAGAGATTAGGAGGAAGTTGGTTGAATGAAAAAATAAATGTAAAAAAAGAAAGTGAATTACATGGGAAACAAAGAAATGACAGAAACAAACCTTAAACTTGTTTTTTGAAAAGAAAAAATAAAGGAACAATGAACTATTTTGTGATTAAGACTAATCATGGGATAAGCAGGAAAGCATAAATAAAACATATAAAAGTAAAGGGGGCCACAAATACAATAGACATTTTAAAAAATCATAACAAAATAGGCTGAGTAACTTGATGCCAGTAAATCTAGAAACAACAAAATTTGAATCGCTCTCTAGAAAAAGATAACTTATCAAAACAGACTCAGAAAATCAAGAAGTTGAATAGATCTATATCCATTAAAGAACTGGAATTGATAATTAAAAATATACACCCCTCCCCCCAAATCACACCAACCCAGCTGGCTTTTTACAGTTAAACTTTCAATGATCATTGTGATAAAATATTCCAGAGAATAAAAAAACACAGAAATGTTCCCAATCCACTGTAATGAGGATAGCATAACTTGACACCAAAGCTGAAAAAATACAGTTCTAATGAACTGAAATTTGTAACTCAGCTCATTTATGAGCATATGTGCAAAAACCCTAAAGATATTAGAACACCAAAACCAACTATTTATACTTTACACACACACACACACACACACACACACATTTATATAAATACAATGTAGAATTTATCTCAAGAATTCAAGACTAGCTTAATATTAGAAAATCTTTTAATGTATTTTAACACATTTATATACTAAAGGAAAAAAAACTATCTTACTATACACACAAAAAGTATTATTAAATTTAATACATAGTTATAATAAAAAGAAAACCCATCAGAAAACCAGGAATAAAAGGAAATTTCTTAAATGTGACAAAGCATTTTTAAAGTTTCTTTATTTATTTTGAGAGAGAAAGATGGAGAGCACACACATTGGGGAGGTGCAGAGAGAGAAGGAGAGAGAGGAATCTTACACAGGCTCCAACCTGTCAGCACAGAGCCCAAAGCAGGGCTTGAGACCACAAACCTCAAGATCATGACCTGAGCCCAAATCAAGAGTCGGATGCTTAACCAACAGAGCCACCCAGGTGCCCCAGTGACAAAGCATATTTTAAAAGACTACAGAAAACACCATAATTAATGACACAACTTTAGAAGCATTTATTTTAAGACAAAGAAGAAAAGAAAAAATGATTGGTATCACCACAACTGTTCAACACTCTTCTGGTGGCCCCAGCCAATGGAATAAGACAGGGGGAAAATAAACACCTTAAAATAATTACAAAGTCATCATTGTTAAGTAGGCTTGTTCAAAATTTTTGAAGGGTTTTGGCTGATTTTGATATTTCTGAACAGAGTAAGTATACCTTCCTAAAGGAAGACTCCTTCCCTGTTAGGTATAGATTTGTTAAATTACACATTTTCCCAATCAGATTTTTCTGATTAGAGGCACTCACAAGATGTTTTGATCCAAAACTGGGTGATGAGTAGGGTGTTATGTCATAATGACTAGTAATGTTCCCTTTAAGAAACAAAAGCAAATATGAACTATTGGGACTTCATCAAGATAAAAAGCTTTTGCACAGTGAAGAAATGATCAACAAAACTAAAAGGCAACCTATGGAATTGGAGAGGATATTTCCAAATGACATATCTGACAAAGGGCTAGTATCCAACATACATGAAGAACTTATCAAATTCAACACCCAAAATATAAATAATCCAGTTATGAAATGGGCAGAAGACATGAACAGACATTTCTTCAAAGAAGACATACAAATGGCTAAAAGACACATAAAATCATGCTCAACATCACTCGTTATCGGGGAAATAACAAATCAAAACCACAATGAAATACCACCTCACACCTTTCAGAATGGTTAAAATTAACAACTTAGGAAACAACAGATGTTGGCAAGGATGTTGACAAAGGGTACCCCTCTTACATTGTTGGTGGGAATGAAAACTAGTGCAGCCACTCTAGAAAACAATATTGAGTTTCCTCAAAAAGTTAAAAATAGAAGTACCCTACGACCCAGCAATTGTACTAGGTGCAATTTTTACAAAAATGCTGATTTGAAGGGGCACATGTACCTCAAAGTTTATAGCAGCACTACCAAAAATAGCCAAAATATGGAAAAAGCCAAATGTCCTTTGACTGATGAATGGATAAAAAAGATGTGATATGTGTGTATGTGTGTGTGTGTGTGTGTATAGTGAAATATACACACACTCACACACACACACATATATATATAATGTGGATATAATGTGGAATATATATATACATATATATATATATATATATATAATGGAATATTACTCAGCCATCAAAAAGAATGAAATCTTGCCATTTGCAACAACATGGATGAAATTACAGTATATTATGCTAAGAGAAATAAAGACAAATACCATTTGATTTCATTCATGTGGAATTTAAGAAACAAAACAGATGAACATAGGGGAAGGGAAGAAAAAATAAAATAAAGTAAAAACAGAGTAGGAGGCAAACCATAAGAGATTCTTAACTTTAGAAAACAAACTGAGGGTGTCTGGAGGGAAGGGGAGTGGGGGGTTGGCTAAATGGGTGATAGGCATTAAGGAAAGCACTTGTGATGAGCACTGGGAGTTACATGTAGGTGATGAATCACTAAATTCTACTCCTAAAACCAATGCTACACTATATGCTATATGTTAACTCACTTGAATTTAAATAAAATCTTGGAAGAACAAAAGGTAATAATGCTCCCATTCAGATTCAGGAGCCCTGAGTTACTTGATACATTGTACACTAATCTCAATTAGATAGGCAAAAAGGCAACATGTGGAGATATATTTGGCTAATACAAATCATGACAGAAGTGGCATGGATCTGGAGCTCTTAGCTATGAAAGCCTGGATGTAACAGCTTCTGTGTTATGATGGAGAGTACACCGTTCCAGAGACAGCAATTAGTGTTTTAATAAGATATCAAGGTGATTGTGATGCATGCCCAAGTTTGAGAGCCACTGCTCTGGAGAAACTCTTGCCCAAGTGCCCAAGAAGAAATATGTAAGGACGTTTAATGTGGCACTATTTGTAATACCAAAATAGGGGGGAACAATCTCAGCATCTTTGGAGAGGGAAGGGATAAATAACTGACTTAGTTGTATACAATAGATTCTACACATCAGTTCAAATGAAAGAACTATATCTCCAAGTTTAAATCTCCAAAACCTAATGCTAAATGGGAAATGCAAGGTGCAAAAGAATTTAAATGGCATGATACCATTTATTCAAAATTTTGAAACACACAAAACCATGGAATATATTATTTATGATATTTATGTAACTTTTTAAAAACACAAAAACATTGAGTGACTCATACACACCAATTTCAGGACAGTGGTTATTTCTATGTAGGAAAGGAAAATGAATTAGGGGTACCCTTTAATATTTTATAAGAAAATATGACAGCATTTTAATATTTATTAAATCTGATATGTGTTCATTGGTTTTTGCTATATTCTCTATACTTTTCGTCACATTTAGCTAAACCTTAATTAAAATAAAAAATATGTTTGGTTTTTTTTTCAAGTAAACTTTCATTTGATAAAATAGTTTTATAAATATCTAGTAGTATTGCCATGTTTCATTTCCTAGAACTTACTGTCAGAAAGAAGGTCAGTGCACAATCAGTAAAATGCTGTATCAAGCACCTCAGTAAATATGTATTTTTTAATGTTTATTTATTTATCTTGAGAGAGAGAGAGATAGAGAGAGTGGAGGAGGGGCAGAGAGAATCCCAAGCAGGTTCTGTACTGTCAGCCCGATGCAGGGCTCAAATCCACAAACGGTGAGATCATAACCTGAGCCAAAATCAAAAGCTGAAACTCAACAGACTGAACCACCCAGGCACCCCAGTAAGTATGTATTTTTAAATTCTGTTCATATTCAACTTGATCTCTGGAATTGCTGGCAGTCAACAATTTAGGAAGGACAAAATATATCAATCCCAAATGAAAACTATAAGAGTAACACAGATACAGGACTAGTATGCCTTGCATATTACAAGAGATCTAATGTTCTTTATTTTTTTTAATGTTTATTCATTTTTGAGAGAGAGAGGAGAGAGAGAGAGCGAGTGTGTGTGTGTGTGTGTGTGTGTGTGACCAGGGGAGTGTCGGAGAGAGAGGGAGACACAGAATCTGAAGCAGGCTTCAGGCTCTGAGTTGTTAGCACAGAGCCCAGCGTGAGGCTCAAACCCATGAACCGTGAGATCATGACCTGAGCCAAAATCAGACGCTTAACTGACTGAGCCACTCAGGCACCCCCTAATGTTCTTTAAATAAGGACATTGGGTAAACCTTTTTGTAAAATAAATAATCATTCTTGAATCTATTTGTAAGTTCCCATTTTCAAATGTTTTATTTTCCTGAAATATTATATACCTATAAAAATGTAAAAATTAGAGAACTCAGCTTTCTGGCATTGTTAGCTTTCCATATCACTGAAGGGGTAACTTAAGAACACTTTGAGGGGAGAAAGCCAAAATTTCAGACTAATCTATGTATCCATCTATTTAGTTACCTATCTATAATTTTTCCCCATCCATCCATCCATGACTTTCACATGTTCATTACAGACTATGCCAGCATTTAATAGTCAAGAGAAATTTGATAATTGTTAATTTACAATACCACACTGACCGGAAACAGGTAACTATAAGAATTGTATACACTTGCAGGATTTTATTTACTTAATCTTACAAAATCAGCTTCGAATTTCTACGAGGTAACATTAAAATGCAACACCCCTGGAAACCTAATTGAGTACACAAAGTATTTTTACTAATCTTTTGTGTACCAAAAGTGTATGTATTCTTAATATGTAGCTATTTAATCAAATATTTAACATTTTGAAGAAATGCAAAAATTGCTAACATGTGAAGAACTCTGAGAAATTGTAGGGAAAATGCTAATGAGACATCAGAGAAGAGCTCACCAAGACCAGGAGACTGAAATGAAGCTCTCGGAAAAAAGAGAAGGCAGAGGAAGTTGACCAAAGGGAACTTCTGAAAATGACAGGAGTGAAGTGCTCTGGTAGGAATCTTCAAAGAGAAGTGCCAGATACAAATCCTTAACTGACTGTAAACAAGGACAAGCTAACATGAAAGATGAGAGCCCTACTCAGCAGACTGCATCTCCTGATACCAGTACAAACGTTAAGTGCGTCGAATAAATGTGGGCATGATGGGATACGGCACTGAAACATCTGCTCAGTCATCAGATTTTCAGGAGCGCCTGGGTGTCTCAGTCGGTTAAGCATAAGCGTCTGGCTTCAGCTCAGGTCATGATCTCATGGTTCGTGGGTTTGAGCCCTCCGTCGGGCTCTATGCTGACAGCTCAGAGCCTGTGTAAGGACGAAGGTCTGAATCAAACTGACTCCATGACAGGCTTCAAGTTTTCCCTCTGACCTTAGAGGCCTACGTGTCGGTTTCCCAGAATCATTAGGCAATAAAAGGGCACAGATTGCTCAACCAGGGACTACCCTAGTAACACCCAATCAGAAGTGGACAGCTAAAATGCTTAACATTCCTAAGGGAAGGCCTAGAGATAGAAGTTGTAGATAATCACTTATTGCTTAAGGCTAGTTACACCCTACATGGGGGTCCTGGGTCCTGTAATTGGTTAATACTCTAAATGTTGTGATTGGGTCCCACGAAAAGTAAGAAACACTCTAAGCGATGTGTATGGTTAAAGTTACTCCCAATGATGTTATGCGATAATGATTGGATCACTGTACCTGTGTCACAATTTCCTGTAACTCCCCCTTCCCAAACCCCATAAAAACCCTGCTCAGCCCTTGTTCGGGGCTCTCAGCACGGATCCACTGTGCTGGTAAAGTCTGTGAGCCCGAGTTTAGGCCCGGCCAGCCTAAGCCTGTAATAAAGCCCTTTGCTTTTGCATGCATGACTCGGTCTCCCTGGTGGTCCCTGGTTTTTGGGGACGATATTGAAATCTGGGCATAAGACCTGGAGCCTGCTTCAGATTCTGTGTCTCCCTCTCTCTATGACCCTCCCCTGCTCGTGCTGTCTCTCTCTGTCTCCCAAAAACAAAAAATTAAAAAATAAATAAATAAAAAGATTTTTGTTGCACACATTGAGAAGCTAAAAAAATCTAGTCAACATATATACAAGGGGGCATTGGGATAGAATCACTGCATTTAGTCACAAACCATATGGTTTTCTCAAGGGTAACAATTATACCAATTAAGTATTGTGTCTAAGATAGTTCATTGTGTTTATGACGCATTATCAGTAAATATGAATAAATAAAACCAGTTGGTATTTTATCATTTACACTTAAGAGTTGCTAGAACTCTATATGTTCAGTGCTCTATGTCACAAATCTTCAGAAATAGTGAGAATCATGATGAGGACTTCTGCAAAGTATCATAGGTTTGAGGTAAAAAGGGAAAGACTTTGCCAAAACTTAAAGTCGGAAGAAGATGGTATCAGCACAAGCTTACAGTCAATGCCTGACAGTAGTTGCTTTTCCGCTCTAGAAAGGCATGTCAGTGTAACTGAGGGTGTGGATGATGGTACATGTGAAAACCTCAACTCCCCGAAGTCTTCCAAGATTAGGTGAGAAGTAAATCAGGGGCCTGAACCAAGTGAAATATTGGATTGGTTCAGATGCAGTTTGAAGTATCTTGGTTTGTGTTTGGTTTTTTGCTAGTTTAAGCCCTTTTTTTTTTCAGGTTTCTTTTTTTTTTTTTTTTAATTTATGTACAAGTTAGTTAGCATATAGTGCAACAATGATTTCAGGAGCAGATTCCTTAATGCCCCTTACCCATTTAGCCCATCCCCCCTCCCACAACCCCTCCAGCAACTCTCTGTTCTGTATATTTAAGAGTCTTCTGTTTTGTCCCCCTCTCTGTTTTTATTTTTGCTTTCCTTCCCTTATGTTCATCTGTTTTGTATCTTAAATTCCTCATATGAGTGAAGTCATATGATATTTGTCTTTCTCTGACTAAGTTCACTTAGCATAATACCATCTAGCTCCATCCATGTAGTTGTAAATAGCAAGATTTCATTCTTTTTGATTTTGATTGCATACATTGGATGGACATTTGAGCTCTTTCCATACTTTGCCTATTGTCAATAGCACTGCTATAAACCTTGGGGTGCGTGTGCCCCTTCGAAACAGCACACCTGCATCCCTTGGGTAAATACCTAGTAGTGCAATTGCTGAGTCCCAGGGTAGTTCTATTTCTACTTTTTGAGGAACCTCCACACTGTATTCGAGAGTGGCTGCACCAGTTGCATTCCCCCCACCAGTACAAAAGAGATCCTCTTTTTCTGCATCCTCACCAGCATCTGTTGTTGCCTGAGTTGTTGTTTTAAGCCTTTAAACACACAATACACTGGTTTCTAAACAAACTGTTAGGTGGATTTTACTTCTTGTTGGAGAGAGAGTGTTACTGAAAAGAACCATACAAAAATTAGGGGTTATAGTCCATTCTCTAATGGCAAGTATTTTTCAAATATTTTAGCTGTTTCTCTTTGTGTTCATCTTAATCTTTCTAAAAAGTGTGCTTAGAGTGCCATGTCTTGACTCATGGATCCTGGACACTAACCATTGACTTACCACACCATTTTGGTGAGGATATAGCTCACTTACAGCCACCTTCCTCTCCTCATTTTTCTATCATAAATATATTCAATAGGGGTTTTTTTAGACAATGCAAAAGTCAGACTTTATTAAACATTTAAATATTATTTATTGCTGAGTTATGCCATTGACTATGATTACCTCTTCGTGCAACTTTTTTTCTCTGAAGTCAATAATTGTTCTTCCTTAGAATCGGCAAAGATTTTTATTGTTGTGTTGTTCTAGTGGCTAGATCTTACCATACCATTTAGGAGCAATTGAATTCAACTTCTCATTTGGTGAAAGCAAGAAGATGGTCATTTTTCCCTGGAGCCTTTCACCTCTGCTTCCCGTCTGCACTGGTTGCTTTCTAGGCCTAAGCACGTGCTGTCATCCTGGGATCTTCCCTCAGTACCATCCTGAGCATCCCCTACATGTTCCTGCTGCTTCCTCAATCTCAAACCTCCTCCTTCTTGGTTAGGCCCTCATTGTGGTGGAGCACATCCTCCTGTGGCTTCTTGAGAGAAGGCAGACGGATAAGGAAGGAGGGTGAGGGGTTTCATCATTCAAAATGCACATTTTAACCTGATCTCCCTGTTTTCGGCTCAGCACATCACTCTCTGCCCCTCCTCTTCAGTTTTTAACTTCTGGATTTCATGATAGGTTCTTTATTTAATAAAGATTATTCCAGAGAAGGAAACTTGTTACAATTCCAGCTTTATTTTGTTGGCAAGAGCCAGGATTTGTTATTTTTACAAAGCATTTGTAGGCCCAAAACATGGAGTATTCAGAGTAAAGGGTTTCTACCATCAGTAACAGAGTAGGGAGAATATAATTTATAATTCAATGGCATTTCCAGTATATGAGGTGGAAGCAAAAGCCCTTTCTAGGCTGGGAGAAGGGAAGCAAGAAAGTGGAGACTTAGTAAAAGTCTATTTTCTGCCAGGCCATGTTGGAATTAAAACCCCAAGGAATAACTCACAGACAGCCTTGGGGACCACAGGGGGCTATGCCCATCCCCACTTTTCAGAGCACAGCCCAGGAAGATTCAATGTAAGCAGAGGGGTAAGGCATCCTGCTGAGAGGGTGACCTTAATTGGAATCTGATTCCTCTTCTATCACGGTAGATAAATGGGGAAGACACACAGTGATATGCGTTGGTCTCAATTTTTCCTGGCGGCAGCCTTGGGTTACACACTACCTTGGAATAGCAGAGTTATAAGCAGAGTGCCTATGGTAATGTGGTTAAGCTGAGCCACGGTGAGAGGCTATGCCTGCCGCGTCAGTCAGAATTCTGAAAGCCTGTGGAGCGTTTTCAGGTTGATGCACATGCTGATGTGGCTGAGAATGTGGACACTGAGCATGACTGAAGATCATCCACAAAGGGCCATTCTCCTATTCAGATGATCCTTCTTTACTCTAGCTGAAGTGAAAAGTTATCCTAGAGCACAGTGCACAAAGAGCAAAGAGCAAAACTATCATCAAAACTTAGGTAAACACACTTTTGGCATCCTCCTCAGTAAGTCACGCATCCTTTCTCTTTCTCCAGAGTCCACATGAAAAGTCTGTGGCATCCAATGACCGTCTGATAGCAGAAAGAACTTGAACTGTAGCGTGCAAGAGTGGCTTCTACCCTTGCGTGCCATGGGCGGGAATGTTAACTGGTGCAGCCATTATGGAAAAGAGCATGGCGGTTTCTCAAAAATGATCCAGCAATTCCCCTGCTAGCTACGTGTCCAAAGAAAATGAAATCATTATCGAAAAGAAATATCCACACTCCCCTATTCACTGTAGCATCATTCACAACAGCCCATACATTGAAACAATCTATGAATAGACGAATGGATAAAGAAAATGTTACACACACACACACACACACACACACACACACACTGGAATATTACCTAGCCTTAAAAAAGGAGGAAATCTTGCCATTTGTGACAAGATGGCTGAAACTGGAGGACATTATACTAAGTGAAATAAGCCAAACACAGAAAGACAAATACTCATAATCTCACTTATATGGGAAATCTAAAATAGTCATACTCCTAGAAACAGAGAATAGAATATGGTTGTCAGGAGCCAAGGGGAGGGAAAAATGAGAAGATGTTGGTCAAAGGGTACAAAGTTTCAGTGATGCAAGATGAATAAGTTCTGGGAATGTAATGTACAGCATGGTGACTATGGTAAACAAAACTCTATTGTATATTTGAAATTTGCTGAGAGGGTAAATCTTGAGTGTTCTCACCATACAAAAAAGATGGTAACTATGTGAGGTGATTAATATGTTAATTAGCTTGAGTTTAGTGATCACTTCACAATGTGTGCATATATCAAAACATCACTTTTATACCTTAAATACATACAATTTTTATTTGTCAGTTACACTTTAATAAAGCTGAAAAAAAACAGTGAGCTCTAATCCATTCTTTTAGTAACTAACTCTGTGACCTTGAACCAGTCACATCTCTTCTCTCAGCTTCAGTTAGCTCTTCTGTAATTGAAGGGGTTGAACTGTGCCTTTGTCCTATGGGTCATCTGAATGCTTCGGCAGGAAAAGCAGCTGAATAATTTTAGGTGGCTGAAGTGAATAAAAATTAGATTTCAGCCACACTACTCTTATTATTAAATAGCTACCTAATCAGACCTCTCTTTCATCCCAAATTAATCTGTAATGATTTAAATTACAACTTACAGTTTTTGAAGTGCTTGCTCCTACATTTTCCCCCTTTTCCTCCCTTCAACCTTTCTGTGGTAAATAGGGCACGCATTTATATATCCATTATTTTTCTCCTCGGGAAAATGTACAACTCTCACCCCAGGATCCCCATGGTCGATAGCAGCAAGTCTCATGTCAAGATCCCTAGAGGGCACCTATTACAAATTCTTGTTCCCGAGCTCTATTCGAGACCTACTAAATCAGAATCTCTGAGACTGAGGACCTGGGATTTGTTTGCATTTCCCTCAAGGTGATTTGTATACACTTCAAATTCGACAATCATAGTTTACAGAACATCTGACCCCTACTATGTGTCAGGCACTGTCCTAGCTGCTTTAAATATATATTTTTTCATTCAATCATCATAACTGCTCAGTGAAGGGTATATTGTTTTTAAATAAACTCTTTTTTTTGGAATAATGTTAGATTTGTGGAAATGTTGCAAAGATACAGTGACAGTGTATCCTCACCCAGTTTCAGGGCCCCTTATTTTTATTATTTACACCACTGTGGTTAGTTTGTCAAAATTAAGAAACCAACAGTGTTAATTAGTGTTAAGTGAACTGAATTTTATTCGGATTTCACCCAGTTTTTTCATTCGTGTCTTCTTTTCTGTGCTAGGATCTAGTCCAGTAGAATACATTGCATTCAGTTGTTATGTGACTGGTCTGTGACGATTTCTCTGGTCTGTGACAGCTCTTCAGTGTCTCTTTTTGCTTTGGTGACCTTGGCAGTTTTGAGGAGTACTGGTCAGGTGTTTTGTGGAATGTTTCCTCAAATTGGGTTTGTCTGATATCTTTTCTCATGGTTAGACTGGGGTTATACGTTTTTTTCAAAGAATACCGCAGAGGAGAAGTGCCTTTCTCATCACATGATCTCAGGAGCTCATGATATCATATGACATCACTTGGTGATGTTGAAAAAGTATATGCTGGTAATCCCAATTCAACCAATGAGGAAACAAAAAGTTTATCAAGCCCAGTGTTCCACGGCTGCTAAGTTATAGAATTGGGGTAAAAATTTCATTTCCTTTTTCTGTTGTTTTGGTTGTAAGTGACCACTCCCCCCATAAAACTCTCCATTCAACCGGACTTGTCATTCCCCTGCATTGTTTTATGCTCTGCTCAACACCCAGGTTTTCCATGTTCTCCGGTATTCAGCTCAAATCCAACCTCCTCTCTGAAACTCTCCATGACCCCCAACCTAGTCTTATTTGACGAAATCCTGAAGCACTTACTGTCTGCCTCTAATATTCCACTCTGTGCATATTTTCTTAACCTCTGTCATTCCAAGCTAAAATGGAACGGATAAGGAAGAGAGATCAATCTGCATGAGAATCCATTTGTTCCCAAACTGAATGACCTTGATACCTTACCATCTTCAATCTGCTACAGGATGCTTCCAAACCACAAATCTAATTATATCATTACTCTGCTTAAAACTTTTCAATGTCTTCCCATTATCTGTGACATAAAGTCCAAATGCTTGATCCTCACATATAAGGCCTTCATGTGACCACTGCCTATTATTTCACCTTATCTCCAGCCATCACCTCACTCTCCACTCCACAACACCCTACGTTTCAATTGTGATGAACAATTGGTAATTTCTAATGCCCCATTGCATCTCTAAGCCCCAGGCGTTTGCATCTGCTTTATCAGTGAGGACGCCATTGCAGAAGCCTCCAGTCCAAACTGGAAGACAGAACAAGGACAATCATAACATCAGGTAACAGGAACCCGAAAAGCAGGGACGGTTGTCCAGCAACTCAACAATGTCATCAAAGACCATGGTCTATTTCTCTCTTTATTTTGCCATCCTCAGAAAACTCGATTTGCCCTCAGACTGCTTCACTTTATAGTCATAAGGTGGCTACAGTAGTTCTAAGCATCCTTTCCAAGCACAGCAACAACTAGAGACAAAAACAGGGCAATCTCTTCTAGAGCAAGACACATTTTCTAAAGCCGCTCAAACAGATTTTCTTTAATATCTCATTGGCCCAGACTGGTTGACATACCCACCCCTAGGCTAATCAAACAAGAGTAATGGGGGGCGCCTGGGTGGCTCAGTCAGTTAAGCAGCCGACTTCAGCTCAGGTCATGATCTCATGGTTTGTGGGTTCGAGCCCCGCGTAGGGCTTTGTGCTGACAGCTAGCTCAGAGCCTGGTGCCTGCCTCAGATTCTGTGTCTCCCTCTCTCTCTGACCCTCCCCTCCTTGTGCTGTCTCTCTGTCTCTCAAAAATAAATTAAAAAACATTTAAAAAATTAAAAAAAAAAGAGTAATGGTCCTACCCTAATTGGTTTAAACCAATCAGCACTTACTCCTGAATGTAGGTATAGGTCAGGGAGAGGGAGAAGACATCTGAGCAAAATGTCGGCTGTTCCATAAAGAAAGAAGGTAACAGGGGCACCTAGGTGGCTTAGTTGGGTAAGCAGCTGACTTTGGCTCAGGTCATGGTCTCACAGTTTGTGAGTTCGAGCCCCACACTGGGCTCTGTGCAGACAGCTAAGAGCCTGGAGCCTGCTTGGATTCTGTGTCTTCCTCTCTCTCTGCCCCTCCCCTGCTCGAACTCTGTCTGTCCCTCTCTCTCTCTCTCTCAAAAATAAATAAGCATTAAAAAAAAATCTCAGAAAAAAAAAGGTAATGGGTGTTGACTGGGCAACCAGCGGTGTCTGTCACAGTTACTGTTGCTTCATCTTCCTTATCTGCGAGATGTACTCCTTCCCACCTTTTAAGACTCCACTCAAATATTACCACTTCCAGTAAGCCTTCTCTGATATTGTCAGCCACAATCCTCTGAACTCCTATATTACTGGGTTCATGCCTCTACTATAGCACTTATTACATATTAGCCTTCTGAGTTCAACCTTGTTGACAGAAAGAGGAAAAAAAGAAGAAAGTAAGAGAAGGAGGGAGGGAAGAACTTAACTTCTCTGAGTCTCAGGTTGTTCATCTATAAAATGAGAATCGTTTTCATTCCTAATGGTCGTTTTAAAGATTAAATGGTATAATAAAAAAGCACACCACACAGTTTTTAACACATAGCTTCTCATGGATTTTTGGAGAACATGCACTCATCCCATATTGTGTAAATACCACCCACCTACTCTTCACACATATTTCCTAGAACAATGCTTCATACAAGTATACTTGCTCAATAAATGTGTGGATAGGTTGCTTCAATCTAAAAAAATAGAGATTACGGAACAAATTAAACAACCAGTTCAGCTTGCCACGTCCTGATTTCCTTTATTAGACTGGCTAAGAGAACTTTTTAATAACATTTCCCCAATTCTCTATTAACAGAACTCTTAATTGAGGTTTTCCTACAGCCACCCAGAATATGAGATCTGTACTCTCCGCTTCAGTGACCTTTCACTAGGCATTCTTTTGCTTTTCCACTCCACTCTCCTCAGTATTCTGGGCTTCATTTCAGATCCGTCCTTCTGAAGTATGCTTTCCTCCCCTTCCTAACACTTCTTTGTTGCTAAAAATAGGTGATGTCCCTTTGGAGCAAAAACACTTGGCAAATCAGTTAGCTTTTATAGGTACAGCTTTACACTGGTCCCTGCAAGAATGGGGGATGGATGAAGTAAAGGAAGAGGCTTGCCACGATCTCTCTCTCTGTGCCCCTACATTCCTCAAAGGAGTCTCCAAATGTATGCAAAAATAGTAATACCATACTCATCAAAAATGCACAAGCTAAAGGATGTTAAGTGAGACTTTGCAGAATACTAAAGAGTAAACAAAACAGCTGGCTCAGGAGATCACCAGGAAGCATTTTGAGGAAACATTTAATTAAAGGGCCCCATGCCCAACCCAACAAACCGGGGCTGGAACTCTTGGTGATTACAACTTAACAACACACCTCTTGGAGGAAAACTGGAGCATGCAGTATGGCCAGTTTCCTTCAGACTGTCATGGATATAGTTAGGAATTCTCTTACTTAGATCTCTCCTGGTATGTACTGTCAGCTCGGGTTCTGCTTATACTCAGTTCTATACATACTGTGAAGTTTTGTGACATTAATACTGAAAGAGGCATCAATCAGTATATTCCACATTTCTTCTCACGCATTGGATATTTGCTTGGAAATAGTCTATTTCTCTGCAAGTAAAAATGTTATATTAGATACAATATTTAATCTTCCTCACATCATATGTGTGGATTAATGTATTCATGTAGATAGACCCATATCTCCATGGGTATCGAGGCATGAACATGTTATTGCACACATGTATACATTCATGCACATATTTGTATATGTACATACTTCAAAATGAATGTGTTTTTACCACTTTGCACTCCTGAAACTCATCTCTGAATCTGTACTGCCCTAATTTCTTTGAATAAAAGTAGAAAAATTACAGCACAAACTGAAATGGCTCAGAGGCCTAAATTGAAAGGTAACTAGCCCAATTTCGTACTCAATTAAATCCTATTCTGTTTAATCTATCAGCAACTGTGTCGACCTGCTTGTCAACTGCTCTCTTCTGATTCTTATGTCCTTAACTCAAAAACCATGCCACCTTCTCTTTATTTCTAAAGTTCATGCCAAGTTTCCTGCCTGCTATTCAGTATTTCATACATATTCTTAGGGTCAAGCTTCTCATGGCTTGATTTGTAGGCCTCTGGTTATCTGTCAAAAAGATTCCTTAGGTGTAAAAATAGTCCAAAGAGTGAGTCACACAAAGATGGATATGGAGGGTCAGAGGGAAGTGTGAAGAATTAGAAGTATTCTCTAATGAAAATTAGTATTATCACAGAATAAAGCACAAAGAGTCGATCAACATCAAAACAATATTATCACTGATGGGTTATCCAAATATTAACATCTCTAGTGCTGGGGAATGGACAGCCACCACCAAGCATGCCTTCCAACCATGATGACACTTTTTCATCCATTGAGGTCATATCTGTCTTCCTGTAGTTTCTACCATTCAAATATTCATCTAAAGCCCATTAGAGTGGTTGTCCTCTAGTGCTGCTGCTTTGAGAATCTGATGAAAATGATAAGCCATTTTCACAGAAAACTGCACATGCAAAAATATTTCTTGCAATTTCATGGAACTCACAAGTTCTGTGAAGCCTACCCATCCATAGACTCCCTGGTAAAGAATTCCTCACTACCGTTTTGTACTTGGTAGAGATATCAGGGAAAAATAAGCCACAATTTCCTCCTTCAAGGAGCTTACCTTCTAATAACAAATGCTTGTGAAACATCTAATAGCAAAAAGTAGTGTATGGTAAAGTACTCATCATATATGGGAGAGAAGCAGAAAATTCTACTCTTGCCTATACAGCAGGATGGATGTCCTTGAAATGGCCACCATGCACTCACATTCCATATAGGAAGTAAAAGCCTTCTGCCGTGTTCTCAGAAACATCATCTGGTAGCACAACACCAGGGGAACAGAGAAGGGGGCTCATCATGGTCAGGTATATGGTACTCAATAAATGTTTAATGAATAAGTAAATGATCCAAGAATAAAATGTTCCTTGATCTTCCAGAGGAGAATTTCATTAGCCTCCAAGCCTCCTTAAGCTTCTGTCCACTTCACCACTTAATCCAAGAATGTCAAAGTATTTCTAAACCCAAACAAACCTCTATGCCATATGTTTTAGATGAATTTTAAAAGGTTAGAAAGGTGTGTCCAAGGTCACAAAAGCCAAACTATAGAATAGAATGCAGAAGGTTCTCCATGCCAATCAAATCTTAGGAAGAGTACTGGCACTTCTGTTTTAATTTCTTAATAATGATACCTTCTAACAGAGTGATTGGATAGCTTTCAGAAGAAGTGATTAATTTTCTTTGAAACTCAGATGTTAACTCTGCTTTCTTTATAGGAGGGTGACCTTGAAGCCAAGAAACTTCATCAAATCAAGTAACTGGAAAAAACCTCCTAGCTGGTCCACAATCATTTCCATTTGCCTTATACAAAATGTGTTCTTTCAGCTTGGATTGTTGGCCTTTAGTTCTTTACGTGTCTATCATATACTGTAAGGAAGACACACAATGACTTGTTCCTAAGTCTGATGGTGCAGTACAAATAGGCGGCAACTAAATACAGAGACTCCAGGGGTCTTGATATGTTATTCAGTAGCCAATTAACAGTTACTAATGCAGTCTAGAATATGCATACATTCTTACCATAGTGTTGATAAATGAACGGGAAAATGTCCTTATTTTTTCAGTTAATATATACAGAGCCAGTGAGTTCAGAGAAACAATTTAGAAGTGTAATCCTGAACAGATGGCTTCTCTCCACATGCTATCTCTGAAGGGGATTTTTTTCAAGGTAAATAGACACAAATGTTTTGGCGCATTGTGTACCAAAATATAGATTTCACAAGAAGCATTTTCCAGCATGAAACAAGTTTCCTATTAATCACATTTTATGACAGAGACAAAAACTGGTCTGGGAGCTGGCTTAAGGCATACACTGCCATTCCATCATTAAATTACTCTCATTGATAGACATTATGTTCAATTACTTCTAAGATATTTAAGTCATTTTAAATCTGCCCATTCTCTCCCCCTCATTCCTATACCCACCTCTCCCTGTCCAGCTAGTTCCTAACAACATTAGCCACAAAGGCAGTATGTCTCTCTTCCTCAAAAAACTATCGATAGAACTCCCTTATGACCCAGCAATAGCACTGCTAGGGATTTACCCAAGAGATAGAGAAATGCTGATGCACAGGAGCACATGTACCCCAATGTTCATAGCAGCACTGTCCACAATAGCCAAAACATGGAAAGAGCCTAAATGCCCATCACCTGGTGAGTGGATCAAGAAGATGTGGTATATATACCCAATGGAATACTACATGGCAATGAGAAAGAATAAAATCTGGCCATTTGTAGCAAAGTGGATAGACCTTGAGGGTGTCATGCTAAGCGAAATAAGTCAGGCAGAGAAGGACAGATACCATATGTTTGCCCTCATAGGTCTAACAGGAGAACAGGAGAAACCTAATGGAGGACCAGGGGGAGGGGAAGAGGGAAAGAGAGTTGGGGAGAGAGAGGGACGCAAAACTTGAGAGACTATTGAATGCTGAAAATGAACTGAGGGTTGAGAGGAAGGAAAGGGGGGAAAGAGGTGGTGGTGATGGAGGAGGGCACTTATGGGGAAGAGCACTGGGTGTTGTATGGAAACCAATTTGACAATAAACAATTAAAAAATATAAATAAAATAAAATATTCATCTTCTTAAAAATTTTAATGAAATAAAATGTTTCTCTTCTATCCCACAAAGTATGAGTGTATTTACTAAGAACATATATTACTGTTTCATTAACTTATTTATTCAACAAATATAATTCAGGGAGCTACCCTATGAAGGGGTAAAAGATACAAGTCCCAATTCTGTCACTGATTATATGACATAAATAAAGACAATCCTAACTTCATCCCTTAGTTTCACCATCAATGGTATATGACCTGCTCACCTGAAAAGTCTTTGCATAAGTATGTCCATTTTTCATTCATTCATTCATTCATTCATTCAACAAATTTTCATTGAGTCCCTACACTGTGCTGAGCACTGGCATAGTACTATGGATATGATAGTAAACCAAACAGACCCGAGCATGACCTCACAGACCTTACAGCCTAAACTGTAAGAATAAACAGAAGGAATCAAAAGTGAAGGTTGGATTTGAACAGGAAAGTGAAAGATATCCTAACTTGGGAGCCTTTGGGCTATAACCTTTTTTTGCCCAGAGCTCTAGAAAATGCTCCAGAGAAATTATATGGATTACAAGAGAAAAAACATTATCAAATATGCAAAAAGGGACCACCTCATAACTGCTTCATATCCCTGTTGGCTCAAAACATGAGTTCAAGTACAATCCAAAATATTTTTTCTTCTGCGTGTGCTTTCCTATCCTCCTCTCCTCCTCCCTAATTGCTCATGGTGGCTTTTTTTTTTTTTTTTGGAATTAAGTCATTACAATCTAAGTGTATACACAGGACTTTAAACACAAATGTACAAACAGGAGCAGAATCCTCCACAATACCAGATGATGCGCTACCTTCTCTAGTCCAATAGTTCCTACAACATGGAAAGTGACCACTAGAAGACATGAAATTATTTTAGGTGGTACATAGATAAAATTTTCTTAACGGTTATGTGTTTACCTTAATGTGTATAAGGAAAAATATAAACAAGCATGTAAAAACCATGATTTCACTGATTTGGGGGCTTACTTCGAGGCTAAAGTAGATAGCCATATAAAAGTCTACTTTATGCAGACCACATGAATTACAGGAGCAATTCTCAGGTGTGCCCACGAATGTTCCCACCCTTCCACCATAACTTTAGAGACACAGGGAGCAGAAGTGCTACCTCTAGCAATTGGATCTCCCATCCTGAATGACCAATCTTACCTTGCAACGATCATGTCTGAGACAGGCTATACTTATTGAAAACAAAAGCTCCAGAAATCATCTTGGGGAAACCTTAACTGGCTCAACTTCAGCCCAGTTCACCCCTTAAAGCAAACCTTGTGGCCAGGGGATGAAATTCTCAAATTGGCCAGTCCTAAGCCTTGTTGTCCCCTCTGGAACCTGGGGCTACAGCAACCCCACCTAAACCATATGGATTAACCATCGGGGAGATGTGGTCCCACAAAAGAAAACTGAGAAACTGTTCTCTGTATGTATAATGAGAATATACATTATATTAAATTATGTTATTGTGAGGATTAAAAGAAATAAAGAATGTACTTTGCTTGACAGGGTTCAAAAAATGGTGGAACTAGCAGCAATAACAATTTTTATTGTTTGTTAACATGATAATTGTTGCTATAGTAATAGTTTCTAAAACAGTTTTAGGGCCACATTTTGTTAACTTAATTATTTTATCAATCTACAAATGAAGGACAATTATTTGAATATGACCTTTGGAGAGGGATTAAGTCAAAATAGCACTTCCTTCATCTTAAATTTATCATCTTCATGCACAATCAAGGTACTCTGAGTTACCACAATCAAATGTTCAGTGTCTCATCAAACAGGTTTTGCTTCATTCTTAAGTGACATGCAGTTTTGTCATAGCATAACTTTATCTAAATGATTATACACCAACAGTTTATTTATGGTAATGCTATATTTATAACAATGGATTGCAAAGTATTTTTCATAGAGCCCATATGATAATGTGAGCTAATTTAGTGTTTAGAGTTTCAAAATTAAAAGTAGTGACAATAATAATAAAACAACAGCATCGGCGAAACATTACTAGAATCTTTACTTTTTTAAAAAGCACATTATGTAGTCAGGGAGAACTGTTAAAACAAATGTGAAATTTAAAAATAACAAAATAAAATCAGGTATAGCTCTGTGGACCAAAGATGTATATATACTTTAAATAACCCAGTTAATTGAAGATTTATGATAGACTGGCATAAATTAAAGAGTTAACCAAAAAATTTCTAGTAAAATAATATATGAATAAAACATATTTGGTTCTTTATTTTATGAGTAGACTTTAGATTATCATCTGTTAATTTTATCATGAAAAAACACATAATAAATATAAAGTATTAAATAAGTTTCTTCAGTATCTTAGGCCCTTAACAAAATACAAAAATAAACTTTTAAAATACACAGTATATTTATTTTACCTTTATTTCTGCAAATTTTGACAATACTAGAGAAATGACACAAAAGTGGGTGAAATACTGTCTAAATATCATAAACTTAAAATACTCTGGAATAAGTTATAGTAAAGAATTTTAAAATCTTGGAACTGTATATGCTAGGTATGGCTGATTTTTTAAAATATAAAAAATGATAGCCAAAAGAGAAAAAATGAGCTCACCATAAAGTTAAATTCTATCTTGACTGTCAAATAAATGATATGTGAACAGAGGTAGCTAATCTCCTACCTTTATCTCAACTGAATTAGGAAAGGCATGAGAGTTTTGCTTTTAGTAAAGAATTATAAGTTCCTGTTTCTTTAAAATGTTTGCATCTATGTTCGTGAAGGATATTCGTCAGTAATTTTTCTTTTGCTGTAATGTCTGGTTCTGCTATTGGGGTAATCTGCTGGCCTCATAGAAGAGAAGTAAGTATTCCCTTCTCTTCAATTTTCTGAAAGCTTATGAGAATTAGCGGTTTTCCTTCCTTAAAAGTTTAGTAGAATTCCCAAGTGAAGCCATTTGGGTCTGCCATTTTCTTCATGGGAAGCTTTTTAACTACAAATTCAATTTCAAGATTATCCAGGGTATCTATTTCTTCTAGAGTAAGCTTTGGTAAATTGTGTATTTCAGAATGAATGTCTATTTCACCTGAGTTGTTGAATTTATTGGAATCTAAATTGTTCATTATATTCCCATATTATCCTTCTTCATATCACCATAATCTATGACATCACCTCGCTCATTCTTGATAGTAGTAATTTGTCCTATATCTTTTTTTTCCCCTTATCAGCCTGACTAGAGTTTTATCAATTTTACTGATCTTCTCAAAGAACCAGCTTTTGGTTTTATTTCTTTTTTTCTATTTTCTATTGACCTTTATTCTAATTTGTACTAATTCTTTTCATTTGCATACTCTAGGTTTAATTTACTCTTCCAGTTTAAGATGAAAGATTAGGTCACTGATTTGAAACTTTCCTTCTTTTCTCACGTAGGTATTTTGTGATACAGAATTCCCTCTAAATATCACCTTAGCAGCATCTCACAATTTGTGGTAGATTATGTTTTCATTTTCATTTGGTTCAAAATACTTTCTAAATTCCTTCTTGATTTCTTCTGACTCACAGTGATTCAGAAGGGCGGTATTTAGTTTCCATATATCTGGGGATTTTTGAGACGTCTTTCTGTTATTGATTTCTAATTTGATATCATTAGGTATGGCTGGAAAATATACTTACTGTGGTTTGAATCTTTTGAAGTAAATGAAAATGTATTTTATGTCCTAGAATATGTGCTTCAAAAGAATTTATATTCAGTACTTGGGGGGAATGTGTTCTATAAATGCAATTTAGGTAAGGCAGGTTGATAGTGGTTGTCAAGTCATTTATGTTATTATTAATTTTCTATATGTCTTATGAATCATTGAGAAAGGAGTGTTGAAAACCTCAACTAAAGATTTCTTCCTTAATTTCTGTCAGTTTTTATTTCATATATTTTAAGGCTGTGTAATTATATGCATAAAAGTTTGAATTAATATATATTTCTTGATGAATTATCCCTTTATCATTATAAAATGACATTCTTTTCTATGATCTGCTTTGAAATTTGCTCTGAAATCTGCTTTGTCTAATATTAGGTAGACCCTCCAGTTCTCTTCTGATTAGTGTTAGCATTGTATATCTTTTTCCATCCTTTAACTTTTAAATTTATTTGTGTCTTTATATTTCAATTGCATATATAGATTGGTCATGCTTTTTAAAATCTGATCTGACCTTTTAATTGGGGTGTTTAGACCATTTACATTTAATGTGATTACTAATACAGTTCAGCTTATGTCTATCATCTTGCTATTTATTTTCTATTTTTCCCAATTATTCTTTTTTCTCTTTTCCTTTTTCAGCCTATTTTTATTAAATGTGTATTTTTTATATTGCATTTTATCTCCTTTGTTGGCTTATATAGCTCTTGGTTTACATTTTAGCAGGGTTTATACTATACATCTTTAGCTAATCACAGTGTACCTTCCAGTAACATTATATCATTTACATAGAAGAGATTTATTGCTCCTAAATTTTACACTTTTATTTCTCCCCTCCTACCTTTTTTGTTATATATTGACTTAACTATAAGCCTCAGAACATATTGGTAATAATTGTATTTAGACAATAAATTTTTTCAAAGTAATCTATACAAGAATAAATCTTGTACATTTACTCATGTAGCTACCAACTCTGACAGTATTTCTTTCTATATTTTCACTCGGTGCCATTTTCCTTCTGACTGAATAACTTTGGACTTTCTTAGGACTTTCTTTCTAGTAGTATGGGTCTAGTGGTGATAAAACCTTTTGTATTTTTGAGAAGTTTTTTTGCCTCTATTTTTTTTTACAATTCCTTTTTACATTTATTTTTTTTCATTTTATTTTATTTTTTAATAGTTTATTGTCAAATTGGTTTCCATATAACACCCAGTGCTCTTCCCCATAAGTGCCCCCCACCATGACCATCACTCCCCCCTTCCCTCTCCCTCCCCCTTCAGTCCATGATTCGTTTTCAGTATTCAGTAGTCTCCCTTGATCTGTGTCCCTCACTCTCCCCAGCTCTCTTTCCCCCTTCCTTTCCCCATGGTCCCCTGCCAGGTCTCTCCTGTTAGACCTATGAATGCAAACATATGGTATCTATCCTTCTCTGCCTGACTTATTTCGCTTAGCATGAAACCCTCGAGGTCCATCCACTTTGCTACAAATGGCCATATTTCATTCTTCCCCATTACCATGGAGTATTCCATTGTATATATATATATACCACATCTTCTTGATCCATTCATCAGTTGATGGACATTTAGGCTCTTTCCATGATTTGACTATTGTAGAAAGCGCCGCTATGAACATTGGGGTACATGTGCTCCTATGCATCAGCACTCCTGTATCCCCTGGGTAAATCCCTAGCAGTGCTATTGCTGAGTCATAGGGGAGTTCTATCGATAGTTTTTTGAGGAGCCTCCACACTGTTTTCCAGAGTGTTTGCCTCTATTTTTTAGAGATTCTCTTCTCTGAGTATAGAATTCTATGTTAACAGTATTTTTTTTTAGTACTTTAAAGATATCACTCCACTGTCTCATTTGTCTCATTTCCAAAGAGAAATCACTCTCATCCTTATCTTTGTTCCTATGCATATAATGCATCTTTATTCCCTGGTTACCTTTAAAATTTTTCTTTAATCACTGGTTTTGAGCCGTTTGATTATGATGAGCCTTGGTATAGTTTTCTTCAAGCTTCTGGTGCTTCGGCTTCACTGTGATCTTTGCATCTATGGATTTGTAGTTTACATCAAAATTTGAACCTTTTATTGGTCATTATTTCTTCAAATATTTTTTGTACTTTTCCTTTGGGAACTCAAATTATAAACATATTGGTTTCCTTACCTCATTGATGCTCTACTCTTTTTTAAAGCATTTTTATTGACACATAATTCACACACCATAAAATTCATCTATTTAAAGTGTACATATCAATAATTTTTATCATATTCAGAAAATTGTCCAACCATCACCACAACATAATTTTAGGACATTTTCATCACCCCCAAAGGATGCTCATTATACTAGTTCTCTATGGATGCTGCAACAGATTACCACAAATTTGGTGGCTTAAGCAACACAAACGTATTACCTTAGAGGTCTGGAGCAGAAATCTGAAATGGCCTCAGTGGGCTAAAGTCTAAATGTTGACAGGCCTGCATTGCTTTTTGGAGGTTTTAGGGAAAGGTCCATTTCCTTGCTGTTTCCAGCTTCTAGAGGGCACCCACATTTCTGGCTTCATGGCCCACTTTCTCCATCTAAAAAGCCAGAAACATGGCATGCCTCTAACCATTCACATCTCCCTCTCTGACCAAACATGGGAGAGGTTCTCCATTTTTAAAGATTCAAGTGATTAGACATTTATGTGGGTAACTCAGGATAATCTCTCCATTTCAAGGTCTGTATACTTACTTGATCACTTCTGTCAAGTCTCTTTTGTCATGTAACATGACACATATTCACAAGTTCTGAAGATTGAAATGTGGACATCTTTGGAGACCATCATTATACCTAGCACATCCATTAACAGTAATTCCCCGAAACTCTCCTTCCCCCATACTAGTCAACCACTAATTGACTTTCTCTCTTTATAGATTTGCTTTTTCTGAATATTTCATACAAATGGAATTTTATGATATCTCGTCTTCTGTGCTTGGCTTCTTTCATTTACCATAATGTTTTCAAGGTTCACTTACCATAATGTTTTCAAGGTTCATCCATGTCATGTTGTAGAATGTAGAAGTACTCCATTCCTTTTTATGATTGAATAATATTCCACTGTATGGATATGCCACATTTTGTTCATCATTTCATCAGCTGATGGACAATTGGCAATTTTTCCACTTTGGGGCTACTATGGATAATGTGGCTATAAAGATGAAGTTTTTGTATGCATGTATGTTTTCACTTATCTTGAAATAGGAATAGAATTTTTGGGTTATGAGGTATATTTAATTTTTTGAGGAAGTACCAAAGTGGCTGCATCATTTACACTCCCACCAGTAATGTATGAGGGTTCCAATCTTTCCACACCCTCAATGACACTTTATTATCTTTTTTATTATAGCCATTCTAGTAACTGTAAAGTGGTAGCTCATTATTGTTTTGATTGGCATTTATCTGACAGCTTATGATGTTGAGCATCTTTTTATGGCTAATTGGCCATTTATATATCTTCTTGGGGGAAATATCCTTTCAGATCCTGTGTCCATTTTTACATTGGGTTATTTGTCTTCTTTATTATTGAGTTGTAAGAGTTCTTTATATATTCTAAATACAAGCCCCTTAACAGATATATAATTTCTGAATATTTTCACCAAACTGTGGGTTGCCTTGCATTTTCTTGATGGTGTCCTTTAAATCAGGAAAGGCTTTAATTTAGATAAAGTCCAACTTACCTATTTCCCTTTGTGCTTATATTTTTGGTGTTGTATCTAAGAAACCATTACCTCAATATTATGAAGAGTTATCATTTCTTCTGAAGCTTTAACTCTTACATTTAGGTCTAGGGCCCATTTTCAGATAATTTCTATGTACGGAGTGAGGTAAAGATGCAATTTTCTCCTTTTTTTGTGTGTGTGCTTATTTATTTTGAGAGAGAGTTCATGAGTGGGAGAGGGGCAGAGAGAAAGGGAGAAAAAGAATCCCAAGCAGGCTCCACACTGTCAGCACAGAGTTCAATGCAGGGCTTGATCCCACAAACTGTTGGATCATGACCTGAGCTGAAATCAAGAGTTGGATGCTCATCCGACTGAGCCACCCAGGCACCCCAATTTTGTTCTTTTAAATATATCTAGACTATTCTTTCTGTATTAGATTATCTCAGCATTCTTGTCAAAAATCAATTGACCATAAATGTAGGGTTTATTTCTGGACACTTAATCCTTTTCTATTGACCTATATATCACTGTAGGTCTATTCTTGTGCCAGTATTACACTGTCTTCCTTACTGCAGCTTTGTATTTAGTTTCAAAATCAAGACGTGTAAATCCTCCAACTTTGTTCTTCCTTTTCAGAATTGTTTTAGCTAGTCTGGCCCCCTTGCATTGACAAGCTTGACAAGTTTTTCAAAATAAGCCAACTGAAAGTTTGATAGTATGTTGAAACTATTGGTCAGTTCGGGTAATATTTCATCTTAATAATACTAAATTTTCCATTCCATGAACACGGATATCTTTCCATTTATTTGGATCTTTTTAAAATTCTTTCAACAATTCTATATAGTTTTCAATGAGCAAGTCTTTTACTTCTTTTTTAAAATTTTATTGCCAAGTGGTTTTTTTGTTGTTTTTGATGCTATTATAAATTGAATTGAATTGCTTTCTTTTCTTTAATTTTTTTTTATCATTTATTCAATTTTGAGAGACAGAGTGTGAGCAGAGGAAGGGCAGAGAGAGAGACACAGAATCTAAAGCAGGCTCCAGGCTCTGAGCTGTCAGCACAGACACAGGGCTCAAACCCACGACTGTGAGATCATAACCTGAACTAAAGTCAGACGCTTAACTGACTGAGCCACCCAGGCGCCTCAGCTGACAGCCTTTGTTTATGATCTTAAAAAGAAAGGATTTAGTCTTTCACCATAAAATATGTTATGTTTTTCACAGATGTCTTTTATCAGGTTGAAGTAGTTTTCTTCTTTTTTAAGAAGAAAAATTTTTTTAATGTTTGTTTATTTTTAGGAGAGAGAGAAAGAGACACAGAGCATGAGTGGAGTAGGATCAGAGAGAGAGGGAGACACAGAATCCAAAGCAGGCCCCAGGCTCCTAGCTGTTAGGACAGAGCCTGATGCAGGGCTTGAACTCATGAATGATAAGATCATGACCTGAGCCAACGTTAGACTCCTAATGGACTGAGCCCTGAAGTAGTTCTCTTCTATTTGTACTTTTTTGACTGCTTTTTATCATGAAAGAGTGCTGGAATTTTTCAAATGCCTTTTCTGTATCAACTGAGATAATCATGGCTTTTGTCCTCTGTTAGGATGGTGTATTACATCATTTTCAACCTTGGGTATATTTCTGAGATAAATTCCACTTTGTCATGGTGCATCTCTTTTATATATGGCTAGATTCAGTTTGCCAGTGTTTCGTTAAGGATTTTTAAATCTATATTCACAATGGAAATTTGTTTGAAGTTTCCTTGTGATATCTTTGAACTTGATATCACAGTAATATTGATATCATTGGCTGAATTGGGAGGTGTTTCTTCGTCTTTTATTTTTTGAGAGTTTGTAAAGTATTAGAATTCATCTTTAAATTTTTGATAGATTTCACCAGTGAGGCCATTTAGGCCTGGGATTTGTGGGAAATTTCATTTCACTTTATTTTTTAAGATTTTACTTTTAAGTAATCTTTACACCCAACGTGGGGTTTGAACTCACAATACCAAGATCGGGAGTTGCATCTAAGCCAGCCAGGCACCCCAGGAAATTCTAAATTATAATCCAAACTCTACTTGCTATAGGTCTACTCAGATTGTTTACTTCTTTTTGAGTTAGTTTCAACAGTTTGTCCATTCCATCTGTTAATTAAGTGGCATGCCATTATTCATAGTATTCCTTTGTAATCTTTTTCATTTCTCTAAGATTAGTGATAATTTCCTCCCTTTGTTTCTGATTTTAGTAATTTAAGTCTTCTCTCTCTCTCTCTCTCTCTCTCTCTCTCTCTCTCTCTCTCTCTGTGTGTGTGTGTGTGTGTGTGTTTAAGTAAATGTTTGTATTCTGTTGATCTTTCCAGAGAACTAATTTTGGCTTCAATGGTGCTCTCTGTTTTTCTATTCTCTATTTCATCTATTTCTACTCTTATCTTATTATTCCATTCCTCTGCTAGCTTTAGGTTGTTTGTTCTTCTCTTTTAGTTTCTTGTGGCGGAAGATAAGGATACTGATTTGATTTCCTTTTTTAATATAGGCATTTATACCTATAAATTCCCCTCTAGGTGCTGCATTAGCTAACCCACATAAGTGTTGGTTTGTTATGTTTCATATTAACTTATTTCAAAATATTTTTTCTTTTTTTTAAATTTTTTTGACATTTATTTATTTTTAAGAGACAGAGATGGAGTGCGAGCAGGGGAAGGGCAGAGGGAGAGGGAGACACAGAATCCGAAGCAGGCTTCAGGCTCTCAGCTGTCAGCACAGGGCCTGATACAAGGCTCTAACTCATGAACCATGAGATTATGACCTGAGCTGAAGTCAGATGCTTAACTGACTGTGCTACCCAGGCACCTCTAATTTGTACATTTAAAAAGACATATTCTTATCTCCACTTACAGATAAGGTTCAGTTAAATAACTGTTAATGTCTTCGTCTGCTAATTCTAATATCTGTATCAGTTCTTTTTTGTTTTGTTTTGTTTTATTTATTCTTGAGAGACAG
Organism: Helogale parvula; assembly: GCA_004023845.1. NCBI lineage: Eukaryota > Metazoa > Chordata > Mammalia > Carnivora > Herpestidae > Helogale > Helogale parvula. The sequence goes on from PJEM01003493.1 coordinate 81,243, forward strand.
AGAGAGATAGCACAAGCAGGGGAGGGTTAGAGAGAGAGGGAGATACAGAATCTGAAGAAGGCTCCAGGCTCTGAGCTAGCTTTCAGCACAGAGCCTGACGTGGGGCTTGAACCCACAAACCGTGAGATCATGACCTGAGCCAAAGCCGGACACTTAATCGACTGAGCCACCCAGGCGCCCCCTGTATCAGTTCTAATTTGGTTTTGCTTGATGGATTGTTCTCCACATTATGGGCCAGATTTTCATGTTTATTTGGATGCATGGCAATATGTGTTTGGGTGTAAGACACAGTGAGTGTTACCTTGTTAGGTGCCGAGTATTTCTGTATTTCTTTAAATATTCTTGAGTTTTGTTTCATACCAATAATGTTTCTTGGATACCGTTTGACCATTTTGGATTTTGCTTGTTGGGTAAGATCAACGAAGCATTTAGTCTGAAACTGATTATTCTCCACGACTGAGGCAAGACCCTGCTGAGTACCCTCTCAAATACTCCATGAGTATTTAGAAGACGTCTGGTCTAGCTATCAAGAACAGGTCGTTATTGGACCTGTGTGAGTGCTGCCACTGTTCCCTCTAATCATCTCTGATGGTTCTTTCCCAGGCTTAGGTCGTTTCCTCACATGCATATAACAATTAGCAATTTGAACACCCAGGAGGGACTCTGCAGATATCCAGAGTTCCTTCTCTGTGCAGATCTCTCCTCGTTAGAATTCTATCATGAGAACTCTACCTTCCTTGGTCCTTCTGGATTCTCAACTCCAACTTTTCAACCCAGGGAGTCTGCTGAACTCCACCTGGATTTTCCCTCCCTGTAGTACAGCCTGAAAATTCCTTCAAGGCAGTAAGCTGTGGAAATCATGCGGTTGCCTCATTTGTTTCCTATCTCATGTCCTTCAATGCCTGGTGTCCAAGATCTTGAAATACATTCTTGTGTATTTTGTCTGTTTTTTTTTCTAGTTGTTTCAATAACAGGGAGTACCTGTTATACCATCTTGACCAGAAGCAGAACTCTTCCCTGGGTTTCTTAATGTCCCCTGGGGTTCCCAAATGATTCAGAATTTTTTCTACACCAATGGGAGCACCTTTTCACACACCTGATATAATGGAATAGGAGGTACATAACATGTCCTTTGAAGTATTTTTTCAAAGAATGTTTAGTAGGAATATTCTGGACCAGGGTGGGCCTCGCAGAAGCCACAATCCTACAAAAAGAGAAGTTCTTTTGCACCTGAATTCCTCCTGTTTCCAGAGATCCTGTGTCCAGCTCCTTTCTCCTTATGCCAATCTATACATGAACTTGTGTTATTCCTATATTGTCATACACAAGCTCTTTGATGAGGACAATGTGAATCCAGATCCAAGGGGAGGAAGACACATTCCTCCACTGCCCTAAAATGCAGGCTGCTGGTGGAGATATTGATTCGGGTATCTCTTAAACATTCAGTTATTTTCACCACAGAGAAGTCAGAGTTCAAGCATAGAGCAAAATCTGGACTATTTATTTATTTTTATTCCTTTAAGTTTATTTATTTGTTTTGAGAGAGACAGCAAGTTGGGGAAGGGTAGAGAGAGAGAGGAAGAGAGAGAATCCCAAGCAGGCTCAGCACTGTCAGCATAGAGTCTGCCATAAGGCTCACACTCACAAACTGTGAAATTATGACCGGAGCCAAAATCAAGGGTCAGACACTTACCCAAGTGAGCCACCCAGGCGCCCTAAAATTTAGGCTCTTTAAATTGTGGTAGGCTTAAATGACTTACTAGCCAGATTCAAGAGCTAGGAATTAGAACCTCTATAAGGTTTTCAGTAAGCAGAAAAGTAAAAACAAAAAATAATATCCTAAAATGTAACAATGATTACGATATTTAGAAATTCCCCACAGAAAAGTGATTTTTCTCATGATTTGTCAAAATCCGGTTTGGTTAGTGATAGGATGCCTAAGGAAGGATCAAGTCCAGAAACTAGATCCAGTTTCTCAGAGTGTGGTTTTTATACTACTTACCTCAAACTTTTTAGAGATATATGTTTAAATGAAAGTTTCTAAATCCTGTTTCAGAATAACTAAATCACAATTTTTAAGGGTGAAGCCCCAGAACCTATACTTATAATAAGCACTCTTGGTGATTTTTATGCACATTAAAGTTTAAGAATGACCACAGGCAATCCCACTGGAACTAGGCAGGAAAAAAGATCCACTCAACAGGGACCAAAAGGGAAAATGCCAAATATGCAGGCAAGACATGGTGTTAAGGGAATTTGGCAGTAAGCAGACAGTTCATGTGGACCATAATGGGAGTGGGAGGAAGGTCCTACAATGTCAACAGATGGAAACCAAAGGTGGAGAGGTGTATTAGGAGTCAGAGATCAGCAATAGGTAAAGTTTCAAGTAGACAAATGATGGGCACCAAAGATGTGGCAGCTTGTAGTAAGTCATGCAGACTTGGGTTTAGGAATTGGGTTCTAATTTTCACGAGGTTGAAGGGATCAAAGTAGAACTCCAATCCCAAAGCCAGCTCAGAAAAAACCTAAAAGAGCCTATAACTGAAACCAGTCACAAGGACCAACTTGAGAGCCTACTCTTTAGGGCCAGGGTTAGCTCACAGAAGGACCAGCACAGAGACTGATTTGATGCCTAGCCACCAAGCAGCACCATCTAGGGGGTTTGGGTTTCCTTGCTCATGGCTCAGAGCAGTCCAGGATCCATACTACAAGAGTTAGCTTGCCCCAGGGAGGTAAGTACCGTGCTGGAAGGGACCTATGTGACCCAATTTCCCATTCCCTACTTGAATGCTGTTTCAGATGTAAGCCTCACAATGTCACAGGGGTGATAGTGGTTTTTCTCACTAGTTATAATGCTGGCAGCTCGCTGTGAAAGAGGCTGATTCCTACTAGCTCCCTAAGGGGAGCAAGGAGCAACTGAATTCTGGAGCCAACAGCAAGTTGTCTTCACCCTCCAAAACTTCTGAAATGTCACAGCCTAGTCACTCTAGGGTAGAGAACCCAGGTGTGCTCTGTTCAATTCCACTTTTCTTTAACGTAGCAGATGAGTTTTGTAGTGAATAAAAAACTTTAATTTTTATCTCACTAGTAAATGAACCTATAAATCCTTGGCTCTTCCAAGCGTAGAGACCGGTATCTCTAAAGTTGTGAAAGCTTATGCTGAACTCTTCTATTCCCTTGAAAAAACTCAGCAAACAGCCAGGGAGCAACTAGTAGTCACTAACTAAGTGCTTACTAATCTGGCAGAGGTACTCCGGGGGGTGTGGGAAGGAAGTGAAGCATTGGGGGAACTATTAGAGCCAATGCCAGGGAAAATCACCATGGGAGGACTGAACAGATCCAGTGCAGGGTGTTTAGAGAAGGCCTGCCCCTTGTGAGGCTTACCTACCCCCTTGGTTACTTACCACTGACTGTCTCACTCCTGGATCGATGGGACTCCCTTGGCTATCCCTCCCAAGCCCAGGGGGATGTTTCCCCCTCATCCCATTCACCCACAAAGAAATACTCCCAAAATCAATTGGGTGGTGATTACGAGCCATTATTTGCCTGCTGTGCTGAAAGGAATACCAGGCAATCTGAGAAAACCCTTCACCATTGGCTTAAAAAAATTTCCAGTATCTCTGGGAGTGATGTCACCTCTAAGTTGAAAAAACCAAAGCCAAGCTACAGTCCTTTCTTAATACTGGCTTGTTTTGTTTACAAAGGTGTTCTATTTCTAAAGCAAATACCATAAGACCTATCTATGAAAGATTCATTCTTGATCTGAAGGAGGAAAAGAGAAAAGGGAACCATTTCAACAGTGGGACAGATGGATTCAGATTCAAGGGTTAAATGGATTTGTAACATTTTCTTGCTTTGCTCCATAGGAGAAGTCTATTGCTCTGCCTCCTACCGTTTCCCTGATGTCACTCTTCAGGATCTCTGTCTACTTAACTCAAGATTTAGAATTATGTATGTAGAATACAGTAGGTGTCTAAAATTCAATGCCTTGATTAAGGAAATGAAGGCCTAGGAAAAGAACTGAATATCCCAAAGTTGGCTGAACCAAGACTAAAAGTTCTATCTTTTGATTCCCAGTCCAATGCTCTTTCCACTCTGCTGCCTTTCTTGATTTCATTTATTATTTGTCCAAACCTATTGGGACTAAAGTTTTCTAATATTTTCCTTTACCAGTTGTACATAATTTACTCCCAATGTCTAGCTGTTATCTTTATGAAAGAGCAGATGTCACAATACATGGAGAGCATTCTGATATTGCTACAAAAATAATGTATTCTGTATTAAGAGCTAGGAATCATTTATTGGAATAAATATCATGGAGTCACAAATTGCTTGGATGAAGCTTATTATGATCAATAGTACCTCATAAGAGGAGAGGGATGATTATTGAGCAAAGTAAAAACTAAAGTGTGAGTAAGACAAATGGTCTAGGTGCTACTTTAAATGAGCAACTTAGATATAATCTTTGAACCATGGACCTTAGGGGAGTAGCATGATGTGACTGGAAGACTGTCTTGGAACACAGAAAATGAGGGTGAACCGTCCTGATTGCAGAATGTACCAGCTGGTCTTGGGTAAACCACTGAACTTCTCTTAACTTCATTATGCATGAAATGTAAATAGAAATTTTGGCTATTTCAAATGGTTGTCATATCAAATGATGTATGAAAGACTGGTATAATTCAAAGATCAGAGACTATGTGCACCATGATGCCAGGGACCACACGCGTTGCGTTCCACAGTTTACTCCCAGCACAAAGCAGAGTCTGTCACGTGGTACACACACAGTGGACATGTAATATAAAGGCAATGACAGAGGAAATGTCATTCTTATCACTATTTTCTTGCTGGAGAAATGTTTGTGGGGTAGGGGATACAGCCAAGTATAGGAGTGGAGCAGATGCTGGGGAGGCGAAATAGAAGGAAGAATGATTGGCAGCACGTCTTTCCTAGAACAGAGGAGAGGTGGTAGAATCAAAAGAAAGGATGATCGAATTGACCCATTCTTTCCATGCCCCATTTATCCCACCTCTTAATTCAAGATTGTACCATTGATTTTTTTTTTTAAGATTGCATTTGGGCATCCACCTTATTAATTTTGGTCATTTAAACTACTGCATTCAGTGTTTTTACTGAGATCTTTATATGTTCTCTCTTTGATGACTGGGAATAGCACTGTTTTAAATTCATATTGGATATAACTAATTCAGCGTCTTCCTCCTCCTTTTCTTTCCTCTCCTCTTAGCCCTCTCCAAAAGCTACAGTGGCCATGGGAAGAGGCAGCAACTTCAGGGACAGCTTGAGAGGAAAATCAGTTCTTTTCTTTCTACTTCAAGTTCTGAATGAGTCTAGCTACAAGTCCTAGGGGATAGTTGTCTGGCTAACAAGGTGTCTCTTTCTGAATTGCCTGCCTTCAATTTTATAGATGTACCCCACCACACACATAGAAATTTCAATAAAATGCTTTTTCTCTGCCACAGAGGTCAGGGTTTTTCAGGCCTCTGGGGAACAGATAACATGTCCAAATGTAAGGTCAACTGAAGACGATGTTACCCCCATGGAACACCAAGTTCTTGGTATTTGGCAGACTTTGGGAACACCCTAAATCACACGTAGAGGATGCAGACAAGTCACAGCATTAAATCAGTCTCGCCAACCTACTTCTACTCTCACCCCACTTCTAAACTTGAATTAATTAAAGCCCTTCTTGTCTCCCTAGTCATACTTGTTATAGCCAATTCAAACTGGTTTTAACTGGATTCAGATAAAATTCATCTACTTTTTGCTTGCACAAATACAACTGACAGCAATAAAAAAAATTTCTGTTTGTAGAGAGCAATTGATGATAATTTTTTGGACCCTGAAGCTTACAGAAGACTAATGAGATAATGTCTAAAACGTGTTAGAGCTGCATGTATGAAAGGTTCTATGGAGATAGAAAATATGATAAATAATGCAAGAAACCTTCAGGTCAGGAAACGTCCCATCTTCTGGAGGACTTAGTAAGTACTAAATACATATTTTACAAACGCGTACCTGCTAATCTTATCTGTCAACTTCAGCCCAGAAAGGTTGAAAAGCACTATTACTCTTGGTTCTAAAGAAAGATTTTTCCAAGGAAATTCCAACACAGATCATGGCTGGTAGGTAATGCCTTCATATTAAGCCAAGCTTCCAACTTCAATTTCAACACTTGGTCGATCTTATCAATGTGAAAGCAGTAGTCCCAGCCCCTTCAAACTTTCCACTCAATCTCAGCCAAATGCATCCCTTGGGGATTCTCTTGCTATCCTAAATTGAGAAAAATCACAAAGCACACCCTCTTTGGGGCTCTTGAACCATCAAAGTACACTCAACAAATTATGTTCTCAGGAGTGACCACATAATGGATTTCAATAACTTAAGAGCTCAATTCAATTACCTACAAGCCTTAATCTGCTCCTTCATGCAAGTCCCTTCATTTAAAAATATACAAAATCTTTATTTCGTCAAATGGCATCTTTCATTCCTAAGATTATAAATAAAGGAACTAATAAAGAAACTACTTTTTTCATGAACTCAACAAAATAACAAACAAGACACAAAATTTAGCAAAGGATTCTCTGATGGATTCTTCAAAAGCATTTGGCATACGCTCTCTTCTCACCAGTTCCTAAAAGCCAATGTATCTCCCATTTGTTTATTTAAAGTCAGAATCATTTCAGTTTTCAGAACCTTACTCGAAGACAAGCCACTACCATTTTAAACTTAATCTTAAAAATCTTCCCAAATCATCAAGTCACAAAACTTCTATTAGAAAAATAAAGAAGTCTCAGAGCTAGGGAGAACTTTGACAGATGATCTGATTTAATTCTTGCCTATAGACAGGTGAATTTAGTTTACAAGTATCAAAACTGATGGCCTGTGGACAGCGGGCCATGCTTGATCTTTTGGGATATTCACAAAGTGATAAGACAACTCTCTTAGCCTCAAAGGTGTGTTTCCCAAAGTTTGTCAGTATCACTTAGGGGAGAAGATATGATTGTACAGATGAACATCTCCAGGCTCGATCTCAGACTTACTAATTCAAAAATTTGAGGGATGAAACCCACGAATCCACAGTTTAAAAAGCATCCCATGTAATTCTTAGCACCATTTAACGTTTGAGAACCACTGCGTCAACAGGTCTGAGAAATGTGCTCAAAACAATACCAGTCAGAGAAGTATTGATTATGGACTAACTGGTGCCTGTCCTATCTTTTAGGAACAGAAACAAAAACTTGATCAACATCTTCTTTCATTACTGCCAGATATCTATCAGAATACACTAAGTCATCTGTTTTTCTGACCCAGACATTTTTCTAAATTATATTGACCATTAAGTTATATTATGAGCTATCAATTTCATAATAGGAACCCTTAGTGAGGTAACGTAAGATCTCTAGTGACCTACCATTCTCCCTAAAACACCAAATTCACTGACATTTAGTTTGGTTTCATCTACTTTATGAACCACACTTTTTGCCCTATTTTCTTACCATGACAATAGTATTCAAAAGGAATAGCAATTTTCATATTTTCCTTTGACAAAAATATTTTAAAAACAATAAACAGTTTAAAAGTTGAGGGGCACCTTGGTGGCTCAGTCGGTTGAGAATCCAACTTCAGCTCAGGTCATAATGTCCTAAGTTCGTGAGTTTGAGCCCCGCATCAGGCTGTCTGCTGTCAGCACAGAGCCCACTTCAGATCCTCTGTCCCCCACCCCCTCTCTCTGCCCTCCCCTCAAAAATAAAACATTTTTTAAAAAGTTGAATTCAGAAACATGTGAGATGTTTGAACTTTTAAAAAGTAAGCTCCTAATAAAATTAATTGGCACATACAGACTGTATGTATAAGCTCTAGCATTTTATGTACAGGAAAATCATCTGGGGAGTGGCTATCAATATGGGTTGCAGAAGAGTCTGACTTGGTAGAAGTAAGGCAGGTAACTGAATTTTTATGTAGCATCCCAATTATTCTGATGTGAATGGTTTTGAATAAAACATTCCAGGAATTTCAAGAACCCAAGCTTATAATTACCTAAACCTTCCTTTGAATCAAAATCAATATATTAAACACAACAGATTGTCAATACATGCATATTTGATTAATCACAAAGGGGGAAAATGGGGAAATTTGGTTTATCTAATAAGAACCCACATTCTTTAAGTCAAAACTGGGGGGCCTTATGTATATCATAAATTACTGTCTTCCAGAATTAGAAGCCACATAGGTTTTGGCTGTTGCTCCTCTTAGGAAATATTCTAATTATCTAATTTTAGAACTCAGGGGCGCCTGGGTGGCTCAGCTGGTTCAGCAGACAACTTCGGCTCGGGTCATGATCTCATGGTTCATGAGTTCGAGCCCCACGTCAGGCTCTGCACTGACAGCGAGAAGCTTGCTTCGATTTTCTGTCTCGCTCTCTCTCTGCCCCTCCCCCCAAGCTCGCTCACTCTCTCTCAAAATAAAAAAAAAAAACCCTTAAAATATGCCGAACAGTGTGTGAAAATGGCAAGGCAGATAGTTGACTGAGGACTGTGTAAGTTAGCATGATTCTCTGGCCAAGAGCAATAATCAAAGAAACATAGTTCTGAGGATCATACAAAATAAAAGCAAATGAATCTGTCTTTGCTCACTCCTGAGGTTAGGATTGTAATTTCCCTATTCCCACAGGAATTAATTGTGGACAAATTAAACACTTGTTGTATCATCTAATTACTAATGACTTGCAGAAAACTGAGATGTTCTCATCCTCACTTCCTCTGGGGGGGGGGATGCGAATATCAGTGGGTTCTGGGGTTGTGAGCATTCTCAGAGCCTAGAAAGTATGCTTTACATACTTATACAACACAGTGTTTCTCAAATTACCCACAAACCCATAAAAGGAGCCCTGGTTTATTACTTAATGATCGTGTAACCTTGAACAAGTTATTCGCCCCTTCAGAGGCTCAGTTTTCTCAGCTGTAAAATGGATACCCAGTCTGATCTGGATTCATAGTCCAGGCTCTTTCCACTTCACCATGACACTCCCAACACCACAGAGCCTAACTGAGGTTTACAAAGGAAGATCCTAAGAGGTAATTTTTACAAAAGTGTTCCATGAACTGTAAAGCACCGTACAGACAAAGGGCATTATTATTAGTTGCTTTATAAAGCCCAGTTATAAAGACGCAAAGTGACCCAGAGCAAGAAAACAGGGTAGACAAACCTGAAATACAATATCTATTGTGCCTAGAACATTACCTGGAGCATGGTAGATAGGGTGCTTAATAAGTACGGAGTAAAGAAAAACACACACACAAAAACAGGTCTATGCCTTCACCATCCTAGGTGTGATACGAAGAAGGAATAAATATAATTAAAATCAAGGATAGTTTGATTCAACCGTTTAAGCCACAATTCCCCAATAGCCTAAGATCTCAAAAACTACTTGATATGAAAGAGAATTAAAATATAGGATATGACCCAACATCTTAAAAAATGGTTATATTCTTACCTCTTTGGTCTTTTCAGGTGCAGCCTTGTAGGGATAGCAGAATCTGGGTGAGGTTGCTGAATTTTTCCCCTATATCAGATAGATCTGCATAATCATTCTAGCAACCTGTAGAAGCAACAACAGATTCTATAGAATGTTGGGTACCTTAAGCTCGGTTTTGGATCTGGAAGGCTGATTTTTAGTGACACACTAATTTTCAGCAAACCAGATATATCTCAACCTCCCCTCCGCCCCAGACACACCAAAAAAGGCTGGGGTCTGGGTAGGTAGCGAAGAAGTTACTTATTTTATAAAATAATTCTTTATGAGTCCTTTGTCAATTTCCTAGACTACATAAAATGTGATTCAAATTTAAATATTCAAATTGCATTACATACAGCTTTTGACATAGCTATATATAGAAAGAGACAAATAACACATTAAAAAAATTCCAAGGGAAAAAATTGTTTTCTTCTGGGTGGGCCTTAACTGCCTTCCCCTCCACCCCCGTTGCAAATATATTTTTATGCTGGGTAATATTTTCAAAACAGGGGTGCTTTTTTTTCTGTTGTTGCAATGAAACAAACAAGTTTGCTTTCAGAGCCATAGAAGTGCCCAACTGTTAGAAAAAACATTTTCTACTGGCCTCCTGCCTGGCCTATCCCCATGCAAGCTTTCTGATTGGCCCCTTTCTCTAGGGGCCTCTGGGGCTGTCCGCTGGAACTGTCTACTGTAAAACCATTTTGTGCAGCGAAGAACTAGTTTCTTCAAAATCTCAGAGACCACCCAGAACACGCCTGATTTTTGGCAAATGTGCACGTGTTTCCTCGGTATCTGATTAGCTGTATGCTGAGTAACTGATCCGGGTTTCTGGGTCTTTATTTGAAAAAGAGATGGAGGGGGAAGTGTTTTTAAAAATTGAAGAAAGGAAGAAAATCTCTTCTTTCGCCAAAAATCTACTTAACATTCATTTATTTGTTTGGGGGAAGGGGCAGGACAACGGAATTAAATGCAAAGATTTCAACCAAGCGAAACCGTTCAAAAGGAGCAAAAGCGTTTAAACTCTGTTGAAAGAGTAATAATATGCTAGAAGCTCCTGAAAACCGGTCCCTCCCAACCCAAAGCTCCCAAGAGCGGGACTTGTCTGTTGCGCCGATACCTATGGCCGAGAATCTCTCGGAGCAGGGTCCTCGATAGCACAGGGAGGTAGAGGCTCCTAGAGAACAGGCCCTGGCTTTGTCTCATCCCGCTGTGTTCCTCTCCTCACAGCCTCCTCTCTCACATACTAGGTGCTCAATTAATGACTGTGGGTCACAGGAAGCGAACAATCCGCGTCCGCCCCCATGTCCCAGGCGAATTCTCCAGAACGCGAGGTTTACTCAGACCCACTGTCTCCTCGCGTTCGCTGAGGTCACTTGGTCTCGGCTGCCACGGCCCCGGCAGCAGGAGAGTCAACAAGAAGGCGAGCTTCTGGAGCCAAGATGGAGCGGGAGAGTGAGCAGGGCGGCGCGGGGCTAGAGCTGGGAGGCCCACCTGACCGCGGCGCGGACTGCCGAGTCCGCGCTTCCATTGACCAGGAGGTCCGCGGAGCCCGCGCATCGGGCGGGGGCGGGGGCGGGGGCGGGGCGGGGCACCCCGGCGCGCGCCCGGCCCCGGGCTCCGCCCCCGTCAGGCCCCGCACGCGCCCACCTCTGGGAGCCGCGGGTCCGGGGGCACTGAGGGGGGAGGGGAGATCGCGCGCGCGCGCGCGCTGCCGCCGGCTGACGCGGTTCCCGGTGCGCGCGCCTCCCCCGTCCCCCACCCCTCCCTGTCCCGGGGGCCCGGCGCGCGGCCCTGCTGACGTCAGCAGGCGGCTTGCGGTGCGGGGTGCGCAGAGCCGCTGGCGCACTCGCGCGCTGCGCTCGCCCCCTCCCCCGCCCGGGCTGTGGCGCGCGCTCGCTGGCTCTCCCTTCATTTTTTTCTCCCCTCCCTCCCAGCCTCTTTCCCTCTCTCTCTCCCCCTCGAGCTCTTGGCTGCCTGCGGCTCCCTCGCTCTCCCTGTCTCTCCGGTAGGCTCCACCGAGCGATGCGAGCTCTGGGAGACAGCGACACCGCCTCCCGCTAGAGACCTGCCCCCCGGCCCGGCCCCCTGCCCAGCCCTGCCCTGTGCGCGGGGGTCGGCGAAGGAGCCGCGGACGCACCGACGGCTGAGGACCCGCGATGCACATGCACTAGCAGCACCCCCTCTCTCACTCCCTCCACACCCCGCGCCGCCGCCTCCTCCTCCTCCTCTGGCAGCAGCGGCAGAAGGACCCACCCTGCCCCCCACCCCACCCTCCGCCGGCTCCGGCTGCGGCTCCTGCCTCAACTATTTTATTTATTTTGGGTCGTGCACAAGCCTCAGTGCCTGCAGCCCGCGCCTCCACGGACGGCGGGCGCCTCTTTCCTCGGCCCCGGAGCCCCAGACCCCGGCCACCTTCGCCTCGACACCCCTAGAACCCGCCAGCTGTCGCGAGTCTCCGCTGCTGGAATCTTAGCGGCGGTCTTTTTGGGGGGTTCTGGTTTCCCGACATTTTTGTTTTCGGCCAAGGGAAGGATATCGTGGTTTTTTCCCCTTTGAGCCCAGGCTCTGCTCTCTGGGGGGGGTGGGGGGCGCGCCGAGCCGGGGAGCCGTGCCAGCCGAGTCGTGCGGGCTGTGGCAGGGAAGGGGCCACCATGGGATGTACTCTGAGCGCAGAGGAGAGAGCCGCCCTCGAGCGGAGCAAGGCGATTGAGAAAAACCTCAAAGAGGATGGCATCAGCGCCGCCAAAGACGTGAAATTACTCCTGCTAGGTAAGGACCGGGGCTGCCACCCCCATCTCCCGACCCCAGCCACTCCGCACCCACCTCTACCGGCTCTCCCACCCTACTCGTGCCCGGGGAGACCTGGTTCCTGAGTTGGAACCACTGTGTGCCTAGGATCGTCCACCCTCTCGCATGCCTTACCCCCGTGCCTCACTCCCTCCCCCCGTTCCCCTAAGCTGACACTCACCGTTTTTCCCCCCCATCTGTCCCAACAGGGGCTGGAGAATCAGGAAAAAGCACCATTGTGAAGCAGATGAAGTAAGTCCCTGTGGCCTTGGGATTTGTACTTTTATTAAGAATAATTTTTTGTCATTTGTATTATCTTGCTTATTCCACATTGCTCTCCAGGCCTGGTTTCTGATTCGTACACACACACACACACACACACACACACACACACACCTGGATTTGACTCCCCTCCCCCACACCCTACGTTGGTTCTGGGTCCTCCACCCCAGCTCCCCGGAGGGTGGTTTTTTTTGGGGGGGGGGGAAGGGAGGTGGAGTGCCTGTAGTTGTATGAATGACAGTGTCCGCCATATTGATCAGAACATCACACTATTGGCATGATTATGATCATTACTCTTTCTTGCTCTTTGGGTGTATCACTACCTCCATTTCTATCTATGTGCCTCTGTTTCATTCTGTATTTCTCTCCCCTCCTCCCTCCACCCCCCTCCCGCTTCCACATCCACAGTCCCTTACCCCTGGCTCTTCTCCTGGGGCAGTGATTTTGAAGTTGGCTAAAACATGGAGGGGACCCAGCCCTAGCCTGGGGTGGAGGATCAAGTGTCTGCTGTTCATGGATTTGGTGCTGAACTGGAGGTTGTGGTTTTTGCCCCCGCCCCCATATAGGACTAGGGTTAGGGGAAGGGGCAAATGGTAAGGGAGGGGGTGGATTTCCAAGCAGATGTGACTGGCACAGCTGTATCCAAGGCAGAGGTGGAAGGGGGATCTGGTTGAGGCTGAATGCTTGTCCCTTGTTTCCCCCCTCATTTCTCCCCCAGCTTCCCGGGCATTTGCTCTCCTGACACTGGCAGTTTTTCTTCACTCTGTGGCCTTTATCAATGTATTTATTTACACTCTGCATAGGCCATGTTCCATGTAATCTACCCACAATGCGGATTTCAGGCCCCACTTGCCACCGCCCCCTTCTGCCTTAGATATCAGTTTCCCCTCCTAATTAACTGGGGGTGGATTTGAGTGATGGTTGAAAATTAAAACAAAATGGGATATTTCTTCTCTATCACACTTTCTCAGTAAGGAACCTCGCCCCTCCTTCCCACTCTCAGGCTTGCTTCTTGCCCCATCCATTGGGCAATTCCTGGTAAGCCCACAGGCAGCTTTGCTCTGGAGGAGGTGGTCTGTGGGGAAGGGGTGGGTGCCCTCAGGGCCTCCTGGCCCTGCTGCTTCGGTTGGCCTGTCAGTTCGGGACTGAGGAGTTCGTTAAGACCGTTTAGCGAGGATTCCACGTCGCTTTGCTGTGACACCTTCGTGCACACACAGCTCCTAATTAGGGGTTGCTGTGCAGTAAACAAAAATGATTATTTTTCAACTTGACAGAATAGCTGAAGTAATTGCATCCCGTAGGAAAACAATGGAAAATAAAAACCCCTTTGGCGGAAAGGTGGGTGGGAGACGAAGCATGCTTGCGGTTTCAGAACCAAGATGCAAAAAATCTTGCATGTGTAACAGGCATGACAAGCGGGTTCTAGGCGGCGCCATGATGGTAGGGAGTAGCGACTCGGAGACAATCTACCCCCCCCCCCCCCCGCGTCTGCTTGACATATTCTTATTTTCGTTCGAGAGCTCCCTGGGGCTTTCTTTGCAGAGGCCCCCTCGGCTCCACGCACCCTCTGAGCCACGGGTAATTTGGCCTGGGGCTTCTTTGGAGCTTGTGCAGCCCAAATGGATGGAGAGGCGGGGCCTGGGGAATTGCTCTTTGCAACAAGGTGCATGTTGCATCTGCCTGGAGCCCTTTCAGGTCGGTAAATGCAAGCAGCGCCACCCCTCTCTCCCAAAGGGGGATGTTTCAAAACTTCAAAAGTCTGTAATCTGCAGTGGTGGCCCAGAGCTGGGTGGAAGCCCCAACCACAGGGGCTGGGTGAGGTTTCAGGCGTTGCGAGTGGTGGACAGCGCCCAGCTGAGGCCGGAAAAGTCGATGGGGCTCAGCTCGGTGACGCTCGGCTCGGCTCGGTGCGGGCTGGGCGCGGGGCTCGGAGGGACTCGGCAGTGTTCGGAACGGAGTCGGGCCCCGGCGGAGAGAACCGAACCGCTTCGGAGGGGGCCGAAGGCATTCGGAAAGGCTCGTGGGAGGAGTAGGGGGGTCGGGAACGAAGGAGGGGGGTATGCTAGAGTCTGCAAATTAACTTTGCATCCGCCAAAGCAACTCCTTACCTGCTTTTCCCGAACATGCCTCATAAATTAGGTTGATTTAATAAGAAGTCTAAAAATATATACTGCATCCCCCAAAGGGTACCTCACCTTTTTTATTCAAAGAGCTGAGCTCTCTGAGGAAATAGGTGTGCCATTTTAAAATGAAAATTCCTAATTATATACTGGGGCAGGAAATCTTAAATGAAGGCTGTATGTAGACTTTCCCGGGAAAGTCTTAATGTGTCTCATATTTAGTTACACTGAGGAAGGGGGAAAAGTCAAGCCTTTGATGTTTGAGGTGGTTAAATCAGATATCTGAGCATTCTTTTTCCCCCATACTCCCCACTTCTCTTACTCCCACAGGACACCTTTTTGTGGAATAATGTCAGGCAAAACCGAGGTAAAAGTGTTAATTTTTTTAAACACACCAACTCTTTAGGAAATAGGTTATGTTTGTTCAAAAGGTCAATCAGAAAGATTTCTGGCCCTGTAAATGTTGCCACAAGGGACCCTGGCATCCTGTCCTCCTGAAGCATTCATGAATGGCAGCTTTTCCTGTGAGCCCTCCAGCTTGGCTTGAAATAAATCAGATCAGGGCCTTGTGCCAAGCTGGATGGAGGACTTGTTTTATTAACCACAAAATGTGGGATTGGTGTCACTGTATCCTAGTGACAAATTCTTTCGAGTCCTCCCTTGCAGAGATGATTTTCCCAATCGCCACGACTGAGAATCACTTGAGTCAGGAGACCTGTATCGTGGGTGGGGCTGGGCCCAAACCTCTAGGTGCCATTTCCAGAAAGCAGTTTTGGACTTGCCTGTGCAGTGTGATTAGTGACCGCCTATCAGGCCATACATCTGAATTAATCTGGATGCCGCTTTATTTTACCTGGGTAGATGAAATTAAAGAGTTCTCCATGGGTGATGTCCTGTGAGAACTTGATAATTTCCTAAGGGGGCCTCGGGCTTAATAGCTTCTGTTGGATTGAGAGAAAGAATATTGATATCCAGCCATCTCCAGACCCTTTTAAATCAGCGTTTTCAGAAGAGCAAAGAGCCATTCCATTCAGCCCGTTTCCTCATTCATGTTGTGGCGTGCTGATTAGAAGGAATAGGCTGCCATATACGCCACAGTAATTGAAGTTATATGATAAAGGACTAAACCGATGCTGCTTAAAACAGAGTGTTAACACCCACATCAGCCGAGAAATGTTGCAGGAGACTGACCTTTGCAATTCTTTTGCTTGATACATGTTATAATGGGAAACTTCCAGCCACTGAAGAGATGCCACAGATTAGACTGTCATTTTAAAAGCCTGATTCTTAGTACTTTATCAAAAGCTTCATTTGAACATTGCTTGCTGGGCTGTTGTTGCTGTCATTGTTGTGGGTTTTTTGCATATGTGATCGTGAGCTAGCGTTTGGGAGCTCTGTGTCAGACAATCCAAAACATTGGATTCAGACATTCAAACTAAGAAATAACTCATTGAAAGAGCACAAATAAAATTTTACACACATCATGAATAATTAGTGACCTTTTTAAATATGTGGTATTTAAATAATTTTGCTTGTTGGGAGCCGATGACCTCATCTGTGATATGGGGCTCATCATTTTTACAATCCATGGAACTGTTTTATTAAGACTAATCAAACTTTTATTTTTATTTGTTTTATTTATTTATTTTAATGTTTATTTTGAAGAGAGAGAGCACACGCATACACACTTGGGGGGGCAGAGAGAGGGAGACACAGAATCTAAAGCAGGCTCTAGGCTCTGAGCTGTCAGCGCAGAGCCCTTTGCAAGGCTTGTACCCATGAACCATGGGCTCATGATCTGAGATGAAGTCGGATGCTTAACTGACTAAGCCACGGAGGCGCCCCTGAACTAATCAAAATTTAAAAAGGAGGTGTTAATTTTATTTGATTACCAAAACCATTACAAAGAAATCTCTTAAAGAATTACACTTTATGAAGTATGAAATCAATACAATATCATTTTTAGTGACTTCCCATTTTGAACCAATAGTGACAACTGCTTGGGCTACCTACCTGATGAAAATGTAAAATGAGCCGCGGAGGTGCTGTTAGCACCGCAGTTTGCCCTCATTTGAGGTGTTGAGTTCTCTGTGATGTCACGTTCAGGCTCTCTGTGTCTGGAGCAGTAAGTGGATTTTTAGGAAGATCGAGAGTTAGAAGGTGGCAGTGAGGCGTGGCTTACAAGCTGCTGGCTTTATATATAAATGGACAAAGTAAAATGGAGTACTCGGGACGCGCATTCATTCACAAGGTGCCTGTGCAGCGCCATTGTAAGACAAATGCCAAGATTTGCTTGGTGAAGACATCGTTTCTCATACAAATATCCCAGCCCTTAACCGTGGGCCTATGATTCTGAGGACAGACCCCATCCTGTTGGGGAAGGTAGTCTTTTAAAACGTCACCTCTTGCCAAAAGCTGGGGGCTTCCACGCACCAGCTGGCCCTGCTTTTGTAACTAGGGTGTCTCCTGTTTGGCTTAGGTTCACCGCCAGCCTGTGTTCCTTCAGCACACTGCTGTTCAGCACCTAATAAGTGGCAGTAATGAGTGGAAGGGAATGGCCACTGGCAGCCATTACTCTGTAAAAGTGCAGCCATCTAAAAGGGCATTTCCTGCATCCCCCCCGCAAGGGTCCCATGGTAAGGCAGCACTCCAGAGCGCTACTCTTCTAGATTTGCGGACTTGGTATTTGTGCAATCATCTCTTTGGCTGCTTTGCCCCTCCCTCTTCCTCCCTTCTCCATGTTTATTCAAATGGCTGCACCTTGCTCTCCGGAGACAGCATGAGCGCAAACAGAATGTCAGATCAAGTAGCAGATGAGTTCTCCTTTGCTGATGGATGGTGCTCTCTCCTTGCTTACTGTTCACTGAGCTGTAAATACCAGCAGACCTTCCTGCCAGAAGAGTGGCAAACAGTCCACCTGATCACCTCAGGAACCAGCCACGGAACTCTTGAACCTCAGTTACCTGTTGGATTCTGAAGTAGAACCTGTCTGCATGTTGGGGGGGGGGGGGGAATGGGGGGGGCTACTGATTAGATTAAATGGATGAGGCCTCATTCGGGATTGCCATGGCTCTAAAGGAATACAGAATTTCCATTCTCTCTCTGTGTAGGACTAGGTTAGATTTATATGCTCACAGTGAGAGTACTGTCTTGTTTCTTTAGCACTTGGAACTCCCCAGATTATATTGTGCTGCTCAGTGCACCACATCTGCTAAAGATGGGACAGGATCACTCATATTTCAGCTGCTCACAGTACTCTTATCTCTGTGAACACAGGAGATTTAATCTGGGTAGAGTAAGGTCCTGTTTTTCTGACATGTGGTCAGTCCATCTGGATGCGGGGACTTGGTTTGCTGTCTCCCAGGGTGTCTTCAGGCCCTCCTGTCTAATGAAGCTAGACAGACCATTATCACAAGAGCACGTCATGATCTGAAAGACAGTAGACAAGCTGGGAAGGGAATGGTTTCAAAATGAAAAAAACATTTTGGAAAGGGTTACCCCCAATCTTGACACTAGCAGAGAACAGCTTTTGATTTTGACAAAAGAAAACTGAATGTATGTGGACACCGTGCTTCATGAGTTTAAAAACAGTGGATCGCAGGAGAAGAGCTTTACCTTACTTACGAATTGTATCACCACAAACACCTTAATGGTACTCAAATGATCTCCTTTCTAAGATTTTGTTTAAGTTTGTATCACTCTTATTTTATCCTGTGCATCTTGCTTATACTATATACGCAATACTGGTTAGAAAAGACACTGTCCAGCAAATCAGTCATTAGCATAGAGGGGAAGGAGAGGAAGGAGCAGTGGCTTGTTGCAGGTTCAAAGAAAGGCTAGTTTCTTTTTGAGAGAGGTAGCTTCTCTAAAATGGAGAGCTGATTAAGAGCACGGACCCTGGGGGCGCCTGGGTGGCTCAGTTGGTTAAGCATCCGACTACGGCTCAGGTCATGATCTCACCATTTGTGAGTTTGAGTCCCACATCGGGTCTACTGACAGCTCAGAGCCTGGAGCCTGTTTCAGATTCTGTGTCTCCCTCTGTCTCTGCCCCTTTGCCACTCACATTCTATTTCTCTCTCCTTCAAAAATAAACATTAAAAAAAAAAAAAAAAGAGCACAGACTCTGGAACCAGGCTCTATGGCTTCAAATCTTAGCTCTACCACTAAGTAGGTGTTAGTAACTTAAATAAGTTACTTTACTTTTTGTACCTGTTTCAATTCCTTGAAATAAAATGGGGCTGATAATAAAAATACCTACCTAATAGAGTTGTTGTGGACATTAAATGATGTAGTATATGAAATGCCCTTAAAACAGCATTCCAGAAATCACTATACAGCTGTCAGCTATAGTTTTCATTCCTTTAATTGATTAGTGGGTGTTCCCTCCCCGTATGAAGTTGTCTTTTCAAGTATGTGGGCCTTGTCTTCCTTGAGAGCCAGAGGGGAGTGCTGTGGTTCACGCTTCTTCTTCCCCTTGGTGCTCTGCAGCACCAGTTATATAATAAACTGTGTTGTCATAACTGATGTGACATTTTTGATGGTGCAGCTGCTTCAGCCCAAGAGGCTGGAGTGATGTCACAAAGAGTGGGAAAGAGCACTGGACCAGGAGTTAAGGCTGGTGGCTCCCCCAACCCCTGCCTCTCTGGGGGTGCTGTTTTTCCAAACTCCTTCCCTGTCCTAAGTGGCCTATGAAACTGAGAACTACTTTCATTGTCAGGGTCTTGAGGTCTTTGATGCATGGTTCTAAACATAAAAGCATCATTTATAGTTCCATCCTGAGGGGGTAGGGGGTACCCATGAAAGGTCTTTGAAGGCCAAGATAATTGCAGAAGAGCAGCCTCAACCACAAAGCTTTGTCAGCCCAGAAAGTCGTAGTCCTGAGAGGCATTTTGAGGAAACCACCTCTAACCAAACTTTTCATGCAGATGTGATTCTCAAACCAAAGAAGAGGATCCGAAAGCATCCTGCTGGTAAAAACAGGATGTTTCTGGGAGGAAAGCCCCAGTGACATGTTAGAGGGAAAAGTGGTCTGTCGGTGGCTTCCAGGATCCTTAGAAATGGACACAGCCTGGCCCCACCAGGGATGGCTGCAGGTGAAGGAGCTTGTCTGGGTTCAGATGCCACAGACCCTGGGGTCAGGGGGTTCGCAGACCAGTAAAAAGGGGAGGATCAGCAGAACCGTGTTTTAGTTCTGACTCATTCTCTGATTCAACTCTGGGCCGGTCGTTTAGCCCCTCGGAGCCTTGGTCTGTTCATCTCTTAATTAGAACATGGGCTTTCACCACAGAATCTCTTAGGCCTCTTTCAGGTTCTTAGCTCTAAGATCCAGTAAATGCAGAGAGAAACCTAGAAGCCTGAAATGCAGGGGGGAATAGTGGGAGTATTTACCGCCCACAGCTTTTATCTGCTGAGCCATCTTTAGTTCTAATTTTCTTTACCAAGAAGAGGAAAAACATTGTGCTTTTCATAGCACCAAAAAAATTTAAAGTAAAATAAAATCCTGCAAGGCTAACAGTCATTGCCCTGAATTTCCCCCCCTACTCACTTAATTTCTTAACCAAGAAGGAAGAAAGAGGAAAGGGGAATAATATGTAAGGATAGTGTTCCGTGGCCAAGAATTTACCCTGGATTCTCTGCCTATGTCATAGCCAATTGTCAGACTTTCTGTGGAAAATTGATACTTTACAGGGACAGCTTTCCTGCACCATAAAACCAACTCTGGGTCACCTGCCTCCAGAGTCTCAGAGCACTAATGTTTATTACATGTTGTAAATTAATTATGTGTTTAATGTATCTGTCTCCTTTGCTAGTCTTGGTGCTCCTTCCTTACCAGGGCTTCCTAAAGCAGGGATGGTGACTTCTTTTTGCTCATAGTACAGCACTGAGCACAACGTCTGGCACACAGGAGGTGCTTCACAAATGCTTGTGCTAAATGAAGAAAAGAGAAAGGAATGAGGTTCACAGGAAATGCAAACTCATGTCTACAAAAGCCAGAATGATAACACTGAAAGCCTTTGATGATCTTAGCGTTGATCATTTTCAGTCCGATCCGTTATCCTCATTTGTTTTGTCACATCATCCTATGGGGAAATACAGTCTTCAACTCCGTCTTATAGATGAGAAAGTGAGGCTCAGAGAAGTTGGGTGGCTTGCTCAAGGTCACACAGTTTCGTGACAGCAGTATATTCAGGCCACAATTTGCTTAATTCCAAAGCCTATGTCCTTTCCATTTTAACACTATGTGGTCCTTACGAGACCACCACCAGTGTGGACAAAGGAGAGCTGGCAGACTGGGACCCAGCACCCATCAGCAAATGGGTGTCACTAACTTTGGTTGAGGTCAGTGGCTGAGAGAATAACAAGTGCTTGATTGGTGCTGGGTTCCTTTTGGAGGTGGGGCTGGTGGCCGTCCTCCCATAAGACATTGATTCTGACACCAGAGTGTTTCCTAACCATCCTCTGGACACCTGCCTGTTTCTGTTGCTGCCTCAGAAGTGTGGGCCATTTGTGGTGGCCACAGAAAGAAGCTGCCATTGAAGACTTTGGCTTTGGTAGAAGCTGGTGATTCAGAGGAGACTTGAGAAAGACAGGGTAGTGATATATACATCCATTCAACCACCCTTCCATCCATCTATCCATCTTTCCATCCACAAGCATTTACTGAGCATCTACTATATGCTGGACATATACGTGGTGTCATGGAAGTAGAGAGGAAGGTCTCAGTCCTTGCCCTTAAGGAATTCAGCCTAAAGGGAGTTACATGTAAAAGACACTTATATTTCAGAGCAGGCAGCCCAGTCTCCTACAGGAGAATGGAGGCCACCATCTCTAGGTAGGAAGTTCAGGGAGAAAATGACGCATAGGCTAAGTCCTAAAAACTAGTGGTAGTTAGCCAGGTGGAAAAAGGAATCCCAGGGGCTCCTGGGTGTCTCAGTTGGTTAAGCGTCTGACTTCAGCTCAGGTCATGATCTCACAGCTCTTGAGTCTGAGCCCTGCATCAGGCTCTGTGCTGACAGCTTAGAGCCTGGAGCCTGCTTCAGATTCTGTGTCTCTGTCTCTCTCTCTCTCCCTCTCCCTACTCATGCTCTGTCTCTCTCTCCCAAAAATAATCATTAAAAAAAGAAAAAAAAGGAATGCCAGGCAGAGGGACCAACATGTAAAAAAAGCGCTAAGATATGTCACCACATGGAGCAGGCTAAGAATGTAAAATAACTTGATTCAATTAGAGCACAGTATGTAAAAGGAGTGTCCGGAGATGAAGGATGAAAGAAGAAACAGAGTTAGATTGTGAAGGGCCTTGTCCGTTGTGCTAAGAACTTTAGATTTTATTCTGAATACAATGAGATGGCACCAGAAGGGCTTTTTTAAATTGAGGTGTGATTGACAACATTATATTACTTTCAGGTGTACAATGTAATGACTTGATATTTGTGTAAATTGCGGAATGATCATCACAATAAGTCCAGTTA
Source organism: Helogale parvula (assembly GCA_004023845.1). NCBI lineage: Eukaryota > Metazoa > Chordata > Mammalia > Carnivora > Herpestidae > Helogale > Helogale parvula. The sequence continues at coordinate 103,436 of PJEM01003493.1, forward strand.
ACATCCAACATCACACATAGTTACAGATGTTTTTCTTGTGATGAGAACTTTCAAGAACCGTAGGGTTCTAAGGAAATGGGTGGCAGGATCATTTTTTGCACTTTAGAAAGATCACCTATGTGGACTAGAGAGAGTCATGTCCAGGGGTTAAGTAATTTCCATGTGGAAAGTAATTTCTGTGATCCAGGTGGGAACAGGTTAAGAAGGAACTTAGAGCAGTGGGGTGGGAAAAGGATATTTGGGCAGTGGAATGATTGGACTTATTTGATAATCAGGTGAAGGGGCACTGGGGAGGAGCTCCATTTCAAAGGATATGGACAAGGGGGCACCTGCCTGGCTCAGTTGGTAGAGCATGAGACTCTTGATCTCAGGGTTGTGAATTTGAGCCCCGAGCCGCATGTAGAAATTACCCTAAAAAAAAATCTTAAAGAAATAAATAAATAAAGGATATAGACAAGAGTGAGTTCAAGATTCCTGGTTTGGGCTACTGGTAGGATGGTAGTGCCACTCCCTGAGATGGAGCAATGCTGGAGGGAGAGGGAAGGTTTGGGGAGAAAAATGGGGACTTATTTTGTTCATGTTGGTGATTCTTGTGGATCATCCGAGTGGAGATCTCTGGCAGGCAGAGATACGTGCAGGAGGACGTAGGACACATGCGTAGGCCAATTTGGAATTCTGTGGTGCTGTGGGCAGCGGGGGCCATAAAAGTCGGTAACCTCACCAGGCTGAGTGAGAAAGCAGAGGATGCGTCCCCCACAGATGCACACACCCCAGCTCCAGGATGTAACCATCATTTAGGAAGAGGAGCCTGAGAGGGAAACTGCAAAGGGGTGAGCTGAGGAGTGGAAAGGAACCAGGGTAGAGCAACATCATGAAAGCCAAGGAAGGAAGCGGTTGAGTCAGATACTTCAGTAGTCAAATAAGCTGAAGACTGACAGGTGTCCAGTGGGTCTGGAACGTTGTTGGTGAACTTGGCAAGAGCAATTCCAGTGGACTGGCAGGAGAAAAGCCAAATTGCAGTAGGAGTTAAGTAAGTGATACTGAGGAAGTGGAGGCTGTGAATGGAGACTGCTGGAAAAGAAACCTGGATTCTAGAAGGAAATGGACAGAGGGAGGCAGGGACAGAGTGAATAGGATTGAGCGAGGGCCTTATTGTTCATTTCGCAAGCATGGTGGGACCTGGCTCCACTGAGAAGCAGAAAGGAAAGAGCCCAGATGGAGGGAGATGTTGAAGGTATAGGAAAAAAAAGAAGTGGTAGAAGGAGCAGAGACCCCAAGATGATGGGCAGAAACAGAGTGCAGAGTATGGTTGGGTGACCTGATGTTGACGTGAATATGTGTCACCTGCCCTGAGACTGCCAGAAGAACAGTGAGGCTAGGGAGACAGGGAGTACACGGAGGAATTTGGAGGTGGGGTGGCGGGGACAAGATGTTGAAGGAGTTTTGGCCTTATCTTTTTTACTCTGACATGAGGAGCATTGAAAAGGACCTGTGCTCAATTTACTGGCACACACCAAAGACTGGTAACCCTTCTTCCATTCAAACAATTCATTTATTCATTTACCCAGTATTTATCTAGCACCTGGTATATGTTAAGCCCTGTTCTGGGTGCTTGGAGAATTCAGTGGTGAGCAAGTCAAGTCCCAGGGGACTCAGGAAATAACTTCATAAACAAATAGTCAAGCACAGTAATTGCAGATTGTGAAAAATTTTCTGGAGTCACACCTTTGGTTAAGACCTTTTGCTGATCACCAAGGGATTCAATTCCTGCCCTTAGAGAGTTGAGTCAGTTGAAGGAGACAAATTGGTGCTGTGAAGGCACAGAAGAGACTGTGAGAGTTTAATTTGGACAGGGGCTTAGAATTACACATGTCTTAAGACAGCGAGGTGGAGAAATGAGAGATCAGTGGACACCCGTTATTTGACTCTTCCCAGGCTGTTCCTCTGAGGCTGTCCATCACAGCCCCCTGCCACTTGAGGATAAGAAGTGAGTGTGTGGCTCAGGCCTTGCCATTCACAAAATCCCATTCTCCTGGCCACAGTGATTGGAGGATGGTACGTGACATAATCCAAGCCAGACAGAGTCCTTCTTTGGAATTTTATAGTCCGTACGAGAAAGAAGCTCTTTATCAAAGAAGGTCTTCACTGGGTTGGGATGATGGAAGCCTAGAGCTGTCTGTGGCCACGTTTCCACATCCCCAGTACACTGCAGGGAGGGCGTTTGCTTATCATGGGAAAGACTGAGGCTTTGAGAGACTAGGACATGAGGGTGGGAATGAGAAGACAGAAAGAGACAGAGGAAGCCAGAAGGACATCTGACAATAGTTACTGTAATCTCTGAAGCTGCCTCTGTGGACCTGAAAGTTATGTGAACCAATAAATCCTTTCTTTTACATGAACTAATTTGAGCTGGAATTCTCTCCTCTTCAAGCAGGAAGAAGAAACAGTGTGAGCTAAAGCGCAGAAGCAGTGCTCAAATGTGCAGGGCACCGTCAGGGAGCAGGGAGCAGTCTTACGTGACCAAAGTGTTGGGGTTTTGTGGGAATATAAGAAGAAGTGGTTAGAAAAAATGAGTGGAGCTAGATTGTGAGGGTTCCCTTACCGCTTTGCCAAGGTATATATACTTTGAATACAGATCAGGGTGCCTTTCCCTCTATGGTAGGGTAGTAGCGTGCCAGGTTGGCAGAGCTTGAAGAGGAAGACCAGAGAAGAGGCTTAAAAGCAGAGAGATTTTTGTAGCCTGAACTAGGAAACTGGAAGGAAGGGCCATGAGGAACTGGGTTGGGAAGAGATTTTGGAGGCATAGTGGGTGAGACCTGGTGTCTGCTTGACCATGGGAAGAGAGTAGATCAGAGGACTCCTACAAGTGTTGAATCTGGTGTTGTAGTTTAGTGATGACATCAGATTAGAAGGCATCGGAGCAAGGAGGGGGCAGTAGAAGGAAGAGGGCAAGTCAGACCGCAAGCGTGACTTTTGGGTCCTTGAATAACTTTTGTGTTCCACTCCCAGGGTTCAGTGGTCTTCTTAGGAAGTCGTTCTAGCATTTAGAAGAGAGGTCAGGGCCGGAAGGAGGATTGAGCTCAGCTGCCATGCATGGTGAGGCCATGAGAGTGGATGTAGTTTCCCTGGGGTGAGTATGCAGGTGCAGAGAAGGCCCCCCTGTTGTGGAGGTGAGCTGGGAAACCTGCCTTCCGTAGGCTCTAGACTCCTAAGAAGCTCCTACTGGGAAAAGGCGCTGGGAGTCAGAGGAGCGGAGGAGAACCAGGCCTGCTGGGCGCTCCCGCAGCAGGGACTGTGCCTTGGGCCGTTCTGTATGGCAGCGCGGTTCTGTTCCCTGGCATTGCCAAACTAGATAAGGACTGAGAAGGAGCTATGGTGCTTGGTGATTGAGGCGATTACTGGCCTTTAAAAGAGCAGTTTCAGTGGAAGGAAAGGGGGAGAAGCCAAACTCAAGAAAATTTTAAAGTGGATAAGTCTGGGCGAAGAGGAAAGAAACCTGAGTGCTACCTCAAGACCGTGCCTATTTAGCTTGGTGGCCCCAGGCAAGTTCCGGAACTTTTCTAGGTCTTAGTATCTTCATATATAAAGTTAGGTTAACTAGACCACATATTTTATAAACTCCTGCTCAGATCTTGAGGTCATAATTTAAATTTTGCTGTCCAAAAAAACAGATGTTTTCGTGGCAGAGGAATTCCCTGCCTTCTCCCTCGGCCACCCCCGACTGAGATAATAAATTATAACAGAATTAAGCTTTTAGAAGTCTAGTGCTAATTGAGAAAGAAAACTGGGGCATCAGCTCAGGGAATTGTGGACACCAGTGCATGTGCGTCCACGTGTGCTGTTCACTGAGAACGGGGAGCCCTGTGAGGGAGAAATTTGACTCCGAATGGTGTCAGGGTTTACGAGACCAGAGTCCTATGTTGCTCTTCCCTAGGGAGGAGTGCCAAAGATGTTTCCAGAATGCAAACACCAAACAACTTGGGGGTCCCCTCTCTCTGAGTTCACATGACTAGGAGCTAGGGGTTCACAGTGAGCCTGAGCTGGCTGTGTGGGGGAGCTCCAGGCAGGGTGGGCAAAGAAGAGGTGGAGAGACCCATGCCCCAGGAGAGAAACAAGCCTGAGGTGACCAGAGGGCAAGTGTAGGGGAGGTGCTGGCTCTGTCTCTCAGGCACTCTGCGGCCCTGTCAGTCGGGGGGCTCTGGGAAGATGGTAGAATGGCATTTGGTTCTGAGTCATGGGCGGTCTTCTGCCTCCCCCCACCCCCAGCTCCCCAGTGTACAAAAAGACCTGTCTTTTTTGAACCATTTCCTAAGAGTTTCAACTACATGGACCCACTGTTCCCTAACTTCTTTGGCACATGTCCATTCATTCTGTGACCACTGGTGGAAGACCAATCGTGTTGGCACTGAGTTTCCAGGAACAGAGCTCTTAGGAGGACTGACAAGCTCCCTGCCCTCAAGGACCTTACAGTTTTGGAGAAGGGAGATAGTAAACAAGTAAATGAATGAGCAAGGTCATATCAAACAGTGATACGTTCTAAAGGAGGAAATAAGGCTTAAACAGAAGAGTGGTTGGCAGAAATGAGGGATAGGGAAGCAGGTCAAGAACGACAGGAGAAACAGGGAAAAGCAGATGCAGAAGCCCCGAGGCAGAAGTGAGCAGAAAGAAGGCTAGGGAGCTGGACCTTCGGAAAGGAAAGTGACCCAAGACGGGAGTAAAGAAGCTGGTGGGGTGGGATGGGGTGCCACTCTTCAGGGCCTGGTGGCCATGCCAAGAGAAGCATCTAGATTTCATGCTGAATGCCATGGGCGGTTGAAATACGGGACAACTTGAACTCACTTACGTATTAAAAAGATCTCTCTGCATTCTGGAAAAAGCAGAGCCATAGGGCCAGAAATCATATCACTGGTTTCAGGGGATGGTAGGAGAGAGGAACTGACTACAAGGGGCGCGAGGGAACTTTCAGAGATGATAGAAATATTCTGTGTCTTCATCATAGGGCGGTTGCACAACCATATATGTCTGTCAAAACTCATCAGACCGCATACCTAAAAAGTGTGAATTTACTGGAATTAAATTACAATTCAGTAAACCTGACTTGTCCAGTGTACATTATTCAGTTTAAAAATTTTTAGTAAGCCTTAACAAAATCCGTTTGGCTGCGTTGTGGAAGACGGGGGAGCACACAGGCCTTACACGGTCCAAGCAGTGCTCCCACGGCTGGTCCCACGATTGAGCCTGAATTACGTGCTGCACCTGGTGGCTTTCTCATCAGTTTATTGATGTGGGTTCCCAGTTTTCCCGTTTTACTTAGCTTTCCTTTACGATTGGCTTGAGAGCTCAATGTGGGTAGAAACCATCTGCTTCCTTTTTGAGGGCCCATGGTGGATGCTTGTTACATATTATTTTCCTTACATTTGAATGGTGCTCTAGAGTTTACAAGCTGCTTCCACGTTCATTATCACCTTTGGGCCTTACAACAGCCCTGTCGGGCTGCATAGACACCCCTGTGTCCCCATTTTATAGAAACTGACATGAAAAGAGGTCAGTGTAGCAGTATCAGAGAAGTGTGAAATTTGGATTGCTGTGTATTGACTATCGGTGTGATTTGGGGGAAATCATTTAGTCTCCCCGAACCTTAGTTTCTTAATCATTAAAAAGATAAAGGGCAAACACCCTGCAGATATACTGTGAGGATCGAACAAGGTAACAGAGCTGAAAGCACTGAGCACATAGTTGAAATTCACTCAGGGTGGGCTATTTATATCATTTTTACTATCAGAGAAGACAGATTTATTCAAGACGATGTGGTCAGCACATGATGGAACTTGAGCCCACTTTTTCTGATTTCAGGTGTGTGTCTCCTTCCGCCTCATCACTCAGTACATTCTTACTGGTTGGCAATTGATTGGTGCTGGGCTAATTAATTACTCTTTACCAAGTCAGATCCTTCAATGCAGTCATTGATTAATTCAACAAATACTTACTGAGCACTCACCGTGTACTCAACACTGTGTAGGATCTGAGGGTGAGCCAAGACGGGCTGCTTCTCTGCCCTTGAGAACAGAGATGCCCTTACAATTAATAAGCGCCAGAGCCAGGTAAGAGGTGGAGGATGCCGAGGGCAGACCTACATCAGTTTGGGGTGTGGGAAGACTTCCTGGAGGAGGAACATTGAAAATGTCTTTTTATTTTAACAACAAGAAAGCCTTTTTTATTGTGACATAAGTTAATATACATGCAAAATGTGCATTTGTTTTAAAAGGCAAGCATTCATGGAAGCTTCACGAGGTAGAAAACTCGGATGTTGCTAACAGCCAGGAAAGTTCCCTGAACACCCCTACTCGATCCCTACTACCCTGGTTTTCATGGGGTTTCCTTGCCGCCTTGTAGAGTTTTCCACCTATGTATGTATCCTGTAATCATATAGTTCAATTTTTCCAGGTCTGGATGTAATTAGAATCATGCTGTTATGTATTATTAAGTCTTATATCTTTCCTTCAATATTGCATTTGTATTATCCATCCACGTTGTGCATAGGTGTAGTTCATTTATTTTTATTGCTATATAGTATGCTATAGCATTTTCTTCTGAATATTTACAGTTTTTCTGTGTGGCATTCACAAATATTTTCGTGTATTGATGAATACGGTATATATTATTGACTTCACTACTATATAAATACATTGTTATTTACGAGCTATGACAATACTATAATTTATTTATCCATTCTACCTTTGTGCCTTTGGGTTATTTTGAGTTTTGGGCAATCGTGAAGGATGGTATATGAACACCCATGTGGATATATATCCGAAGGCACATGCGTCTGTGAAGTGTTCTTTGAAGTGGAATGACTGGGAATCCTCACCATTATTAGGTAATGCCACATTGTTTTCCAAAGTGATTATTCCATTTTGTACTTGCACTAGCAGACAGAATTCCTGTTATTCTAAATTCTTGCCAATATTTGGTATGGTCCAACTTTCAAATTTTTGCCAGTTGTATAGGTAAGCAGTGGTATTTCATTGTGCTTTTACTTTACAGATTCTAGATTACTGATGAGCATCCTTTCACATATTGTTTGGACATTGATTTCCTCTTTTGGGAAGCACTGTGCTTTTGTTACTTTTTAAATTAGTTTGTACTTTTATTAGTAACTTGTAGGCATTCTTTATATGTTCTGGATACTAGTCCTTTTCCAGTGTTATTCATTACAAATATTACCTCCCATTCTCTGGCTTGTTTTTTTCACTTTGTTAATGGTGAACTGTGATAAAAAGATGTTCTTATTTTTAATGTAGTCAGAGTTTTCGGTCTTTTATATAATAATCTTTTTGATTATTGTTTTTTTGTGTCCTATTTAAGAAATCTTTCTTTATCTCTAAGTGATAAAACTGCTCTCTTTTATCCTCCTCTTTGAAAAGGTTTGAAGCTTTTTTCTTCCATATTTAGGTTTTTAGTTCATCTGTAATTCGTGTATGTGGTATAAGACAAGGGTCTAGTTTTATTTTTTCCCCTGGTAGATACCTATTTGTGCCAGCACTGCTTATCTAAAAGACCATTTTTTCAGGCCCTGTTCTGTAGAACCACCTCTATTTTAAGTCATGTGTTTATATATGCAGAGACCTGTTTCTTGTCTCTTTAGACCATTCGCTGGACTCTGTTCCTATGTCAGTGTGATACTGTCTTGATTACTACCGCTTTGTAACATGTCTTGATGTTTAGGTTAGCAAATCCCGCCTCTTCTTGTGGGCATCTTCATCAGTGTCTTGGCTTTTCTCAGTCCTTTGTGTTTGCATGTAAATGTTAGAATAAGTTTACGATACTAATCTGTTTGGGTAGAATTGACATCTTTCGATTCGACATCTTTAAATCTTCAATGTTGCTGAGCCGTGAACATATTATATTTCACCATTTATTTAGGTTGTCATAATTTCTCTCAAAAACACTTATATTTCCCACAGAGGTCTTAAATACTTTTTATTAGACTCATAGCTAGATATTTGGTATTTGCAGTAGCCTGAAAACTGCTTCTTTTCTGGAATTGTACTTTGTATTTGTTGCTGGTCTAGAGAAATACAATAGATTTCTGCATATTGATTTTGTATTCATCAGCCTTCCTAAATTTTTATATAAATTCTAATGGTGAATCTGTAGATTCTGAGGCCCAGAGAAGGGAGTAACCTGTCCAGGTTCCCATGGCTAGCCAGTAGCAGAGCAAGAATGCGTCTGGCCCCCTTTTTCCCATTTCTGCTTCCCAGCGACTGTTCAGGAAGGGCCGGGGGAGAAGGGGGCAGCTGGGGAGAAGGGAGCAACGTGCGGCAAACACCTATTATGTAGTGCTTACTACACATGCAAATTAGCTCTTACTGGAGGCTGACTTTTGATTATCCTTACTTTATAGATGAAGAAAGTGAGATTCAGAGAGGTTATTCAGAATATTTGTTCAGGGTCACACCTTGGTTCATCACCTCAAGGACATTCCAGAGTTGGAGGTTTCTCTTCCACCCACATACCAGTTTGCACACCTTCTGTATACGAGTTTAGACCCCCACGGAAGTCTTTGGGCCTCCTCCCCTCAACCAGGCTGTCTCCTGGGCCCCCGCCCTGTGCAGATCTGCCTCTTATAAAGCTGTACTACTATCATCTTTAGACTCACACGGGCCTGCTGAGGGTCAGCTCCTGGGTTGAGCTCCTACTCCAAGTCCTGAGATCACTTTCATCCTGCCGCCCTACATGGTTCCCTCCCAACCGAGAAAATTAGTTCACAAGTTGTTGGGTTCTAGGAACCAAATTAGGAGTTGGCCTGGGCATCTTGTCTCGGTCCTGACTTGAAAATATGGTTGGGGTTTTATGACTCTGCTTTGTTACACAGTGGACTAGAGAGAATTTATGGCTGCAGTGCTTTCTGGCACCCCTTCCCCCAGTCTGGCTGATTGGCGGGAGCTGCCTGCACGCAAAGAGGAGGTTTGCTTTTGCTGGCTGTGCAAAGGAATTGTGAAATGCTCTGTTTGTGAACACAGCCCAGCAGTGCTCTATTCAGTGTGACAGCTTCCTACTCTGGAACACACGGCCCTTCACAGGGTGACTGTAAATTATGCAACTCGGGAGTTAAACAATGAGCACTAATGGGGAAAAGGAAGGGACAGACTGGATTTCAGCCTGGATCTGCGGTGGTAGAGTGCAGGCTCAGGCTACTTGGCGATCCAAGGGAGGAAGGTCTTTAGCAGTTGAGAAAAGCCAGGAAGTCCTGTCACAGTGCTACTTGTGAGAGTGGGTTTTACTTTTTTAAAAATGTAAATGTTCTTTTCAAACTCAGTTTATCAATTCAGGGAGCGTTTTAGAAACTAGGAGAGACATTTACAAAAGAAAGTAGTCATATGGTGTTACCAAAAGTAATTGAATGCTGTACACAGTATTTAACCTTTGTCCTGATGGCCCCAAGTCATCATTTTTTTCATAGTGCTTTGTGCTAAAAGTCAGCAGTGCCCCTCAGGGCAATTGATGTACAGACTATTTCCCACCCCCTTACTCCCCTGCCCTGCCCCCATGGTCTTAAAATGCAATTAACTCCACTTTGATATGCTTTATATAATTTTCCTGTCTCTTCCCTTGCTGTCATCTGTCATGTCTTGATGCTTTCTGTGTTCCTACCTCAAGCCTTATTTCCCTTTTCTTGTTCTACTCCGAATCTGTAATGGCCTAGAAAGCTACGTGACTGGGTCTGTCACCAGAGTGTGTAGGGGAAGAATAAGTAAAATATAAGTGTGGACCCCCTTCTACAAGTAGAGTACTTGTGCTTTAGTGCCCAGACCTCTCTGCACTCCTCCCTCTTAACGGCATGGCACTAAGTATGTAAAAATGAGTTGGCAACCGTGAAATGCACTACAAATGTACGTGATGGTGAGAGGGCTGCTGTTGTGGTGCAGCCTGGTGCTCAGAGGTCTTCCTTGTCCTTCATGGTTCCTGGCAGGGTTCTGATTCACAGAAATTATTGGACAAGTAGCTTCCAGATAAGAGTGATGCACTGTCATTTTTTACAAGAGACGCTGGGCTGGCTTTAGCAGCAGGAGGCTGGTATAAAGAATCTCTGTAGCAAAAGGGCTCTGTTGGGCCCTTTCTGTAAAATGATGCGGGTACACATGGATACCACGTGGGGTCAGCCGTGAGATCGACAGGGCCATCTCCCAGAACGCTCCGCCGTGGTGGACATCACGGACATCTGCTCACCTGCATGAGAGCTTAAGGTCACTTGGCAAAGCAAGGCCGGACACAGTCGCTACATTTTTGGTCAAGACCCGCGCTAGCAATTCTTCCAGGGAAGAAGGAACAGGGATTTGGCTGTTTTCAGATGTTTGTAGCCCTCACACTAAACTGTTTGAAACCACTTGGTCAACATGCTCTCCACCAATGTTGTTCAATCATTTTTTCACTCTGCAGATACGTATTGAGTGCCTACTGCGTAGGGCAGGGGGTAAGCAATGTGGAGGGGGTGTAACTGTCTGTAACAGTGGTCTGGGAAGGCCACCTTGGGAAGTGAAATTGGACCTGTGGGGGACAAGGGAGCCTGTCATGTGCAGTTGGGGAAGAGGAAATGCAGAGGCAAAGGTTCACAGTCAGGAGTGTGCCTGGTGTGTGTGAGGAGCCAGAGGAGGTCTACACAGCTAGAATCACAAGTAAACTAGGAAAATGGATCCATGATTATTTGGAGAGTGGGGTCAGAAAGAAAGCTCCATCACGAACTACTTAGACCTTTATCTCATGGGCATGCAGACCACAGACCGTCATTTGCTGCAAACCCGGCTGCTTGGGGGTGAGGGGTGAGATGTCCTGTGTGTGTATGTGTTCTGACAGGCAAAGGACATTGGAGCCCCATCAGGAACCAAGCAGGTTGACTCTGCATGGCCCAGGGAGGACCAGTCATTTCTGGCTGGCCTTCAGGAGACAAGCACCGCGAGAGCATGGGCCGTTCTTTCCTGCTGCTCTCCTGGCCGAGGCGGTCATCGCTGGCCCCGGCTCGGCCGCCTGCTCTGCCACAGCGCCGTCCTACAGACCTCATTCAGGGTTGCTGACCCAGGTGTGGCCTCAGCCTTAGACACGCGGCAAGCGAGCATGGTGTTGGGGTGCAGATTCCCGGGCAGGTCTCCTCAAGCACAGCCAGAATGTTCCGTGGTATACAAGTGAACACATGTGTTATTATGTTTATTTTAATGTGTTTTAGGGCAGAAGGTCCCTAACACATCAATACCATGGTGTTACAGATAATTATAGTTTAGGGTGAAGTTAAAGTAGCAGGACGTTTTTTCCCAAAGGCATAAAAATCATGAAGGTGGCCAAAAAGATGTTTGGGTAGTGCTATCCTCAAGCCTTCCGTCAGCATGGGAGTGCTGATTCTGAGCAGGCCTTGCCCTCTAAGGGATGAAAGAGTGCCTTGGAAAGGCTCCCCACGTCTGTCACCTTGGGGAGGTGGTAGTAGTGTCTCTGTCCCAGCCCCAGGTCCACGCGCTGCCCCACTCAGTCGTCTTCTCCTCCACACTTGCCCGGCACGCAGGTCTGGGCCTGGCCTGGCCTGGGCCCCCTCACTACCATTCTGGCTCAGCCTTCCTCTGGGTGTTGTGCATAGCATCTGCTCAGCTGTCTTCCAGAAATTCCGTTTTTGTCCTTCGCCATCCTGCTCAACCACTTCAAATGGTTTCCTTTCACCCTCTGCATTGGGTCTAAACCTCGGCCTTAGCTTCGAGAATATACACAGTCCAGCTTACCACACCGATCCTGAGCTGTCTCTCATTCTGTATGGAACGCTTGTCTCTGGCATCCCCCCCACAGCCATGCCCCCTTATTGCCTCTGTGCTGGGCGCCGAGGCAGGCTTCCCGTCCTCCTAGGGTGCCAGCCCGGCCTATGTGGGCCGGCTCAGTTCTCATCCGCTCTGGGGGCCAGGAACTGCACTCTCTGAGTTCCTTTGTATGTGGTATCTGCACCACAGCATTAGAGTTTTTAAATATGCTGTCCTGGTCCCAAAGAGATCCTCCCTTTGTTTATCTGGTCGCAGACACACAAGTGCACACACTTGCACAGGTACCAGAACAGACGTGCTCTCTGTGGGCCTGGCAGAGAGCCCTGCCCCTGAGCCGTTTGGAGAGAAGCGCCCCAGCCTTTGTGTTGGCCCCGCCTCGCCTGAGTCCTCACTGCGCCACCTGTCATCTCTGTGACCCTGGGCAGGTAGGTTTGAGGATGATGTGAAACGGTAGAAAGAAGGGAGCTCCGTACTGAACACTAAATACACATACTTGGTATGTATAAGACTTCCTCTTCATCTAGGCTATAAACCTCCTGTGGAGGGAACCCCGATTTGTAATCATTTCTAACCTACCAGCCAGGTAGGTCTAAGGTGCACAGGGACCATTCGGGGTAAATTTACTAGTAAGTCAAGCAGCTCATTTACACTGCTGTGAGTTTTCTTGTAGATGATTGGGCAGAGAAGAACTTTTTGCAGTGCTTATGTGAAACTTCAGTGTGCATACATGATATGTATTATTTGTATACGCAGGTCCCCAGTGGATTAAGAACTGCTGAGCCTGGGGCGCCTGCATGGCTCAGTCAGTTAAGCATCTGACTCTTGATTTCAGCTCAGGTCATGATCTCCCGGTTTGTGAGATCCAGCTCCACAGCTGCCTCTGTGCTGACAGCCTGGAGCTTGCTTGGGATTCTCTCTCCCTCCCTCTCTCTCTCTACCCCTCCCCTGCTTGCATATGCCCTCTCTCTTTCTCAAAATAAGTAAATAAACTTAAAAAAAAAAAAAAAAAGAATTGCTGAGCCTGCCACACCATAGTTCTTTATTGAGCACTTACTGTATGCAGGGAGAGGGAAGTGCTTGCTGCTCCACCTGTGGAGGAAATTTCCATCTATGACCCCCCTGTCTCCCTTCCCCACAGCCTAGGCCTGTGCCTCAGCTCCCTTGCCCTTTACACCTTCAATTTGCCACTCATTCCAGCAGGCACAAGGGCCAGATTTAAGCAGTAGAGGACTTTGGGCAGGACTACAATGCTAAGCCTTCCCACTGCTAAGGGCAAAAACCTAAAAGAAGTAATATCTTGATCTAGGCGGTGCTTACATAAGCTATAAATTTAATCTAATCGAATCCATGGACCTATACACCTAAGATTTATGTGTCTTGCTATATGCGTTGTTCTATATGTATTACTATATGTACCATTTCTCAAGCCTTTAAAAGCTGGTTATAGAATTTTTTGTTAAACAAAGGGCCTGGGAAATTATACAATGCCCCTCTGAATCTACCAGCCTTGGGAGAGTCTGATACTGTGGGGAGCGGGTAGGGGTACTCAGAAGAGGAAGACATGCCCAAGCCCTGGTTTTCCCTGCTCAACTACCAGCATCAGCCTTCCGTGAGCTTCCTTCATCTCCCACATTCGCAGCTGCAAGTGGAGGACTGGGAAAGGATGCCCCGGCACCCACATTAGAGGCCCCAGACTGCCAAGCACCCAAGTTCACGAGCACAGCCCTCTCTCTGACACAAATCTTCTTGCCACTGGGAAGCAGAGGGATTCATGTCCTTTCTCTGCCGTTTGCTGGGCTAGGAATTAGCAAGCCTTTACCCTCTCTGAGCCTCAGGGGGTTCTTACCGCCTGTAAATTGGTGTTGAGACCTGTGTTGGTCTTAAAAGGAATGGCAAATGAGATCATGGACATGAAAGTCTCATAGGGCCACAAAGCATAAACTGTCAATAACGTGCACCCCCAAGCTCAGCTCATCCCTCCAGTGTTTGAGGGCCCAGGTTTTGAAGAGCAGCAATGCCCCGTGGTTCAGTGTGCAGGATCTAGAGGCAACCTGCCTGGGGTTCATTGGTCCTGGCCCTGCCACATACTAGCTGTATGACCTTGATAAGCCACTTACTCTCCTGGTGCCTCAGTTTCCTCCATTGTAAACTGGGGATTATGACAGCACTTGCCCTACAGGGTTGCACTAAGAGTTAGAGGAGTTAATCCAGGTAAAGAACTTTGCTCAGGGCTCAGTTATGTGGCTCATACTACCCTGCGCATGGTTGTCTGCTGGGCCTTGTGAGGACATTCTTATTGAGGCAAAACTAGGGACAGAAAAGAAAGTCTCATCTGAATATAACGGCTTTGTGCACTAGCTATATTTTCCATGACTTGGGACTTGAGACTGATTATTTGCTGTATTTGGTAAGTTTTTCCATCCTGAGACCTTTAATCTTTTGAGTTTGCTTAATAAATAAAGGCCCCCTGTGACATGTCCTTGCCTTCACCGTTTTGCTGCAGCATCAATTGTGAGCTCTCTGATTTACAATTCAGCAAAAAAGTGACAGACTGGGTCTTCTTGCTCAATTCAAGGTGATTGCTGCATAGTCATTTTTAACAGGACACCAGATTTAGCTAAATGCTTGCAGCAAGGTAGTGTGCATATTCAGTTCTATACAGGCTGAGCCTCTACATCTTCTGTGAGCCTAAAAAGTCCCCATACAGCTGACATAGTGGCCTCTGTGCTGCCTATGGGGGGCAGGGGACCCCTATCATTAGAGTCGAGTGTTGACCCTTTCTTCATCCATCTTTTTATTTAAAAAAATTTTTTTTGTTTGTTTATTTCTGAGAGAGAGAGACAAAGTGCGGGTGGCAGAGGGGCAGAGAGAGAGGGAGACACAGAATCCAGAGCAGACTCCAGGCTCCGAGCCATCAGCACAGAACCGGATCGGGGCTCAAACTCAAATCGTGAATTCATGACCTGAGCCGAAGTCGGATGCTTAACTGACTGAGCCACCCAGGTGCCCCTTCATCCATCTTTTTAAATGAGTATGTATGAAGCCCTTGGCTGGAAACTGTATGGACCCCAGAGAAGTGGGGCGTCCACATTTGTTGAATGTCTGCCAGGCGCCCAGTGTTTTACATGCATTAGGATTATTTGGTCATCAGACATTGTACCATGAGTTAAGTATCATGACTTTCTTCATAGAGAGGAGAAAACTAAAGCAAGGCTAACTCTCTTGTCCAAGTTCACCCTCCTGGGGTGTGGCCAGGATATCATCCCAAGAGTTTTCTAGGACCCTTCGTTGCACTGTTCCAGGGTTATCATTCACGTTGTGTTATTTATGAATGGTGCGTCCAGGATCTTTTTTTCTGGGTACCTTCAAATCAAGTGGGAGAGAGAGAACACATAGGTAAATAAACAATAATACCGGGTAAAGTCTGGCAAGGGGCCAGAATGTGCTGTAGTTGTTCCTAGGAGGGGAGAGGCACTTACTCGGATGGAGAAGGGAGGCGCCAAATAGCTTGTAACCTGAGACCAGTACTGTTGTGTTTCGCATTGTGATCCAAATGTCTGATACATGTTTCTGATAGTCTAGGAAATGTCAAGAACAGCTAGGAAGCTGTGCCTAGCCCCAAATGGGTTAGGACATCTTCTCACATGTCCCTCTGTGGCTTCCCTCTTCTTTTCCTCCCTGCCTTTTTCAGGAGATAGAAAATGTTGCATTGCATTAAGTAGGGCTGCTGTCTCCCCAGGCTGGATGCCCAACTGGTTCACACAGTCCTGAGTCAGGAGGTGACTTATATCTGGGCCTCGATGCTTTTCCTGGTAGATAGGGTTAGACTATCACCCAGCCTTTCAGTTCTTGCAGGGATGTGAGTTGTAGGGAGGTACCAGTGTCAGTGGAGAAAACCAAAGCAGAGCATTCGTGTTCTGCTGCCTGCCTGAGTTTGGCAAGAAAGATTTCTAGCACAAAATTCTTGTATAAAATGTGAGATGATGAGACCTGATGGTGAACTTGTGGCCCAGCCACGCCACCCACCATCCTAACTGGCCCCACAGGCCACTCGAGAGTGGCGTTTGCTCTGGTCTCATGAGAGCTCAGCTGCAACTCGCTGACGCCCTGCTGCCTGATTCCCAGGACGGGCCCCAAGTTCCGCGCATCTGGCCCTGCCTGCCTCTCCGGCCCCTTCCCTCCTTGTACGCTGACCATCCTTCGATTTCTGACGCAGACTCTGTGTGCTCTCTCACGCATCTCCAGGCCTTTGTCCACGTTGTGCCCTGTTCCTGGAGCCCCTTTGACCAACTACCCTGCCTGGCCAAATCGTACTCACCACCCAGGCCTCAGTACAGATAGGACTTCACAGAAGCCTTCTCTGAACCCATAGGCCACTGGTATTCCCTCGCACACTGAACCAATCTACCCACTGCTCCTTCTATTATTTTTTCTTTGCGGGTATACGCCTACACCTTTTTTAAAATATGAAAGACACCACTTTGAGGGAATGTGCTCAGTTGGAGTCATTCCTTGCCTCCACCCCTAAGCTACACCTCTGAGTTGACCCATTCCAGAGACAGGCCACTGCACCTTAGGGACACTTTTGCGGGGGGGGGGGGGGACATATTTATGTTTTTATTCAGGAATAATCAAAATGTTTGAAGTACCGTTTTGGTCCATATCATATTATGTAAGCAGTTTGGCCCTGCTCCCTCCCTCATCCAAAATCCACAGATGCAATTTGCATCTTAGAAATAAATAGCAGCTTCCCCACGGGAGACCCGGGAGACCTGGAGACTCAGCCCAGAGAAGGCAGCCTACTTACTCCTCCACCTAACGGCCATGGTCCAAAAGCAAGTTACATCTTTCTCTTAAGATGTCAAGGACATTAAATTTCCTAATGTCAAGGACTCAGTTGCTTGTGGAGATGTTAGTACACTCGGGGAGCATACTGGTACCTGATTACCAATTCTTTCCCATCCCATGGGTCTTGGGTTGAAACTACCAGTCTGGGTTAAGGTCTGCTGTGGTTAACCCTCCCCTCTCCTGGAAGCCCCAGTTTAGGGAGGAAGTTGCTGCGTGGCTGAGAAGTCAGCCAGGCTTGGGAAGCTAAGGTGGCCCATGGCTTCTTTGCTCTTGCTCATACCCTCTCACAACAGAAGGCTTCTCAGAAGTCCCTTGGTTGGTCAGATCATCATGATTGGAATTGTCTTCCAGAAAGCCAGAGGTCTTCTAAGGCTTCTCTTTTGTAGCAAATAATAGGAAATGTTTCCTTCTCCCACCCTATGCCCCATTCCCTCAGATAAAGATACTAATGCACAAGGAGGAAATTTAACTTTCTCTAGGTCACACAGCAAACCATCAGTCAAGACTTGAACCCATATCTCTTGACCCTTGATGCAGGCCTTTGTCCATTGCCATGTTCTGCTTTTTATATGACTCTGTCATGACTTCCTCTGTTCTCTGGAAGAGTCCTAAAACTCTCAACCTACAAAATAGCCCCTGAGAGAGAAGCATCTGGAGGCATGTGCTAAAATCCCCAGAACAGAGGGGAAGTCTGTGTTGCAGCTCCCATCAGTATGGTAAGCCCCTGGTGCCTTGGGCTCTCCGAGGTCTGAGAATCTAAATTTCCGAAACTAGAGAAGACCCTTGTCAGTCCAAACATCCAGCAAAGCAGAGGGAGATTGTCTATCTGGCTGATGCTGAGAAACAGTGAGACTGGAATCGGAGTCCCAGAAACATGACAAGGGCAGGAGTTGGAGGCGCTCACTGACAGAGCTCTTCCACCTCTATTCTTTCTGTGAAGCCTCCCCATGGCTCCTTGGACAGCTGTGTGGGCCTCTCTTTGCAGGTAAAGGAACTGAAGTTGGAGGCAGACCTGGGACAAGGGCTTCGACCTGGTAGCCCACCCCCACCTCCTCCGTACGCACTTCCCTCCCCCCATGAAGACATCACCTTGAAGGGTATGGTGCTTTCAAAAATCGCTTCACTAAGAGCCTATATAGCCAGGTTCCGTGATAAGTTCCAGGCTTTGGGAACAGTGGTACTTAACTTTCTCTTGCAAGTGTTCAGAGCCTCCTGGAGAAGGCTAGGGCCTATAACTGGGGTTGTTGATGTCCCTCACGTCACAGACCCTTTTGAGAAACTGATGAGGACATTAAGAGTCTCCTCAGGAAAATGTCCCTGCATTTTTCGAATTTGAAGAAACACTGTATATGCGGTCAACAGTCTCTCAAAGGCAGCCCTGGACCCACCACACCCTGCCTGGCGTCTGCCTGGATCACAGATAAAGAAGCTCTGAATCAGATAATGATATTATAGCCTTGTTCCTTGAGAAGAGTTGTTAATTCCCCGAAGACAGCTCGTCACAGTGAACAGAGCATGGGAGGCTGGGTGTGTCTTTGTGACCGTCATTATCATTTAGGCAAAGTGTATACGTGCCCGCATCCTATAGTCTCTGACTTGTTGTCCCAGGGTTGGGGAGGAAGCCAAGGCATAGAGAAGGGTGACCAGCACCAGAGCCAGCAATGGCACTCAGAGAGAATGGAGACGTGGGACCCAAGTACTCTACTTCTGTGGGGGGTGGCAGGAGGCCAGATGGGATGTGGGGGAGACTTAGGAAAAGAGCCCAGAGTCAAGCACCAAAGTTTTGCAATGGGATTTCACAGGGTTTTTAAGAGCTCAACTTTGAGATGAACAGGAGGTTTAGAAAGACTTTATAAGGTCTTCCTAAGTGCTGCTGACAGCTAAGAGTGGCATGCCCCGGAGAGTCTATGATTATCTCACAGGAGAGATCTGTATGGGAGCCTTATTAAGAGCATGTCAGTGGGAGGGAGGAAGGGAGCAGCAACGTGTTCACAGCTCTGGAGGGCAAGTGAGGCAGCCTCCTTGATTTGCAACGTGCCTCACAGTCCATTTCGTTATTTCTGCAAAGACCCATGAGAGTGGCAGAGAATCCTGTGTGCCCCAGAAATTGCAGAACACTAGGCTTGCCGTACGTAGCAAGAGGTAGTGGGCTGCCCATCTAAAAATGTCCTTATGATAAACCCTCGAATGGGCCCGGGGTTTGCCCCTCTGCAGCCAGGGGGATGTGACAGTCTAGATTTGAGTGTACCCCTCAGAACCTGGAGCCCTACCGTTCCCTGGATTGGTGGCCTCCAAAAAGGAGCATAAAAGCTGTTGCCTCACGGAGCGCTTACTCCCTCACGTGTGCTCCCAGGTGCAGGGAGTTCCAGCCAGCCCCTCTGAGGACTCGAGGCGCACTCTGGAGCCTGGGAGCCCGAGCTTACACGTAAGGTGGAAATGCAGAAGTGGAGTGAGCCAAGGATAAGCGCAGGAGACAGATCCTGGGAGAGCAGGCAGTCCAGCCCCTTCATTTGACAAACGGGACAACAATGTGACATGGCTCTGCTGCCAGACCTGTGAGAACTGCTGAGGGCGATAATAATAGCTAACATATTCTGAGTGCTTGCTCTGTGCCGGGCATGGGGAAGTGATGGCACCTTATGTGCCGTCTGTGAGGTGAGCATCATAGCGTGGTTGGGTGTCGATGTTATACACAAAGGCCCTGCAGAGGATGCGTGCCCTCAGCTCCCGTTCCTTCTGGGTGGCCAGTGCCTTCAAGTATCAGTTTCCTATCGCTGCACTTCCACATCACCACGAATTTTGTGGCTTAAAACAATACACATTTATCATCTTAGTGTTCCGTAGGTCAAGAGTCTGGTACAGGTTTCACCAGACTAAAATCAAGGTATTGACAGGCTTCGTTCCTTTCTGGAATCTCTAGGGAAGAATGTGTCTCTTACTCTTCTAGATTGCTGACAGAATTCACTTCCTGGTGGTTATCGGAGGCCCTCTTTTCTTACTGGTTATAAACGGAGGGCTGTCCCCAGTTTCTGGAGGCTGCCACCTTCCTTGGCTTGCAGCCCCTTTCCTCCATCCTCAAAGTCTACGGTGACAACTGGAATCCTCTCCATTGCATCTCTCTGGCCCCTCTTCTGTCATTGCATCTCTCTCTGACCCACTTGGGAAAGGATCTGTGTGATTAGATCAGGCCTACCTGGATAAGCCAGGATAATCTCCTCATCTCAATGTCCATAACCTTAATGACATCTGCAAAGCCCCATTTGCGGAGCAGGGTTGCAGGGGGTCAGGCGGATTAGGGTGGAGCTCTTTGGGAGGCCATTCATTATTCCCTTACCACAGTGAGCAGGAAGAGTGCTTGACTCCTTGGTTTTGTTCAGTAAGGAAGATGAGGGTACCACTTCTGGAATGCTCCTATGAGCACTGAACATGACGGCCATCAGCAGAGGTCCTGACACAGTGGTAAGTGTTTGCTTGGTATTATCTGGTCTATGGTTGAGTAAACTGAGACTAAGAGATGTGATGTAACTTGCCCAAGGAATAACATTCAAAACTCCATGAGAAAAAAATACATTTCATTTATCCCCCATAGCACCTAACACAGTGCCTGTCCAGAAAAGATGCTCAGTACATGTATGTGGAATGAATGACCAAGAACCAAAAAGAGAAAATGACCTGTATGAGCACTATTAGGCTCAGAGAATGTCCGAGATGGAGAGAACCTCAGTCCAAGCCCCTCATTTCACAGCTGGAAATCAGCCCAGTGGACAGAGAACCTGCCTCAGGTGTCCGGTAATGGCAGAGCCCCAGAATGTAGCCCGTGCCTCCCTGGCCAGTCAGTATGTCTTTCTCTGTGCCAGGCTCTATTCACTTCGGTAGGGGTTTCTAGACCCTGTGGTCCTGGCTAAGCCAGAGGCAGTGCATTGGGGCAGTGGTTTTGACTCTGACCCTGGCCCCTGGCACAGCCTTGGAGAAAGAAACTAGCATAGAAGACAGAGCCCCTACACTCTCTCCTTAGAAGTAGCCTTTGTCAAGGCCTATCTGAAGCTTGTTGCTCAGGCTTCTGTAGATTTCTAGAAGCAGCTCCCCAGAAGAACACAGCCAGATGCCTGATACCCACTCATAGTCAGGGCACTTGTGCATAGTGTACCCAGTTCACTTACAGCATTATGGGACCTTGGGCCATTTGGTTCCTTGGGACTCAGTTGCCCCATTTGTAATCCATCTAGACATCTCCAGGGTCCCGAGTGACAGCCCTGGATTTCAGGCCCCTTTCAGAGGGATGGTTCAGAAACATTCACATCAGCCTCAGACAGAGATGTACTGTTGTCCCAAGGGCTCCCTGGCTCTGCTTAGGCTAAACACAGCTTGGCAGCCCATGGGATGGTTCTGGACAGCTGCTAGTGTTCCCTGTCTCCGCGAGAGCCAGCTAAGGAGGGACGGAGTAGTGCCCAGTGTCTGTGGCCCCTGAGGCTGTGCCAGGCTGCCCCTGACACGAGGCCACCACAGGGAAAGCCATTATATTTCTGTAGAGCGGAGTGTGGCGTATTCCCTGTCTCGTGGGAATTACAGCTTCATCATTGTGTCTGATTGTGTAAGGAGAGTTGAATAAACTCTGAGCTGTTCCTTTCTAGGCAAGAAATGTCAAATGTCACAATGCCGGGGGTACCAGGTAACTTGTTGGAGGAACGGAAGATGTGGTGCGTGGTGCCGTGAAAGGGGAACTAACATGTGTTCCTGCTGTTTGCCAGCCCAGGGCTTGCCACATTTGCACATTGCCTACTTTCACTTCAGTCCCTAGGGGCAGGTATGGGTTTTTTTCCCCAGTTTTACAGCTGAGGAAATGGAGGTGGGTAAGTGACGGCCCTCCTGGTCACCCAGAGGGCACTGGCAGGAATCATGTGGGCTCTAACTAGTGGAATCTGAGCTCTGTTGGCTGTCAGGTCAGCGTGCAGGTGCGTGCGTCCGGTCCAGATCTGCAGGGGCTGGAGCCCCCTTCCCCGCCTTCCGATGCAGGACGGAGTTTGTTCTAGCAGAGAGGGAATGGGTCAAACAGTGGTGCGATAATGACAATCCCAGTCATCGGAAAGACAGAAGACACCGAGTGTGTGCCGTGTGTGCTGTTCTAGACACCGGTGACGTAGCTGTAAGGGCAAGAGGCAGAGTCCTCGCCCTCAGGGCACCGCCGGTCCACTTTCAGGAATACACACAGACACAAGTAATAGATGACAGGCACTGAACGCCGTGAAGAAAACGAGAGAGGAAAACGATAGAGGTGAATGTGGTGATGGAGGCTAGCTGGGGAGCTGCTTGAGCTGAGGTGGTCAGGGAGCCAGCCTTTCCTTAAGGAAGGAAATCTTGGACCCCAGTGATGAGAATGGGCAGTCATGCAAAGACCTGGGAAAGAACTTTCTAAGCAGGAAGAACAAAAAGACAGAGACAGTGATGAGCACATGATGACCCGGCGACAACCCGGTGATAGGAAGGCTACCAGGGTGCGAGGGGTTGGGGGAAGGAGGCCGCAGCCCTGGGAGGAGCCTAGAGGCCGTCAGGTAGACAGTGTGTTGAGAAGCCCCTGGAGGGAGTGAATTAGAAGAGAGATGTGGTCTGATGCATACTCACTCTGGCTGCCATGTGGAGGACAGGCAGGGGAGGAGCAAGAGGGGAGCAAAGAGACAGGGAGAAGGCCTCCAACTTCTCCAGGTGGGTGAGGGGGCGGGGCATCTGGGACCTGGGTTGTGGACGTGGATGTGAGCAATTGCTGGAACTGGGCAATATTTGGAGTATGATTCGGAGGGTGGTGTGCTGGGAAGCCAGCCCAAGTGGAAGGGAAGCCATTTGTACAGTGCCAGTTTCTGTGGTGTCCCATTCCCACCATGCACCAGTCTGACGGCAGTGGTGCCCAGCGAGCTCTGGGGAGCCAGCGCGAGCTCGCTCTGGCACCCTGTGGCTCCGCTGAGGAGGGCCAGGAGGCACGAACTGCGGATCGTTCCGGGGCTTTTTGCTGAGCGGCTCCACGGTGGTGATGACATCCACTGAGGTGGTGAGAGAGGATGGGGCAGTGGTGGGGCAAGCACGGTTCTGCTCTGGCCATGTTCATTTTCAGATGCATATTAGGCATCTATTTTACACATTCTGGGCACGTGCATACTTCATCTCATTTAAATGTCAATCCTTCCAGTAACGGAGTAGTTGGTGGTTTCTTCTCCATTTACAGACCAATAAAGTGCAGATAAAAGAAGCTAAAAACTTAACCAATGCTGGACAGCCACTAAATGGCAAAGCAGAGTTTGAACTTAGTTGGGTTTGATGTCACTCCCAAGAACCTAACTGTTGTACACACCACCGCCCGGAAACCGTGCCGTACTCGGCTCTACAGTACCGTTCGGATTTAGAAAGTGGGTCTTGAGAAGATTCCGGAGCAGCTTCCAGACCAGAGGTTGCAGATGGTGGCCTAGAGGCCATACCCCACCCTCAGCTGTGGTGAATGCAGTACGGGTTGTTTTTGTTTTGTTTTGAAGAAGGGGAGCTTTTCTTGTTTGTTTCATTTTGTTTTTTTGCCTTCTATGGCATTTTTTCAAAAAGAACAAAGAAAGAAATGCCATTGCTTTAGATGGTTGCGTGTTTGTTGGCTGCCACCTCTGACTGCTCTGTCTTCCCACGTCACCGCCTACCTGCAGGCCACACGTACAGCATAGCGAAATGGACAGGAGGGTCTCACCCTGGAGGGGGCTTGACCAGGTGACCCTCAACATGCTCTCGAGCTGGAGGCACTTTCCAGAGTCAGGGAGAGGGTCTGGCCTACCTCTGTCTGGACAGGGTCATGTACTCCAAGTGCCACCAGAGAGCAAAGTTCCCTCGGGCCTAGTCTGGGCCCAGCCAGGCTGCATTAGGATAGGTGGAGAGCACCTGGGGGGCAGCAGGGTTCCCCAGACCTCTTGGAAGTTGCCCCTCATTAGTAAAACACGTTTGGATCTATATCCTTAATATATGTAATTATATTCTGTATGTTAAAATGCTTAGAGACAAATGGAAAAATTAACTACAAATTACCGTAACTAGAAATGTTAGTGTTTCTCCCACACCTGTGGATCAGGGCTGCGTGCCCCCTCTGGTCCCGCCCCACCCTCAACCCAAACCTGCTGGCCCAGGACTGGTGCAGCGGACGGGCCTGGCTGGTTCCGAGTCCCAGGTCTGCTCACTAGAGTGCCGCGTGTCCTCACCTCATGGCCCCACTTCCTCGGTTTCACACAAATGTCTCTCTCTTACGGCTTTTCTGGCCACCATACTGTTACCACCTCTTCTCTTTCCCTGCCTTTTATTTCCTGCAAGTATTACTACCCTCTGACATGTTTATATGTATTTTTGCTCATTATCTGTCTTTCCCTGTGCATGCTCCACCAGCAAGGATCATCTGTTCTCTGCTGTGTGCCTGGCCCATAGAAGGAACTCAACAAATATTTGTCAATTGAATGAATTACCTTTTCTCTGTATATCTGAATGTTCCTGAGTGAACCTTTGTGATGGAGGAGAAATGAAAAATGACTTGAATGCTCAGAAGGAGGATTAAGAAGCTAGAGGTAGAATCATTTTAAGGATCGGCTGCTTTGTTGGAAGACATCATAGTTGTTTTTACTGATTGTTGGGGGACAGAAGCTACCAGTAATGGGATCTCTGCTGACTACCAGGTACTGTTCTAGGAGGTGAAAGAAAGACAGAGAGGTAAAAAGAAAGAACTTAATCTTCACAATAACCCAATGAGGCAAGTTTCATTATCTCAATTTTACAGAATTAAAGCAAACAAACAAACGAAAGAAACACTTGGCCCAGAAACTCAAGTGAATCTCACTGGAAAGTGCCTAAAACCATGGCAGGCCCCCAGTGAGTCTCTGGGGAATGGAAGAGAGCCCCACTGTTCATGCTCCTAAAGCTTCTTGGGCTCTTCGACCGAGTGGTCCTCACGGAAGAGGGCTGTGTGCCCAGGGAGGTCAAGGACGTCACCTGAAGCAGCCTACCTCGGGCCCAGAGTTTCTGTGACATCTGGCTTTTTATTCTAAAAGCTCATGTGAAATTCATATCACAAAACAAACTCCTCTTGTTTGTTTTTACTGTAAGAGTGATGCTTTTCATTATTTAGCTACTTACATTACATAGTTTAAAAAAAAAAAAACCTCCACTAGAGCTGCTGTTCGTGGGTGGTAAGCTCCTGGTGTGAGTTTTATACACCAGGAGTCGTCCAGCCCAGTGCACAAAAACCACAGTGGGGCCTGGTGTGGGACCTGGCCTCTTCCGTCCCCTCAGCAGGATCTCGTGCCGCTTGTCCCTGTGTAAACATGGCTTGTCCAGAGGAAACGGGATGTTCACTTCCAAGCCCGGGCCATCTGTTGTTTCAGACCTGGATGGTGGCTGCACCTGGGCGAATGGGGCCTTCAGCAAACAGTGCCTTGCCCAGCCCCCTGATAAGGGCTTGCCTCTCAAGCAGATTTTATAGCTCTGCCCTTCATCCCCAGTCAGAGAGTGGGTGGGGAGAGAACGAAATAGCCCTGAAGCTGTTGGAATAGCCTTTATGGTTGGTTTTATATAAACCAGAGGTCCAGTGTGGTATGTGAAACAGACCACAGAGACTTGGCCTGCAAGACTCTGATGTCGGGAGAGCTAAGGGCCTTTGGGAAGGGACCTCTTTTCAGGTTAATGCTTCAGTGACGGAGTTTCCCATCACCTCTCTAAGGAGGGAGTGACAGCATTCCTCTGGCTCTTGGATGATGTTTCTTCAGTCTGCGTGTCTTTGTTTGCCTCCTTCTAGAAACACAACCCATGCATGTCCAGAGACACACAGTGGTTTACAACTGGAAGGGCTCTTAGATTCCATCCAGCTCACACATTTCACAGATTGGAAACTGAGGCCCTGCCCCACTGGGATCTGATAGATCGTCCACCCCATGGATATATCATGAAGCCAGGGCCCAAAGACGCAGCAAGAGGCAAAGACAATGAGTATACTCATGTCCAAAACAGGATGCACCATTACCTGGGCAGTTTGGCTTACTCTGTCTCTGAAGGACTTGGTTGGTCCATGTTCAGAATCAGCCCAGCCAGGTCCCAAGCCTCTGAAGCCCAGGGCTGCTGGCTTGGGGAGCCACAGGGAGGGGGGCTCAGACAGACTCACTCCACCCATCTTCTTTCAGGTCTCTACCCAAATGTCACCTCTTCCAGGAGGCCTTCTTTTAAAATGAGTCTGTCTTTTAAAATAACACCCCTCAGCACTCACTATCCCCTTCCTTTGCTTAATTCTTCACCTGACACAACCTCTCAGGTATTTATTTGTTCGTTCTGTTTTTCCTTTCTAGAACATACATTCCCTGAAGCAGGCCAGGTCTGCTTTGTTCATGGCCATATCCCCAGAACCTAGAAGAATACCCGGCATGTTCTAGGTGCTAAATACATATTAGTTGAGTGAATAAAAGAAGGAGTGGGAGGTTGTGCGGGGTTGGAAGAACTAAGTATGGTGTGAAGGTGCTGGGAGGACTCAGGCAGTTCTGGGAAAGATCAAGAGATCTACACTGGGCAAGAAGTGTGTGGACTGGGGGCCTCTGTGGAGTGTGGAGCCCCTGGAGGTGCTTCCAGACCGGCAGGTAGCAGTGGGAAGGAGAGTCAGTAATAGGATAGAATCGGGGGGTCATGGTATTTGGGGGAACAACTGGAAGGGACTGGATCAAGGAAAAGAAATGAATATCTCTCTGATTTCTGAGCCAGTTACATAAACCAGAACATAGGCTGTGAGTCTTTAGAAACTCACCAAGTTTGATACTAGGCACTGGCATCTGAAGTCAAGGGTTTTTGATCCTCTGGTGGCCCAACCTATATTTCCCAAAGGGTCTGTGGTCCTCTGAAGCTCAATACCCTTACCCCCAGCAGGGCAAGGCCCTCGGCAGGGTAAACCTGGTCCTAGGAGGCAGGTGTATCTCAGTTACAGTGTCAGACCCATGCTGCCTGCCACTGGGTGGCAGATTATAGTGAGAAAGAGATTGTGGGAGCTAGAGGGGCCCCAGTGCCATCTGGTCCATTCCCGTCTACTGCAGAAGGGTGAGTGGGGCCAGTGCCTGGAGTGGGTGAAGGACCTACCTAAGGGCACACAGCAAGGCAACAGCAGAGCCCAGACCAGAACCTGCTGGGGGTTTTTTTTAATTCATACTTTACTATTGTTGCTCTTTTGATGCTTTCTCCCTCCTAGAGCCTCCCCTACAAATCATCATCATCATCATCATCATCATCCCCAAAACCTTGGCAAGGGCTTCCCGATGCCTGCTATAACATGACTCACCCCCTTAAGCATTATAACTCTAAGGTAGTTGCTGGAGAAGTTCAGACATTTTTGGAAATGTGCTCAGTGAGACAAATGATATTTCAGGCTAAAGAAAGTGGCTCCAGTGGGCTAGGTGTTTCCCAAGTTCATGTTCCTTGGAATTCTGATTGCATGAGCTTTTAACATGTGTTCTATACTTCCTCACAAAATACTTGTAAGGCAAGTAAGTCTTGAAAATCCTGCCTATTAAATCCCCGTCTTGAGAAACACAATAGTCTTTAGCAACACAATAGTCTTTAGCATATTAAAGGCTCTGAGAAGTTCTGTAGTTAAAAAAAACTCCCAGCAGCTCTTTTTGTACAACTCAGAGTTTCCCACACTTGTTTGACCTCAGAACTCTTTTTGCATGAAAAACCGTAGGCCTCTCACAGATCTGGTCTCCTCCAACCACAGACCAACTATATCACTCACTCAAGTTAGTGGCCAAGTTTTACTTATTATTTTACATACTTCTGTGTTTTTTCTTTAATAGTAAATATGTTGGAGAAAAAACATATCATATTAGCCTTCTTAAAGGAGGCTTCTTACTTAGAAGAAAGACAGCTTCACAAGGACATCTCTTCTTAATACACTTATGATTCTGTTTTTATTGTCTTAAGACAGCCTACAGGCTCTCTCTATTTTGTGGGTACAGCCAAACACGTCCTCTACACAAATGGCTCTCAAGACAAGCAAAAAAGAATTCACCATCAGGAAACCACATCAAAAATGCTCACATAGCGTGGGAGGCAGAGTTCATTGCACTTAAGTGGGTTTGAAGGCTGCCGTGACCAGGGAATGTGATTTAATCTGGCTATAGTCTCAGTCCCCTCACCTGTTAAATTGGGTGCCCACAGCATCTGCCCTAAGACTGTGTGAGGATTACATGAGATCCATGTTTAGCATTTAGGATGGCGTGCAGTGCAGCTCCAACACTTCCTGACCACTGACCATTAATATGAATACCACTAGAATGAAAGCTCTGTGTAAACATCAACTTTGTTTTGTTCACTCCTGTACCCCCAGTGTTTAGAGTAGGGGCTGGCACATAGTAGATGCTTAGTGAAAATTCACTGAATGAGTGAGAAAATGAATGGATGGTCTCCTCTGTATGGACAGCAAGGCACGTTTCTGAGAATCAGATCCCAGCTGAGCAGGCATCAGGTTAAAAGGGAGCTGCCTTCTGCAGGGCAAGGCTTTGGCATCCTCTGCCCTGTCCTTTCTGTGCATCACTGGGGAGCCAGCACCCCAGAGGACGCAAGTCATGGTGTATAACTCAGAAGCAGCACGTGAGACAATTTCCTGGAAGGTGACAGTGTCATCTGAATGTTTCAGGCCTCGAGGTTCCAGGCCTTGTGGATTTCTATTCCTGGTTGTTGCATGCAGGTCTGTGTCTGCCTCACCCGGAGAGTTGCCAGCATGAGAGCCACTTACCTTTGCAGTATCGCAGGGATGGTGTTGCCTCTGGAGCCGCTTTCCAGAAGGGGAAATAGTCCTCGCTGTCAAAGCGGGACCAAGAGCCCTTTGGCCACCTTAACATTCTTGCCCCCCACCCCCCTCAAGGCTCCACATTCCTTCCTCTGGGGTTTGCACCACAACATGGCATGTGAACCCTTAGCCTGCTGGTGTTGATTTTATTTTCTCTTGAGGAAACAAAACCGAGGCACTAGACCAAAATAAGCAGCCCAGACGCTATGCTGACCCGGCTCTGCTGGGAAGCTGTGATATTGATTTGCCCCTGGCCTCCCTTTGCCTTCAATAACCTCGACTCTGCCTGGGATACCTAAGCTGAGTGGTTGATTCCACTCCATTCCGTGACGGTGTGTGCATTCAGACACCTACGCCCACGTTGTTTATTGATAAAGGAGCCAGGTTTTACCTAGACGTTGGTATTTTTAAGGACTGTGAGTGGCCCAACCCTCTGTGTCTCTGGTGATGTCCCAAGGAGACTCTACCTGTCTCACCCTTTCTGGCTGGAGGACCCAGTGGCAACCAATCTAGAGAGTGGCAAAGGCCTGAACAAACTTGTGTGACCAGCCAGATTCATGGCCTTAGCCCTCTGGCCCAGAATGTTCTTCAGCTGGGGATACTTACAGTTGGGGAGGGATGCATATCACACTGATCTTTGCAGAGGGGTGGACAGAAGTGCTGGAGGCCTGCAGCGGAATGCTGTCCTTCAGGAAGCACAGCTGGAAAGAGAGGTTAGCTGTGATCGGACAGGCCTGAGATTCCTCGGCCTCTCCCATGGGGTTCTAACAGCCAGTTGGGAGAGATCTCACAGAAGGCAAAAGCCTGGGTGAGCCTGTGAACTATTTCAGAGCTGACTCAGCTTTTCCCAGTTCTGCAGCTTCCATTTGCCCCAGTCCCTGGGTCATTTGCTTCTCATATCCGGAGAGCCTTCTCTGAGAGCATGGGAGTTCTTGAGGGCACATGGTTCAGAAAAAGACCAGCACCCCCCGATCCCCATCCCCACAACACTCTGGTTCTAGTGACCACAGTGGCAGTGCAGACGGTGCTTTCCAACTCAAAGATTCCCCCCAAGAGAGCACATTCTAGCCCTAACAACTGAAAAACCAGTCTGCTTCTCTCCCCATGGTCCATGGTCTGGGTCCAAGACCCATTTCACTTGGGGTGACAAGTGCATGGCCATCTACAGCTGCACTGCACCTGGTTGTGAATATTCAGCCACCAGTTTTCCCTGCAAACGTTATCCGTGTTCCCCCAGCTTCCCCAGGGAGTTTAAATATGAGTCTGAGTGCTTGAGATCCGTAAATGACACCCATTCTCTGACCAGTCAGAGAGGCTCACAGCTCTGAGGGTGCAGTTGGAGACGGGAAAGAGCATAAGGTTTGTGCCCTCTTGAGGGCTAATGGTTGAGATGGGTTATTTCTTCTAGTGTGTGACTCCTTCAAAGAAATTCCAGGACTTCCCTCTAATCGCATGTGGTGTCAGGATGTCAATAAAAGGCTCAGTCCATGTAGATCATCCAGAAACATGAAAGATTTAGAATCACAGAGGAGTTAGGAGCTTCAAGAGAGAAAGAAATCATATATCTACCCCACCCCCCCACACACGCTGGGCTGGAAGCCTGACAGCGGGTTTGATCCCACAACTCTGGGACCATGACCTGAGCTGAAATCAAGAGTCAGACACTCAACTGACTGAACCACTCAGGTGCCCCTCACCCCACCCTTTTACAAAGGAGAAAGCTGATGCCCACAAAGGCCACAAGGGCACACAGCAGGTGAATGGCCTCTACTCTGGAAGCCTCTGCCATCTGTCATTTCCCCTCAGCTATTGGGGTGTCCCCTCAGAGCACACACCAATCTAAAACTGGTCTCCAAAGACAGTGCTCATGATAGAATGCCTGCTAAGAGAGAACCTTCACTTTCATGGGTCTCTGGTGGAGATGTGGAGAATGCCCAGCCTTCTGCAGGCCTCCCTCCCTGACTATTCTGCTGTGCAGACTGCAGCCTCGGTGTCCTTTTATGCTTTGACCACATCACCAAGCTCTATCCTGGGACTAAGAAAGAGTCCTGCCTTGCAACTAGCCTGTTGGACTATGATGAATGTGCACTGACTTTGGCAAGAGGTGAGATACTGATCTTCATCATTGGGCCTGTGTGCATCTCATGGCCAAATAGGGAGGGAAATGGAATGGCACTTTATGTACAGGACTTGGTAAGTTTTTGTCATCGTCACAAAGAGGAATCAAAACTCCCCTGTTTTCACCCGAGACAGTGAGTCTGAGTCATGGTGCATTCTGACACAGGGAAGCTAAGCATCGGTCTCAAGGTAAAGACCACGTCAGCCCAGTCTTCATTTGAGTCCAGGCAGTCATTCTCGGTTCTGCTTCATCGGTAAAGAGGAAACAGTGTTCTCCCATCATTACTTCTCAGATCTTTCCTGAAGATGCCAAACTGGTTGACATCTGCTGGCAAATCCACATTGATTTCCTCTGAAGAGAAGAAATGAGTGGTATGGGCCATTCTGGCTGTAGTTGGTACTGAAGACTTTTAGTCCCGTTGAAGAGAAGGGAACCTATGCTAAGTTGTATCTTTTCTGTCTGCCCACCCCCCCACAATACACACACACACACACACACACACACACACACACACACACACTGATCAGTTTGAATCTGTGGCGTTAACTGTCAGAGATAGACTGAAAGAGAGGAAGGGGAAATAGAAGTGCCCTTCTTAGGGACCTTCGAGATTCCCAGCTATGATTTCCAATAGCTCTGAACCTCACTGGTCCAGGCCAGGGTCAGAGAGATGAAGAAGTACCAGCGTTTGGTCAAACTGCAAACAGAAGTCCTGACTCCCAGTCCAGTGCTCCACTTTAGGGTACCATTTACTTCTCTCACCTGGAGTGCTCTTTCCAGGCTGGTCCACGACTCCCCAGAGCAAGCTGGTCTTGTGGCATTATAGTCACACCAGCAGCTTTGTTCTCAAACTCAGTGATCCTCTGTAATCACCACACACCTTATAGTGTTGAATGGCTTTTGTTTGTTTCACAAATCCAGACTCACCAATAGAGACCGAAGTTTTACCACCATTAAATATTTTCAGATTCTGAATACATTCTGGAAAGGGTCGTCAGAAGGGCTTTCACCAGTGGCAGTGTTGGTGGAGCATGGGGGTTTATACATGTGGATACCTGTGTCTGTGACACTGCTCACTGCTGGATGATCTTGGAGAAGTTTATTTCCTTTCTCTGTGCCTCCCTTACCTCCCTTACCTCATCTATAACATGGGGATGATAGGACCTAGTTTATAGAGTCAGAAGGATTAAGTGGAATGCTGGTTGCATGTAAAATGCATTCAGAGAGTATTTGCCATCATCATCTAAAACATCACCATCATCATCAGTTTGTTCTTCTCTCTCGTTTTTGTTTACATTAGTCTCTCTTATAGCTGTAGATGGTATCAACCAACACAAATAAATATGAAGAATCAAAGAACTAAAGAGTAATAACATTATCCTGGTCAGATCTGTGCAGTCATTCAACAGATAATTTATTTTAAGCACTTACTGTCTGCAAGACATAGAGCTGTATTTTGGGGTGAATAAGATAGAGGCCCTACCTCCATGAGTCCTATCTCTTGGAAGGGAGACGGGCATTGAACGGGTAGTTACCAGTATGCAGAGTGTCACCACATGGATGCCCTATATCTGACAGATGAAGGAGAAAGAAGAAATCATGCATTCTGGTGGCCACCCCACAGTTCCAACCAGAAGAACGCAATGATCTCCCTGGAAATCAGTCTGTGTAAATTTAACTCTAGAGGGAAAAACACAGCCGTTCCATTTCCAAACTGGAATTCTCCCCCCATGTGTTTTTGGGAAGCACAGATGCCTTGGCGTTTTCCCTCTAACAATAACAGAGATTGTTCACAATTATGAATGGTTTTGGTTGACTTCAGCTCCAACAAAACCATGAATCATTTCATAACTTCTGAAATTGCAAAGAAATAACAAACACTCTGGCTCCAGGGGAAAAAGAATGGACAAGTTATGGAGCACAGAGTCATCTAAAATTAAAACATGAATCCTGTTTTGTTTATTTAGTAGCTGCACATTGCAAGGCCAGCTGGCAACGGATAAAAAAGCTAAGTTCAGTATCTTGGTACCTGGGGGTGCCACTCGCTCGTACGGTCTCATCTGTATAATCCATAACTGGCTATGATACAACCTCCTTTCTTCGGTTTTCTCAAAGCTTTGAGCCCAAAGCATTATTTTATACATTTTACCATGTTCTAAGTAACTGAGAGGGAGAGGAGGCGCACGGGCTGAGTCTCATGTGACAGAGGGTCTCCATCATGGATGCCATCACAGACACCACGTGCATATACACCCTTAAGTGGGAGCACTTTTTCCAAAAGGTTTGTTGCATCCTTCTTATACTTGGCCATCAGATGAGGTTTTTAAAAGGTGGGACGAAGAGGGTCACACTTCCCTGATATGTGACAGCCGATGGATGAGGTGCCAGCGGGACCTAGGATTTGAGAGACAGGCCAAGATACTGGGTGGCAGCTCCTTCTCTTCCGTCTTAATCAAAAGGATGCATTTCTTTTTCTTAAAAAAAAAAAAAAAAGGTGCATCCTGGCCAAAGACACCGAGAGGTCCTTGCCCATGCATGCATTCAGAGGCACAGCTGGGCTCTAACATCTCAGAGCTGAGGCTAGGTTGGGAGGTCAGGGCAGACATATGATAACAGTGCCATAGTCTCTGAATCTTGCCTCTCAACCTCGTGACATTCTTTTTTAATGTTAGTAATGTCAGTGTATGTATAAAAATGTGTTGAGGGGCCTGGGTGGCTCAGTTGGTTAAGCATCCGTCTCTCGATTCTGGCTCAGGTCATGATCTCACAGTACGGAGCCTGCTTAGGATCCTCTCTCTCTCTCTCTCTCTCTCTCTCTCTCTCTCTCTCTCTGGCACACACGCTCTCTCAAAGTAAATAAATGAACTTTAAAAAATGTTCACAAGGCCCTTATTTTGGAAAATAGGTTCCAGAGAGCCATTGTTGCCCCGAAACTGTGCTTCTGCTCCTGGTCTTCACCCCAAGGGGGACAAGACAGATGACCCAAGGCTCCGACCCACTGCTCCGGCATGCTCTTCCATATACACGTTTATTTTTCATAACATTTTTGTTCACAATTGATACTTGCTTACTGTAGATAAATTAGAATATAAAGACTAAAAATGGAAGAAATTCAATATCATCTGTACTCCAACAAGGAAACCAGTTAGCATTTTGCTGTACATATTTCCAGACTTCTTCCAATGCATGTGTATGTGTCTTTAAACAAAAATTAGTATCAAACTGAACACATAACTTTGTTATCCCTCCTTACACTTTTTTTTAAGTTTGTTTATTTTGAGAGAGAGAGACAGAGAGAGTGAGCAGGGGAGGGGGGAGAGGGGAAGAGAGAATTCCAAACAGCCTCCACACTGTCAGCACAGAGCCTGACGCAGGGCTCAAACTCATAAACCACAAGTTCGTGACTGAGCCATCCAGGTGCTCCTGCCCCTCCTTACACTTAATATGGAACATTTTACCATATCAACAGATACAACTGCATGTCACTTTGCATGCTACGTGGACCTCTTGAAAGATCTTTCCTATTGTTTATCCCTTCTTGCCATTAGAGAAAGAAACAATAGAAAATGCACTTAACTGAGCACCTGGGTGGCTCAGTCAGTTGAATGTCCAGCTTCAGCTCAAGTTATGATCTTCCGGTTTGTGGGTTTGTGGGTTTGACACTGACAGTGCAGAGCCCACTCGGGATTCTCTGTCTCCCTCTCTATCTCTGCCCCTCCCCTGCCCATGCTCTCCGTCTCAAAAATAATAAATAAATAAACATTTTTAAGAAAAGACGGGAAGCACCTGGGTGGCTCAGTCAGTTAAGCATCTGACTCTTGGTTTCAGCTCAAGTCATGATCTCACGGTTTGTGAGTTTGAGCCCCATGTCAGGCTCTGTGCTGACAGTTTGGAGCCTGTTTGGGATTCTCTCTTTCCTTCCCTCTCTGTTCCTCCCCTGCTTGCTCGCTCTCACTCTCTTTCAAAATAAATAAATAAATAAACTTAAAAAAAATAGTCTTAGGGATAGTTTAAAAAGAAAATGCTCTTTACTGTTGCATCAAAGACTCACATCTTGGGCACCTTTGAAAGTTTTACAGTGGCCGATCACAAACAAACCACCTGAGACACTTCCCCCTCTGAGTTGTAATTGTGAGCATACTCAGTACATCAGCCATGAACCATGGCCAGGGTGAAGGCCAGCTCTGTAAAATGCACCGCCAGCTTTGGCACTATGAATACCATGGGAAATCACCATGGTGCCACTCAGACGCACTGAGCAGGTTGCCTCTGCAAAGAAAATGCTTTAATAGAACTCCCTTTGGTAATTAGGTGCTTTAATAAAGATCAGCCAGGTCCATGTTCCCTTCTCCAGTTGAGGCTTACTGCGGCCGGAAAAAACCCTCTGGGGACAGAGAAGATCCTGGGGACACACCGGACAGGCCCTGTCCTGCTAGATGCTGAGCCAACAAGGACTGGTTAAGATGCTACCAGATAATATCTGTCCCCGTTTGGCACCTACATCGAAGGATCTAAGCCATCATATTCTTCTGGTTTTAATGAAGAACTGTTTCAATGATCAATTATAGAGATAATTGCTGAATGTTAATTATTCTGGGGGAAAAGTGAAGAATTTTCATATTTAGAACAGATCGGCTAATGTGAGAGCTCACTACATACCGTCCAGGTACCAGACCCTTCTGAATCCCATTGTGAATCACCACTGAAGCCTTCAGCCGCGGTTGTCTTTCCCAAGGTGGATAAATAAGATTGCTGTGTATTCACCAAAAGATAGAAACAGATTGCATATGGCGTCTTAGGGTAGGCTGTGGTGGTGCCTTTGGAGGAGAAGGGTCTTAGCAACTGTCCTTGGGCCATTCAGAACAGGAGTCCTATCTCCACAAAGGTAGGTCAAGCTTTTGAATGAGAAAAACAACTGTCATTGTCTCCCGTGACTGCAGAGGAGGGTGAACAGGTGGTCTGGAAAGTGAAGCAGGAGGCCTCAGAGAACACCCCCTGGGCTCAGGGCAGGGGCTCACGCCGGCCCCTGATGGCTGAGGAAGTGATGGGAAGTGCATCTGAAAGTCTCCTCAGCAGCCTCTGGGCAAGTGGCCTCTCGCTGGTTCCGGCTCAGTCTGTACAGGGCTCAGGAGTGGTGCCAGCCAGGCATGGAGATGCTTTGTCTCGTGGACACCATTCCCTGGACCTTGCTTGTCCATCTGGTTATGGAAAGTGTTCTGCTGTTCCCTGTATCCAAATTTAGGTTGGCCACCCATCACTGGGCACCTTCTCTGTTGCCTTACCTTCGTGTGTCTGTGGGGGAGGCAGGTATGAACACGATAGTAATTTCACTCCCCAGGGTAAGACCAGTTCTCACATTTCCCTAAAATGACTTAGTTTTTTGTCTCATGAATTTATCCTGGCCCTGTTTATGTTTGATGGTGGGTCTCAAATGTGTATACATTTGAACATGTCAGTTTGATGGCATTTCTTCTGTTGTCTCGGACTTTCATCTGGATCTCGTATAAAAATCTAGTTTTCCCATGTCTGTAGACCTTTGCCAGTTCCTCCATGAAATGTCTACACAACATTCTAAGAGCTTTGTGACTTGATCTTGGTTTAGTTGGTTGGTCTAGATTATCATTTCCTCTCTCTCTCCAAGCACGAGGCTACCCATGGCCAGGTACTGAGGGGAAAAAGGTTGTCAGCTGTGAAGCAGGCCAAGGTGTTCTCAAGTGGGGCCATCCTTCAGAGCCCGGATGTGGGAGGGGTATTTGGAAAACTGAAATAGGGCAAGTTCTGCAGGGGCTCCGGATTTGATCTGTCTCAGCCCAGGATGGCCAGGGAGAGGACAGAGGATAGCCAAGGCAAGAGGCTTCCAGAGGAGCAATGCTCCATCCAGGAAGGTGGCATTGGCTCCATGCAGCTCTCTCTAGGGCTCTGTGCTCCTCGCACTCTGCATGCTTGGTGGCCCAGGCTCTCCTCGCTGCTTCATGGAGCAGGGGCAGACCTTGAGAACCGAGCAGTCCTGCTGCTGCACCCACCAGGAGTCCTGCTGTGCTCCTCTGCAGACCCTGCAGTGCCCCTGTGAAACTTCTCCCAGTGAGTCCGGAATACCTTGGGTGGGTGAGGATGCCCAGAGCCTGTGTTGTAATTCCCACCTTCAGGGAATGCCAGCATGATTGAGCAGCAAAGCTGGCAGGAGGTGAAGCATCAGTTCTCAAAACGCTGTCAGAGCCTCATGTGGAACACCGAAGGCGCAGGCGTGACCGTACATACAGCCCACCGTTCAGTCACTAAGTGGGAGGAAGTGAGCCCCTCTTCTGTTCTCTTGCAGTCCTTCTGATCAAGTCGAGGAGAGAGTTCCAGTTGGGCACTAAGATTTTTTTAACATCCTCCTCTAAGGCTTGCTATTCTTTTAACAGAGCATTTTATTATATGGTTTTGTTCCCCTTGTATTTACTTTCATAGTTATCTCCTGTTTAAAGCATGTAATACTGACTTTCCATTTAAGGCAACCATATAAAGTTTCTTTTTTAAATAATAAGATATATTTGTTTCTAATATATAGAATTATATTAAACTATTAAGCTAATCAAGTGTGGTGGTACATGGCCATGACCAAAAATCACGAGGGTGGTCTTTGAGGGACTAAAACTTGAGAAATGCTGAATCAGGCCTTTTTACCATGCATCCTTCTTGCGAAAGCAGCTGAGAAGGCATTTTGATTGAGTGTGTGTGGATTGTATCACTCACAGGAGCTCCCGATTACAGGCCTGGGAGCTGAACATGAGCTGAGGTCGTGCTAGTGCTGGCAGAGACCCTGGCCTTGAGCTTTAATGGGAACCCACACTTGGGGAAATGAAAAGCCCTGGACGTGGGGGTCCCTTGCACCATATCTGGAAACAGCCTGTATACAGGGTGGCCTCCACAGCGG
Organism: Helogale parvula; assembly: GCA_004023845.1. NCBI lineage: Eukaryota > Metazoa > Chordata > Mammalia > Carnivora > Herpestidae > Helogale > Helogale parvula. The sequence goes on from PJEM01003493.1 coordinate 140,941, forward strand.
GTGGGGCTGTGGCAGTCATTCAGTCCCCTCTCCTGCCAGCCTCGGACAGCCCCAGGGACTGCAAAAACACTCGTAAGAAACATGTGTTGAGCTCTTACCACGTGCCGGCGTGTCACATGGGCTATCTTATTTACTTCTCATAGTGCTAAAAGGTAATAGTAGTGGTGGTCATAGTAAAATGAGGAGGAAGAAAAATATGGGGGGAAAGTTAATATTTATTGAATACTCTCCTCAAAATGATCTGCAGGTCCATTGCAGTGCCAATCAGAATCCCAGGTGCCTTCTTTGTAGAAATTGACAAGCTGATTCTAAAATTCATGTGGAATTTCAAAGAACCTAGAATAGCCAAAATCTTTTTTAAAAAAGAAAAAGAAAATAGGACTTACACCTTCCTGTTTCACAACTTACTACAAGGCAGCAGTAATCAAACAATGTGGTACTGGCACGAGGGTAGATATATAGATCAATTGGAATAAAACTGAGAGTCCAGAAACAAACTCATTACATATATGGCCAACTAATTTTTTTATAAGGGTGCTTAAACCATTCAATGTGGGAAGAATAGTCTTTTTCAACAAATGTTACTGGGACAGCTGGATAGCCACATGCCAAAGAATGGTGTTGGACCCTTACCTCACACCATATATAAAAATTTTCTCAAAATGGATCAAAGACCTAAATGTAAGAACAAAAACTATAAAACATAGGGATGCATCTTTATGAGTTTGATAAAAGACTCTTAGATATGACACAAAAGCACAAGCAATAAAATTTAAAAACAGATACATTGGACTTTGTGAAAAATAAGTTTTTGTGTTTCAAAGGACATCATCAAGAACGTGCAGACAACCCAAAGAATGGGGGAACATATTTGCAATTCACATATCTGCTAAGGGATTTGTGTCTGGAATATATGAAGGACTTTTACAATTCAGAAGACAAATATCCTAATTTAAAAATGGGCAAAGGATCTAAATAGACAGTTCCCCAAAGATGATATACAAATGGCCAATATGAAAAGATACTCCACATCATTAGCCATCAGGGGAGTGCAAATAATCAAAACCACTTAACGGCCACGAGGGTGCCTAAAATGAAAGTCAGATAACTCACATTGGTCAAGGATGAAGAAATGAAAACTCTCACGAACACTCCTGGGGTGGGGTGGGGGACAGAAAATGACGCAGCTGCCCTGGAGAGCGATCTGGCAGTTCCTCAAACACTTGTACTTAAGAGTTACCTTATGACTCTGTGGTCTGACACTATGATGTCATGATCAGAAAACAACCCGAGAAGACAAGTGGATGGACAAAATGTGGTACCTCCGTACCGTAGGATATTTTTCAACCATAAAAAGGAATGAAATACCAATACAGGCCATAACATGGGTGAACCTTAAAAGCATTGCACTAAGTGACAAAGTCCAGTCATAGAAGATCACATACCATATGTTTTCATTCATATGAAAGTCTAGAATAGAGAAATCGGTAGGGACATAAAATAGACTGGTTACTTAGGTAAAAGAAGGGACATGGGAGGGGAAGTGATAGTTAAAGGCTCCAGGGTTTCTTTCTGAGGTAATAAAAATGGTCTAAAATTGAGTGTGGTGATGGTTGCACATACTGGTGAATATACAAAAATTCATTGGCGAATGGTGTGGTGTGTGACTTATATCCCAGTAAGGCTATTAAAAACGTTTATAGAGCACTTGCTAAGTGCCAGGCACCATTCTAAGCATTTTACCTATATTAAGTCATTTTATTTTTACAGCCACCCAATGTGGTATGCCTAATTATATGAATATCCCCCATTTTGCAGCAGAAGAAACTGAGGCAGAGTTGCCTGAGGTACTATTTTTAGCCAAGCACATAAGGAAAACAAGGCACAGAGCTTAAGTGCTGCCTCTTTGATCGTGTAGCAGGCACACAGTGGAAAGAGATTGCAGTCCGGCACCAGACCCTGCCCTACTCTTGGCCACTCACTGTGCTGGACTAGCCGGAAAGGAAAGGGTCTCTGTCCTTGGGGAGTTAGTGTCTACTGAACACCCCAGAAGCATTGTCTGGATGACCATCTAACACTGATTTACGCAGACTTTAGTTAAGGGGCCTGTTTTCTCCTCTCTTGCGCCATGTCTTAGGTGGATGCAAGAGGGCCCCATCCTGGGGTTTTTGCAGGTAGCAATGCAGGTCTGCGGACAACCTTTAGCATTAAAATAAATAAATAAATTTCTAGCAGAGATCCTATCTGTGAAAAGGCCTCGCAGGCTAATGAGACTGTGGAGCGTCTTTGCTCTTGGTTGGAATTATATCCAACCAGGGCAGTAACCCTGCTTACCTCAGGCTGATGAGGAGCTCTGATTAGCAGTTACATATCTGGCTCTGCCTAGCAAGAATAAGAAACTGAATCCTTCACTGCTTGAGAAGTGCTGTGTGGTGCAACAAGCCTTCATAGCCTGTTTTCTGGGCCACTTGGTGGGAGAGGCCAGCTCTCATCTGGAGGCCTCTGCCTCTTTGTCAGACTGTGATTCTCCAAGATCCTTGGCCTCCCATGGGATTTGCACTGCCCTGGCCCCCTGGCTTCCCGTGGTCCCTCAGATCCCAGCTAAGGAGGCCTCTTCTCATCACTCAGGAGTTCCCTGTGGAAGGCTGGAGCCAAGGTGGTCAGGGGGTGGAGGGGAGTGGGGGGCTGGCCACCACAGCCAGGTGCCCCCACGCTGTCAGGAAAGTGGGCTGGGCCCGCAGTCCTCCGAGCCACCACCGCTTTTTCTCTTTAAATAAGCAGAAGGCAAGACCCCAGGTCCACTCACTAGCACCATCCTCCATTATGTCTAGGGAGCTCTGAAAATAAGCCAGATTAGGAATAATTGAGGTACAGGCTGCACCGATGGCCCCTCAGGTCTACTCCAGCACTAGTGTTCTATGTCACTGGTTTTCAAAACCTGTTTTACTAAAATGTTTCCATTGTGTAAAACAGTGCCTTTGGGATCAGCCTATGCTAGAGTCTAAAGACAATTGAGCCAAAGAGAAGCCATTGAACAACAGTGATTTATTTTTATAGATGAGGAAACCCTTTTGGTTTGTTTAAAAAGATGCCTCATTTACCACTTATTGGTCTGGGGAGATGTGGCCTTTCTTAGGCTGTTGCTGCTGATCTGATAATCAGGATCATTTATCCGTTTGTAGAAATCGGGGATGGCTTCTTCTGCCCTGTGCAGCTACTAAATTCATTTTGTATGGATTTGTCCTGGAATCACAGCCTCAGTGCTGCATTTGATTCAGGTTGGCTGGGGTGACGCTCAGGTCTTTTGTAGATGAATTCGTGGCCCTGACCAGTTAGAGAGTGGCATGCCCCGGGGAAGCCAGAAAATCTTGCTCGCTGACTCATTCATTAACACACAAACATAGCAGGGATGGGCCTAGGTCTTTGGGAAGCAGGTAGAAGTTGTGGATGTGTTCCTGACCCAGTAGGAGGCGATAGATGTCTAAGAAGGTAAATGTTTTATAAATGCATGCACTTACCACTCTAATGCGAAGGCAGGAAACACTTGAAACTGATGGAGGACTGGGCACGGCACTTGAATATAAGGAGGAATTATTGGCTGCGAGAGGCCCAAGGAGGGTTCTCTGGAGGAGATAGCATTTGAGCTGACCCCAAGGGAATAGTAAGACTTGAGAACTGATGTGGTGTGCTTTCTCTGTCAAAACCTGGCCCACCGGGAACAAGAATCCTAGCAGTTGAGACAGTACCAAGTCTGGAGGCTGCAACTGAGGGGGCGGATGAAGTAGGGGTTCCTACAAGATTATTGGGATAAATCACTCCCCCTCTCTGTGCTGTTTTCCATTCTCAAAATGGTGGTAACAGTGAGACAGATGGTCAGCCCCTTTCTGCTCTAACTCCTGAAAATCCAGCCCAAGCTCCTTGTTTTTTTAGAAGCACTAATGTGAAGCTCCCATCCATTAGATGGTTGTGATGGCCACGCACTGTGCCGAGTGCCTTCTGTGCACCAGAAACAGCCAATGAGGTCAAGCCACTTGTTCACCAGGCCATCTCTGCACTTAGCAAACTGAATCATTCTGTGTGCCAGGTACTGCCCCAGGCATAAAACGATGAGCAACACAAGAATGGCCTGTGCCCGAATGAGACCTATACAGTTTTACAGAGGAGAGTAACAATAAACACACACACAAAGGAATCTCACGACAAATTGTGGAAAATGCGGGCATCTTAGGAGAGAGGCTATTGGGAGGGTTATAATTTAGATCTCGCGTGTTAGGGGGAGGGGCAGCATAATTCAAACCCAGTCCTCTGAGTCCAGAGCCCAGTTGGTAATGACTCTGCTTCTTCGCAGCTAAGATCTCTACAGGGTCCATGAATGAGTCGGAGGCAGAAGTTAGGTCTCTCCAGGCCTCAGGTTCACCTCCTTTCCTCACAGCCCAGCCACCCCTCAGGCACATACCTGTCTGCCTGACTGGCGGGTAACATGGCTGACTCCTACCAAGACACCTATCTGAGGTGAAGTCAGAGCAGTCCTAACACCCAAACTCTCCTTTTCATCCAACTCCTCGGGCGCATGACTCTAGGTCCTGAAATAGTCATTGAGCTTTCCTCCAAGGTCATGTTATGGAAAACCCCTGTTTAAATCTGCCAGCTGTAATCACAAAGGGCATCGGTGAGAAAATCCCTCGTATTAGAGTCGGTGTTCATGGTGACATACCCCAGTCACAATCTGGGACATCAGAGCCCTGTACAGAGATGCAGGGACCCTGTTGCAGGTGTCTCTGGGTCCTACCGTTGCCCATGAGTGGATGATCAAGTTCAGGGTCTCCCAGCTAAATGCAGCTCTAGGAAACTTCCCAGTAGGGGCCACGGACAGGGAGCCAGTGTGTTCATGAACCAAAGGAGCTTTTCCTCTGCCCAGGATTCCCCTTCGGGAAAACACCCAGCACCGCTGTCCCCCGCAGCCCCCCAGCACCCCGCTGTGGGCTTTGTGGTCCGTGCTTCATGATCTCTGTCATGTGTCCTCTTGACCCCAGCAGTCTATCTGCGGTCCATCTCTCCTGGCCGCCCCTCTGTTCCCCTCCTACAGCCCTTTCCCCTGACACAGCCCTCTGGTCTGTCTTCCCTGGGTGTCCGCCTCTGCAACAAGATTTCTTAAAGAGCAAAAGTTTAATTTATGTTTGTTAATTAAATAAATTGACCAAATAGGCCTTTATATTATGTAATATTTTGTGCATATAAAAAGCCTATATGATATCAATATAAAGTGTTAATGAAAAGCCCATTTTGCCAAGTTAAGTGTCCTATGTGACCCACCCCTGGAGTGACAGCCTCTTTAACTGGCCATTTTTCTCCTTTGTCCCCAGGGTAACCCATTGTCCACGTGCCTGCTGAAGCAGTCTTTGCCCACCTCAGCTCCCCTCGGTCACGCACACACACACACACACACACACACATACACACACACCCTTCCACACCCATAACTGCGCTCCACGGAGCACGCGGGCTGGGGCCGGCCATTCTGAGGAGCACAGAACCGCCTGCACCCTGCACTCTGCTGTCTCTCTGCCTTGGGGTGCAGTTTCCTTTACCTGGAATAACCCCACCCACATGTCCCACATCTCTGCCTGTCACGCCCACCTCTCCTAGGCCGCAAAGTGTCATGGTTTTCCCAAAGTCGCACCTGATTTCTCCATCAGCTGTGCTTCCTCCTCCTCTGAGCCCCTTTAGAACATGGGTGGTTTTTCTTTTCTCTTGCAACATCTGACATTTTGCTGCTTTTTTATTTTACTAAGCTCAATTTTTTCTAGATCTTATCTCACATACAGCCTCTTGTAGACCGCTCCATGTCTGAATTTGTGGAGCCTAAGCAGAGCACCAAGCACATAACAGATGCTTGGTAGGTCACTGGATTACAATCAATTGAGCAGTCCTCCTCCAACCTACATCTTCTTCCCTGAAACCCTGTAAAAAAAAGGCACCCATTGGTTTCCCCAGGGACAAGAGGTCCTTGGGCAGGAGTGTGGTTGATTCTTGATAAATACTGCCTAGATGAATGAATATTTGCAAGTATTCTGCCCAAGATAGAGGGTTGGACTAAATGGTTTCTAAGGCCAAAAAAAAAAAAAAAAAAGAAAAGAAAAAGAAAAGAAATGTTAACCTGTGCCACTTCTTGATAAATAGCTTCCATATAATGATATTTGGAATCGCAAATTAAATATCATGTAAAGACAAAGCAATTATGATATTGAATGCGAACTTTTACAAATGCCAGATAAGGATCACAGCTCTCAGAAAATTACTCACAAAGGTTTGAAGTCTCTAGACGCGTCGTTGGGGATCAGGAACTCTGAGGGAGAGTTTTTGTCTTCACGGTCTCACTCATCATGCCTTTAACACAACACAAACTGCTTTGCTTTAAAGAACAATACTTTTATAAAAAAAAGTGCTGAGAGGGGTACCTGGGTAGCTCAGTCGGTTGAGCATCTGGCTTTGGCTCGGGTCATGATCTCACGGTTCATGGGTTCGAGCCCTGCATCAGGCTCTGTGCTGACAGCTCAGAGCCTGGACCCTGCTTCAGATTCTGTGTCTCCCTCTCTCTCTGACCCTCCCCTGCTCATTCTGTTTCTCTCTCTCTCAAAAATAAATAAAAAAACATTAGAAATATTTTTTAAATGCTGAGAAAATATGCACCATTCTTTGAAACATTTTTTAACAGTATAGTATGTTTATGCCTTCATTTTTACTATCATAACAACAGAGCATTTGTCATATAAGAACATCCACTGCCCTTAACTGTTATTTGTTTTCCTTGTATTCTCCAGTCCTTGTCCATGTGTAGCAAAGAAGCTTTCACTTCTGCCAGAAATGAAATCAGAGTGCTGATACGCACATGAAATCATCATGAACATGAAATCTAATAGACAAGTTTTGTGAGCTCCCATTAAGTACAAAACCCTGTGCCGAGAGCAATGGAAAATACAAAGAATTTGTCCCCTGGACAAGTTTTTACTAAGCACCTGCTCTGTGCCTTGAGCTTCTCTGGGCCTTGAGATGAGGCGGTGAATAAGACCAGCCACCAAAGAGAGAGAAAAGTAATATGTCTGGGGCAGGCAAGGTATGAAGAAAAATAAAGTCTGGAAGAGGGATGGAGGGAGATGCTATTTTGAGGATGGTCAGAGACATCCCCCCCAAAGTAACTGTAAGCAGAGGTTTAAGGAAGTGTGGGAGAGTGGGAAGAGTGTTCCCAGCAGAGGCAATAGCAAAGGCCCTGAGGTGGGGACCTTTTGGATGTGTTTACGGTCTGGGGAAAATGGTGGGGCAGGAAATAGGTCAGGAGAGGGCTTAGGAAACTCGGGGACTAGACATGTTTGAGGCTGAAGCAAGGACTTGAGCTTTTTTCTAAGCCTGATGGAGTCTTTGGGAAGGATTACTCTCACTGTGGAGAACAGCCTGGGGACAAGGACTGGGAGCAGGGAGATGGCCAGGGGACTTACTCAAGAGAGCCCCTTTGGTGGCCTGGACCAGAGTGATGGTGCTTTAGGGAGGTGGTAGAGCGGGCAGGCTCGGGATATGCTTTGACGGTAAAGGGGACAGGATTTCCATTCCTATTGATTGTGAGTGTGAGAGGATGAGAGGAGTCAGGGTGAATCCAACGTTTGGGGCCTGAGTAGCTCTGTTTTACAGAGATGGTGCTCACTGAGACATAGGAGAACACAGGAGGAACAGATTTGGTTGGAGAATCAGGAGTTTTTTTGGACATGTGAGTCTAGCTCTGCTTCTTCCTAAGTCACAACAGACATTGCCACGACACTCTTCCCTGCTCAACTCAAATGTAGGCCCAACATCTCAACACTGTGATTCAGGAGCCCACTCCTAGGATGAAGACAGTTGCGCTTTCCTGGTACTGATGGAAAACCCAGTGAGTGTGCATTGGGGAGGGGGCTATTCCTACCAATCGGTGTGATCTGGGAACGTTCCAAGGAGGAGAGGATATTGAAGTGAGCTTTTGTAGGAGGGGGCTACTGGCTACAAGTAACAGAGAACACAGCCCAACGTGGCTTAAACCTTAGAGGAATCTGTTTGCTCGCAGATGAAGAAGGCTATTCCTACCAATCGGTGTGATCTGGGAACGTTCCAAGGAGGAGAGGATATTGAAGTGAGCTTTTGTAGGAGGGGGCTACTGGATACAAGTAACAGAGAACACAGCCCAACGTGGCTTAAACCTTAGAGGAATCTGTTTGCTCGCAGATGAAGAAGGCTGGAAATTAAGCAGTTCCAAGGTTGCCCAGTGAGGCCATCCGGGACCCAGGTCTTTCTGTCTCTGCATTCTGTCAGCCTCAGCACACTTGCAAGCTCCTCACTGCAGCAGCTCCAGGCAGCATGGTTTTAAATCCAGGCGCAATAAAGAGCCTAACCCTTACTTGTTTCAGAATCCCCACTGGTAGACTTGCCCTTATGTCTCAGTGGACAGATCTGGGTCACACTTCTCTTCTTATGCCAGTCACTGGCAAGGCAGGGAGTTATACGAGGTGCTTCGAGCAGTCAGGAGGAGTTACAGACATCAAAACACAGAGGCTACTTGGTCAGCAAGGGAGAGAGAGAACAAGGTGGATGGCTTGGCCACCGGCAGCGTCTGCTCAGCCTTGAATTGTCTGGAAGAGTTGGTGCCGAGAAGTAGGAAGGGAAGGCATTCTAGGTGGGGTGAAAACTTTGAGCAGGGCACAGACGCATGAGATGCAGGGTATGTCTACCAGATAAACTGGGTTGATGAGTGGTGTACAGGCGTGGCAGGAAGGCCAGAAAAAGCCATAACCACAAAGTTTGTTGGGGACCTTGTCAGATAATCAAGCGTCTTCAGATCCTTAAAAACCACAGATCTCCTCTCTGTTAGCTTCACTCTCAGATGGGCTCACCCCTCAGGGCCTCGAGGTGGCCACCTCAGCCTCAGGCCATCTTTGGCCTCAGCTTTAAATCCCCTTACAAAGTGTGAGTTTCCTGACTGGGTATCCCAGGAAAAGGCTTACCGCTTCTCACTGATTCTCATTGGCTGACGTCCCCATCCCTGAGTCCCTGAAGCAAACACCACGGCTTTGAGGAATGCAGTGTGCTTAGACCTCACCCTAAAAGACACTGGCCCAGAGCCAGGCAGGGGGAGGCCCTCCAAACTCCTGATAGAGGAGTTATGGATGCCGGAACACAGCTGGCGAAGAGGTGACACAATACTGGGAAGTCCCAAGCCACACAGATATCCAATCCAAGATTCTACCTCCACATCCAAGGAATATCTAACAGATTTTATTCCACCAACCCCTTACGTGTTTTACACCCGACAGCAAGCTATCACAGACATCTCATTTAATCCCCACATAACCCTAAGAAGGTGTCTGGGTGGGAATTAGCCCATTCTTCAGATGAGGGTCAGAGAAATTCAATTACTTATTCAGGGTCATCCAGATAGGAAATAGCAGGTCTGGCCTTGGAATCCAGGGCTTCTGTCTCTGAGACCAGGATTCTGACCTACTCTGCCAGGAAAATTACCCATCACATTTATGACTCACTCTGAGCCTGCGTGCATATTTGAAGAGAGAAGTTCTCAAAACTGCACAAATGAAATCAAGTTGAAGAGTCAGCTCCAGGAGTTACTATCACTTGAAGGTTTGCAATATGTAAATGGTAAAATAAAGAACATCATTAAGCTCAAGGGCATGTTTTAATAACAGTTAATTAACTTCTACAAAACAGTCAGCAAATATTTCCCCCTTCTGCGGAGATGGTCCTAGGAAGGACTGCAGGATAGAACCCCAGGTGGCCAAGTGTGTGCCGGCTTCCCCAATAGCCTCCTTCCTAAAGAAGAGCTTGCTGTGGGCGAGTCTCCTCACCCTCCCTCACACACACAACGTGGCGGGAGGTAGGCAGTGTGAGCAGACTCATCATCACCGATGGTCCTGCAGGTCACTTGGCAGAGTTCAGTCTGCTCCCAGGGTTGGTACCCTGAGCTTTTCCCACCAAATGGCATTGTCTACCCACCACCCACCTCATTTGAACTTCAACTCCAGTTGGCCAGCCAGGCTCCCATTCTCTCTGATCGGGAGGTGGCTCCAGGGTGGATTCCAAAGCACCCTGTTAGATTTCTGGGCGTTTGTAAGTACTTTTTCTGGGGTCCAGACAGGACCAGAAGGCTTCGGGCAAGAAGGGAGTAGCACCCGTCTCCAGCTCTCTGAGGCCCTGTCATGAAGACGACAAATCAGACCTGTGCCCCACAGATGGGGCACGGGCAGAGATTACAGGGAGCAAGAAGAAATCATCCTCCACCCTCGAAGTAGGGCCACACCAGGGGGGATAGAGGGAAGCCCCACGGCAGGTGAATTGATCGGGCCAGAACCTTGTGCTTATAATTCATTGAGAATATATGTGAAGGTACAAGGTAAATTATTGCTACTGTACTGTGTCCCCATTGGTGACTAGTCTCTGGATGGCAGAGCAGGAACAGGACTGAGTGCGGCAGCTTCTCTGAACCCAAGTCTTCTGACTCCCAATCCCTCAGCCGGTTCCCCAGATGCGGGGATTCTGCCAAGGCCCTCTCGGACAAGGGCCCGGGGCAGCAGTGACCCTGAGCTGTGCTGACCAGGCTCGACAGGCCACTAGGGTGCAAGAAGAGCAGGGCCAGCCCAGGAGGGAGTTAGGACGAGCTGGAGTGCTCTAGCACCCTGGCCAGAGCACAGGCTCTGGAGTTAAACAGAAGCCGGGCTCTGCCACCTGCTACCTGTGTGACCTTGAGCAAGTGCGTTCACTTCTCCAGGCCTCCACATCCTCCTCTGTGGCCTGGGGATAATAAGAGTAGCTTCCCCAGTGAGGGTGAAATGAGATGGTGCGTGCCCTGCGCCCGCTGTCCGGCACAATTCCAGCATGGTCCCCTCAGGCTGCCCACCTCTTCCATCCAGCAGATGGGCCCTCCCCAGGGGCTCCAGTGTACCCACCCTCTCTGCCGGGGACCGCAGTCTCAGGGCGTTGTCACAGGCAGCAGCTCCTTCAGTACCCTCACTGGGAACACCCCAGTGGATTCACAGATGCCCTCTGCACGTCTACCCCGGCCCGGCCCGGCCCTGTCTTCATAGAGAAGAGACACCGGCTGCTGCTCCCATGTGCTGCCCTCCCACAGCTCATGGGGCCTCTGTGGCAGAGGAGGGGCCAGCGGAGTCCAACTGGGAGGCTGCAGCGGGGCTTAGGGGTGACGGGCCAAGCACGCCTGTCCCCTTCCTTCTAGTTCATCTGGGGAGCTGCTCTCCCCTGACCTCTGGGTGTTCGATGAGATAGCAGCAGCAGCAGCAGCACCTCCGGAGCCAAGTGTTTGAGCAGGACACAGCGTCACCCTCCTCCCTGCCTCCTCTAGCCCGGCCCGGCTTCTGGCCAGCTCCCCTGAGAAGGCTTTCTCGAGGACCCTGGGTCTGCCGCCAGGACCCGGCGTCCCCACCGCTCCTCCACCTCACCCGCGGCAGCGTGTGACTGGTCTTATCACAGAGATTAGCGGGAAGGAAGCTGGGATGTGGAGTCAGGAGACCGCGGTTGGAGCCCCGGCAGGGCTCTTTGCCAGCTTGTGACCTTGACCAAGTCACATTACCTTTCAAAACTACTTTTTCTCCTGGAAGATGGGGAGGAAGAGGAAAGCTGTCCTTTTTCCTTAATAGAACATATGTGAATGTCAAATAAGGTAGCCCAAATGGAATGCCTGGGTGTTTGAGGAGCCTTCAAAGGAAGCCAGAGGTGATTCTGAGCCATGAAAATATTTTTTACAGTCCATTGGGGCACATGCTGACCACCCTTTCTGTCCATTTGGTGTTGGGGAGTGAAAGCAGGTACCCTCTCACCGGACCAATCAGCTGGTTTCAACACTGATCTCTGTTACTCTTCTGGGTCCCTGTGGGTCTGACCCCCATTAAGAGGCAGGTGGGGCCCAGACTTGATGGGGTGTCATCTTGTGGAAACAGAGCTAGCGGCTGCGGAGGTGGCTGAGTGGGAGAGAGGGGCCAGCATTGAGCCTCTACCTCCTCCTCAGGCTGGAGTGGGAGGGAGACATCAAGTCTTCCTGGGCTCAAGCTCCCAATTAAAAAAACAAAACCAAAAACGTTGAAATTCTAATTGAAATTTGTATTAAGTTCCAATATACAGGGGTGTTTCTCTTTTATAATACAAAGTTGGTCCCATTCAAGAACGCGTCTTTTCTTCAATCTGTTTTATAGCTTTTAGTGAAATATCTTTTAAAAAAAAAAAAAAAACATACCTAGTAAAAACACACAAATCCTAAAGTACAGCTTGGTGAATTTTCACAAAGTGAGCACACCCAGATACCCAACACCCACATCAAGATGTGGAGTGTCACAGGCACTGCTCACCTCTGTCTGTCATTATTCCCACCTGGGAACCCGCCCTCCTGGCTTCCAACAGCAGAGATCCATTTTGGCTGCTTTTTGGTATTTTATACAAATGGAATCACACGGTGCATATTCTTTTGTTTTGTGTTGTTCCCCCAACGTTCAGGTTTATCCATTCTGTTGTGTATGTAGTTGTAGTTTCTCCGCATTGCTGTATAGCATTACATTGTGTGACTGACCACAGTTCTATTTATTTCTCCTCCAAATGATGGAGGTGACTTCTGGTTTTGAGTTATTACCAATAGTGCTGCTAGGCACTGGTCATGGCTTTTGGTGAACGTATGTACACATTTCTCTTGGATATATACCTAGGAATGGAACTAATGGGCAGTAATGTTTATTGTTTTCTTCATGTAGGTTCTGAAGGTTTCTTGTATAATTTATCCCTAGATATTTATAATCTTCTCACTGTTGTGAATGACCTATTTGCTTTATTTTCTTGTTTTAGGTACTTACTGGTAGGAGGAAGAACATTCATTTTTGAATATTTATCTTAGATTCAGCCACCTTACCATTTCTCTTATTAATTATAGTAGATTTTTTTTAAACCATAGTGTCTGAATTTTTCTGGATATCCAGATACCATCAAAAAGGTATTTTAGCGGGGCACCTGGGTAGCTCAGTCGGTTAAGCATCTGACTCTTGATTTCAGCTCGGGTCATGATCTCATGGTTGGTGAGCTGGAGCCCCACACTGGGCCCTGCACTGACTGAGCAGAGCCTGGACCTCATTTGGGATTCTCTGTCTCCCCTCTCTCTGCCCCCTCACACATTTGCACATGTGTGTGCACACAGGTGCATACTCTCTCTCGAAATAAATAGACACACTTTTTTCAAAAGGTATTTTAGCTCTTGTTTTACATCACTGATACCATTTTCTTGCTCTACTACATCAGATAGTAGTAGTAGATCATGATAAGTCACAATGATGATTACTGCCATCCTTATCTAGCTCTAGATTATAATGAACGTGATTATAGAATGTACTGCCTGTAATCATATTTTCTGTTAGGCTTTGGCAAACAGTTTTGATCTTGCATAAGTAATTAGCGTCTATTCCTTGTTTTTAATGAAGAATGATTTAAATATTACCAAGGACATTTTCAGCATCTCCTCTGTGAGGTTGTCCTGGGTAATATTGTTGAGCCACTCAAATTCCTAGAAGAAACGGGTTTCATCATAACATGTTTTCTCTCCTGATACTTGGCTACCCTCCACGTGGTAATTTTCCAAAATAATTTTTGCGTCGCTTTTAATAAATGAGAATGGTGTCTAGTTTACTTTCTTGCGCTAACTTCTTCATGCTTTAGTAACTAAAGTTATGATGTCTTTGTAGCACTAATTGGGGAATTCTCCATCTTTCCGTGTGACCTAGATCCTTGAAATAAGGCTGGAATTGTCTGTCACTAAAGGTTGGATAAAATTCACTGAATCTATTTGGCACTGAATACGTAGTGTCGTTTTCAATAATAGATCCTTAATCACCTTTCCAGTTTTTTTCTATGGTAATTTGCTTTTTTCGAATGTTCCTCTACTTGTTGGGTCAATTTTAGTAATTTATATTTGGCCAGGGAATGATCAGATTCTCATGCTGGTGACCATAGAGTTGCACCTAGTGCTCTTTTATGATTTTGTTTTTCTCTTCTGGAGCTATGGTTGGGTTTTCTTCCTCATTTCTAATCTCTGTATGTTTGCTCTTCTCCTAATCAGTCTCATTAGCTTTTATTTTGCTTATTTTATTTATTTATATTATCTGCTCTTTTGTTTTTAATCTTATTAATTTCCACTTTTAACTTTATTAATTTACAATCATAGTTTCTTTTGTTTTGGTTCATTCTTTTTTTGATCTCTCTTTTTTTTTAAGTTTATTCATCTTTGAGAGAGAGAGAGAGAGCATGCATGAGCAGAGAAGGGGCAGAGAGAGAAGGAGAGAGAGAATCCTAAGCAAGCTTCGTGCTGTCAGCATGGAGCCTGATGCGGGGCTCAGTCCCACAAACCAAGAGATCATGACCTGAGCCAAAACTGAGAGTCAGACGCTTAACTAACAGAGCCACCGTTTTTGTGATCTCCTTTTTTTTTAATGTTTTTATTTATTTTTGAGAGAGAGAAAGACAGCGTGAGCAAGAGAGTGTCAGAGAGAGAGAGGGAGACACAGAATCTGAAGACAGGCTCCAGGCTCTGAGCTAGCTGTCAGCACAGAGCTTGACGCGGGGCTCAAACCCACAAACTGCGAGATCATGACCTGAGCCGAAGCCGGACATTCAACCGACTAGATCGCTCAGGCACCCCTCTGATCTCTTAAGAAGAAGGCTAAGGCCCTTTATTCTTCATATTTCTTTTTTAATATACAGGCTTTGAATTTCCTCTGAGCATGACTCTGTCTCATGAGAATTGTTATGAAAGTTTTTCTTTAACTGCATTCTGGATAGTTTGTCATTTCCCTTTTGACTCCCTCTTTAATCCTAGATTTATCTTAGAGTGGGTTTCTTAATTTCCAAGGCAATACTTTTCTTTTCACCTTTTTTTAGTTTCTAATTCTGTTGAATGTGCTCAGATATTGTGGTCTATAAAAGCTTTCCTTTGTAAAATTTGCTAAGGTTTTATCTCTGAAACCCAACATGTGATCAATTTTTGTAAATGATTCAGGTCCCTAAAAATCCATTCTGTATTCAAGGAATGTAAGGTCCTGCATATTTCTAATAAATCAAATTATATTATTCATTTTCTTTGCTATCTTAATATTTACCTAGTAGATGAATTCATTTCTGAAATAGACATCTTTGAATTTTCACACTAAAATTTAATTTATCCTGTTTCTAATACATGCTTTATATTTAGCTTCTCTCTTGTTTAATGCTTCCAGGTTTCAGATGGTGGTAACTGCTTCATAAGTCATTCCTCTTATCATTACAAATATCTTTATTTATCCTCTGTGATATTTTTGACTAAAATTCTACTTTATCTGATTAATTTTGACATTCCTACTTTCCTTCCATTTGCATTTGCCTGGTATCTATTTGTGCATTTATTTTCAACATTTCTACATACCTTTATTTTAATTAGTTTTTTTAATAAACTCATGTACCTGGGTTTTGCTTTTGTTTTAATTTTTTAACCAATCTGACATCTGCGGGTCTCTTCGTGAAAAACTCATCCCATTAAATGAAGTACTTGATTTTACTCCTGCCATCTTAATGGTATGTTTTTAATTTCCTTCCATCATTATTTCTGTGTTCTTTCTTTCTTCTTGTTTGTGGTGGTTTGATGTAGTTGCTTTGCATTTCCTTTCTTCCCCACATTAATTTTGAAGTTCTCTACTTTTCCATCGTATTAAAGGTTACATTCTTCTCCCCCAATTCATAATCAGATACATATTGCTCCACTATTATTTGAAAACAAGATAACATGAAGTAACAATATCTCCCTCTAAAATGCTCCATTTCCTCTCCACTTTTTTCTACTTCAGTGGGAAGAGACCTTGGGAGACTTTTACTCCCCTCCTCTTCAACTCCTTGATCTTGTTAGGATAACTTAATATTAGTAGCTTTGGGCAGCTGTTGGAATTTCCCTCACAGTATGGCCCTTCTGTTTTCAGAGTCCTTGTTTACCATTTCCATTTAGGTTTAGAAGAAAGAGGAGGGAGCAAGTGTGTGAGATTCTTCATAATTTTCCCCCACATTAAGGTCTCTGTGCTGGCGCATTTGTTGTTTGGTTGGTTTAAGTATTTTCCATAGATGGGATGGGTGTGTGATAAACTCTGTGAATTCTTGCATATTGAAAATATGCCTTTTGCCCTGAAAAGTGATGAGCAGAATATTTGAGGGGCTTCTCTGAGTAGTCTGTAGGTGGTATTCCATGCTCTTTTAGCTCCTAGGGTTTGAGATGAGAAGTCTGGTGTCACTCTCAGTTGTTTTGTTTTATTAGAGGCAATAGGTTCTTTCTGTCTGGAAGCTTTTAAAAATGTTGTGTTCATTCTCAAAGTTGAGGAACTTTACCAGGATAACCGACCTGTGTGTTTCTTCTTGTCATCCTTCCTGGAACTTTGTGAGCTCTTGCGGTCTGCAGACTCAAGTCTTTTTCCAACACAGGGGAATTGTCTTCTATTTGTCATTTAATTACTGGCTCTCCTCCATTAGTTCCTTTTTTTTCTTCTAGAACTCCCAGTATTCTCAGGTTAGATCTCTCTGGGTCTGTTCTCCAGGTCTTTTATCTTTTCCCTCATGAGTTTTATATCTTTATTTTTGCTCTACACTTGGATCATTTTTCCATGTGGTCTTGGAGGTTGCTAACTCACATCTCAACAGGGATTCATCCACTCTAGTTGGGAAGAATTTTTTTGTTTTTAATATGCAGTAGGTCTTTTATGTCTGCCCTGAATTGCTTTAGGGCAATTGTGATTTTCTGTTCAACTTGTCATTTGTCTCTTGGAGCAGCTCTGCTTCGCCAGGCATGTGCACTGTTTGTTCTGACTGATCTTCTGCTGCTGGGACTTGGAAGCATGTTGTGAGTGTTCTTTGCTCTTTGTTGGTCCCTCGGGTCATGGAGTTCAGAGCAGCAGCACTATGCTTGGGACGGAGCTGCCCTTGCTCTCTGGGCCGGCGATGTCAAAGCAGTTGAGCCACCAGTCTGCTCTTGGGTCATCTGGAGGAACCCTTTCTCCCGGACCTCCCTGTTCTCCTTCAGCCCCAGAGGCAGGGGCTGTGGGGTGTGCAGCCCGCTCGTTCAGGGGTCCAGGGATACCTGGGCCAGTCAAGCAAAGATCCCTTTCCCTTCCGTCCTCCCCAGACTGCCACACATATACTGGCCTCCACAGGTCTCTCTTGGCCAGGCTCTTCCCAGCCTCTGAAGCTGTTGCTCCTTGTTCCTATGTTCTCCGAAGCTGGTCTTCAGATGAAAGGGAGAGATCCCCACACCAGTTTTTTACTCTTATCTCCCACATGTACCCCCACCAGCCCAAAGGCCTTAGTAGTTCTCTGATTCAGGATGGACAGAGAGATTGGAGATGCTAATCTCTTTTAGGTTGCTTTGTTCCCAGAATCTCTGTCATCCTCTCTCAGTTTCCAGTGGGTCAGCTGAGACTGGAGAAACCCCTACCCTTCCGTTTCTCGGGGCAGGCTATCATTGTGCCTGGCACCCAGCCATGTTATCACCCAACCCCCATCCCTGGAAGCCCTCTCCACTCTTTTGTCTGCCGGCATCAGATTAGACATTGGACTAGATTCTAGAATCATATGCTCCTCGGTCCCTTGCATTGCAGACTGGGTGCTGCTGATGACCCTTGAGATGATTTGCTCCAGTAACAGGGACGCCGTGTTCAGTACCAGTGGGATTGGTTCAGTATGGTGCAAAAGATCATTGTTGGTTTCTTTCTTTTCCTCTCAATTCTCTTTCTATTCTTCTGATTATGAGAAATAGAAAGTCTTGAGTTTGGTGTTACTATGTCTTTGACACCTCTTTAACACTTATTAATCTCCCTTTTAACAAACAAGAGAGCAGGTGTCACGCTTTGAGTCTATGGTAGGCAACAGTATTTGCCTTTAGCTGGGGTGGGGAAGACTGACAGAGGAGGAGGTTTGGAAGGAAAATCAGTAGTTCAGGGAGGGACCTCTTTGGCCTGCAGTGCCTCATGCATTATCTAAGTGGAGATGTTTCGTATGCAATCCAGGGTCTGTGCCCTGGGGCACCCCACTGTTTCTGGATTGGATTTCTTCCACATTGTCAACCAGTGCAGAGGTACTTTTCCCACTTGTTGGCTAAGTGCCTTTGCATTGGCTGACTCGAGAGGCTTGCTTCCCATCACTTCTGGACCACTTCTCGGCAGCCGAGGCCACGTGATCGTCATTAGTACTCCATGCGTCTAACCCAGCAGCATTTACTTAAGTGCAAACATGGCCTGTGGCCAGACTCCCAGCTGTGCAGGGCCTTCTGGAGCGGCCGTGCATCTTGTCAGACCCACGGGGTGTGTGAGGTCCCCCAACAAGGCTGCGTAAAAAGATGGAAGAAAAGCGGACCTGTTTCCCAAGAT
The DNA here is from genome assembly GCA_004023845.1 of Helogale parvula. Classification (NCBI taxonomy): domain Eukaryota; kingdom Metazoa; phylum Chordata; class Mammalia; order Carnivora; family Herpestidae; genus Helogale; species Helogale parvula. Next base: position 159,393 of record PJEM01003493.1, read on the forward strand.
TGAACACGGTTCACACTAAATGTTCCAGATTCATTGGACTTGTCAAACTCCTACCATCCGTATTTATTAGGGTGACCCCCCCCCAAAAAAAATAGAAGAAGGAGGAGAAGAAGAAGAAATCTACCATGAGTTTAGCACTTTTCCTTCCTGCCAATATGCTGGAAAATGTTTATTCTGCCCGGAACATGTGGCTAATGTCACTTAACCAGCTCTGTGAAGGGGTCACAATGGCAACAAGGCCAGCAAACCGTAGACTGAGGGCCGTGGATGAGTGGGGACTGTTTGGTTGCCAGAGCGCATTTGCCCTGCTCACAGCAGACAGCCGGACTCAGGTCCCGCTCAACAAGGCAGATCAGCACGTACAGATTTTTCAGAAGCCAGAAGTCAGTATTTTTTTGTGAGAATTCTCCTGATTTATAAACATTTGCTCCGATAAAAAACAAAACTAAACAAAAAAACTCAAAACCGCTGCAGGCCAAACAAAACACATCTCTCTCTCTCTCCGGCCCAAATCCAGGCTGCAGATGGCCAACTTAAGGCCTCAGCTCTGGGCCGTTGGGTCAGCCAGTCACTCCAATCCTCATACCCACCCCTGGCCCCCAATTAATGTAAAATGGCGCCACTTCTAGGACCATTGGGATGGATGTTATGGAAGGAAACCCTGCTTCCATCCCCAGTTCTGCTGTTTACCACCTCTGAGACATTAGCCAAACAGTTGGGTAATCTCCTAAGCCTCAGTGTCCTTACCTGCAAAATGGGAATAACTGTTACTTACTCCTGAGATTTGTTGTGAGGATTAAGCGAGATAACATACATAAATACTGAGTCCACAGTTAGTGTTTACCAACCCAGTAGGAGCTGTTATTCAAATAATATCTGTGGAAATGCCTGGAGAACTTGAAAGCAGTGGGGATCTGCCACTGTCAGGGGCGGTGGCACACCAGCCACATTAGGAAGCTCCTCACTGTGCCTCTCCAGCGGCAGCAGAGCTGGACGCAAATGAACGACCTCTCTCAGCTTTCTCATGTTTATTTTGCTCATGATGCAATGGTAGTATTAATATTCCTGAAGTCCTGGGACCCGCTGTCCAGGACAACCTGGTGCCGCACCCCCTCCCCTCCCCTGTGGGCTGGTGTCAGAGGCTGGCCGCCCTCCCGCACATGGGCCCTGACACACGCTGCCTCTGGGCAGTCCTCCCCATCCAGGATGGAGGGGCGCTAGGGAGACAGAGGGAGAGTTTCTGCCATCCCCTTTGGGAGAAGTGAGGGATCAGTGCATGTGGTGACTCTTGCCTGAGAGCAGGGCTGGGGGAAGTTTTAGCCTGAGGTTGGACAAGGGAGCCCCTCGCAGCTCCGGCCCCCAGAGCCCTACTGATGCTTCTCATTTTGACGTGATATTGCCGTACAGGTCACTCTTGTACACAGCTTCTTGTTCTTTGTGGAAAGCACTGCCAGGCACACACTTGGCTTCAGACGGTCCATTATTGGAGGCTCAGAGTATGGTAAGAGGCTTGAAACAACAGACCCCGCACCCGCAGCAGAATATCTGGCTAGGTGTTCTTGCACGACCAGCTGAAGAGCCCCAGGGATGATTTGTGATCAGGGAGAGTCAGCAAGCCCGTGTTGGAGCTGGGGAATACGGGAGCCTGTGCAGGAGGAACGGCCTGCTTTCCAAAGGCACTGGCAGCACCACCCAGGCAGGCGCATCGGGAGCTGGAGCCACACACCACAATCAGAGCGAGTGCACCGTCAGCCCCACCTCCGAGTGAGGGAGCGTGATCCACACCGAAGAGGCAAAGACCATGCCTTGCACTTAGTAGGTGTCAGGAGAGGTTTATTGAATTGAATTCCATTCTTGGCAACTCTGTGTCTGATGCTGGGAAATTGTGTGTATTCTCTGCCCCTCCCTGCACCCTTCCCAGTCCCTAACCACCCCTGCTCCCAGACCGTCCTGATCGGCATGCATCCTGGAGCTCAAAGCACAGAGGATGCAAAAGTGTCCTGGGGTAGTTGTACCAGCAGTTGGCTATGGCGATAATAAGCAAAAGTGAATGTGGTGGGGACTCGAGGCGGTATCAGGGGTCTCCCAAGACAGACATCATCCATTCGTTTGTTGTGCACACCTCCTGCAGCCGTGTGTCTGGCTCGGTTACTTTCAGCCCAGTGAGAGAGCAGAGGTGCATCCCCGGGAACCGGAACATCAGGTAGAGCCCATTGAGTGGAGCAGATGCGGTACCGGCAGTGGCCAGCAGGAGGGCCAGGACAGGGCTCCTCTGATGAGGATTCAGTGAGGGTGCTGGATGTTTCACAAGAACCCTGGTTGCCGGGACCCCTTCCGGCACTCTTGCCCTCATCAGTCTCTCTTCCCCTGGATATGCTGGAGATCATCTATGCTTCTTGGAAATTGTGGTCCACGGGCTGTCCATAGAGTGGCTAGGAGGTTGGGCTCTTGGGAGCACCTCCATTTATTGACCCTGAGAAAGCTCACTAACTTCTCTGTTAGCCAGTTTCCTGGAGGAAACTAAGCCTTTCACTAAGGCTGGATGCTGGGAAGTGAGGTCCATGAGTTGTTGGAAGGAGGGAGTGTGTGAATGTCCGTGAACCCTCAGCACAGGCTGGCCACCCCTGGGAGCTGGGCAGATGCGAGCCCCTGCTGGCCTTCCCCAGGACCCTCCTCACTGCCCCGAGTGTGGCTGAGTGGCGTGCCTTAGACGGAGTTCAGACAAATAGGCAGTATGCATTTCTCTTTTGTCTTGACCTGAAACCCAGAGAGTCTGACTGAGTGGACAGATTCTCTCAAGATGGCGGCTTGAGGGGCCCAGCCCCCTTGGAATGCTGGGTGTCATTCCCAACGAATCTCAGGCTTGATTCACATTCAGAGCCCCTCAGCTGCTGGCCCAGAAGCAGGTCTCTGCCTCAGCACGGGCTCAGGGACCATGAGGGACCAGGGACGACTTACCCTGTTGGCCTCGCAGATGAGCCACAGAGCCATCAACTGAGCCCCGATTCCATTGTGTGTCAACCCCAGTTGAGGCGAAAATCCATCGAGAGGCCACAACTGGGCGCCCAGCAGCCTCTGCTCCGCCCACAGCCTGAGTGGTGTGCCTTTGGCCAGCAGAGCAGCGCACACTGCCCCGTCCCCAGTATCCCTAGAGAGGGGAATGGATGTGGAAGCCCACAAAGTGATTTCTGTGGACTCTCTTTGTTGGGCTGCGACCATACCATCGCGGTTATTAATGAGGCGCTTCCCTCTGCTTGAGGAAGGCTGGGGCGGGAAGCCCCGGAGGCCACGGCAGGGCTATTTAAATCCACCACACAGAGACCGCCATGCTTTCTGGGCCACATCCACCACCAGGGAAGGAAGGCTGGGGGGCTGGGTTTTGCTCTGTGTTTCTGTGACTCTGTTTCTCTTGGTCTGGCAAGACAGGCAGCCCTCACCTGGAATTCTCCCTCGCCTTCTTTCAAAGACTCAACAAAGGGATGACGCACAGGGACCTAGAAGAATGTGGCTCCCATGGTACTGACAGGCTCTGGGACCTGAGTGCAGATGTGGTCCTCTTTATCTGACAAAGGTTGGCATGGCAACTGACCACTGCATTTTGCCTTAAGGGAGACGTGAGTTACCTTGGAGAGGAATGTGGATCTGACTTGCTTTTGGCAGACCTGACCACAAGTATTCCCCCCTACCCAGCGGGCATGAGAAACGTGATTTCCCCCAAGGAGCCCTGTTTCGGTGATCTGTACCTTTTGCCTTGAACTCTCCTTGGCAGGGATCTGAGAAGGGTGTTTTTTCTTTGTCTCTTTGTTTCAGAACAAACACTCACCTAGAATTGTCTGCCATCTGGGGCAGCGCTTGGGAGGCTCTCGGGCAAATCTCAAAGTTATCCCCTGGCTGCCTGCCAGGCAGTCTGAACTAGAGAATGGGGATTCTTTTCATGCCCCTTTGTTTCTGCAGGTTGGTGGTGGTGTTTTGGTGTCCTTCCTCCCAGTCACATGGTAAGAAGCAGAAGAAAAACAAGTTCTCATTTAAAAAGAACAGGAATGGGGCGCCTGGGTGGCTCGGTCGGTTAAACCTCTGACTTCAGCCCAGGTCATGATCTCACGTTCGTGGGTTCAAGCCCCGCGTCAGGCTCTGTGCTGACAGCTCAGAGCCTGGAGCCTGCTTCTGATTCTGTGTGTCCCTCTCTCTCTGCCCCTCCCCCGCTCATGATCTGTCTCTCTCTGTCTCAAAAATAAATAAAACATTGAAAAAAAAAAAAGAACAGGAAGGGGAAAACCAAGAGCCTATGAAAAGCCTTTTTCAGGCGGCTTAGGTCTGTAATCTAGAAGAGAAGAAAGAAGAGTGAAGTTCCTGATGCTTTTTTTGGTGGGGAGGCAAGGGGGGCTAATGGGGCAGTCTGAGGCTCGGAGAGCCGCTGGTCCCTGAAAATGCCTCCAGGGGAAAGTGACCTCCAGCCTGTCGTGGCCACTATGAAGTTGGGGCAGGTGCTTTCCTGTGGTGTTGTAGTCCTCAGAGACCTGAGAAATTAGGCAGTAAAACCAGACACCCCACCTTTCAGATCAGGAAGTCTGTGTGTCTAGTCCCACGTCCCATCGCCAGCATGCCAAACAAACTCCCGAAGGCTGTGTCTCTGTGGTCATCATCATTCCAGTGCGGCTGAAGCACAAAAGGAAACACACTGGCTCCTATAACGGAGTAGCCTGGGCATGGCTGGGCAGGTGTGGGCCAGGAGCTCACCCTGGAACTGAGGCTAGGCACAGGGAGAGCCCCTGTGGTGGGGAGAAACCATTCTCCAAAGGAAGGGAGAATAGAAGTCGGGCAAACAAAAACAGCAGATGTCCGCTACAACCCTCATTTGCCATTTACAAAGCTCATCCTTGCTCAGAGCCGGATTCTGCAGTGAGTCACCACTGCACCCCACCGCGCAGGGCGAGGGAGCCGCGAGGAACCCAGATAGGAGCCCTCCCACAGACTGTCAGAGTCCCACCTGGTCTGCCTAGATGGCGGAGCGGTTGGTTGGAAGGGAAGATGTGTTAGATGGCTCCAGTTGATGAGTGGCTGATCTGTGAACTGTCTGCCAGAGACAGTGGTCTTTTTTCTCTTTCCTGTGGTTCACGAGACCACATCCAGGGGCTAATGAGCAGGGGTCATAAACAGTGATCAAACATACTATAGTTAGGCAGGGGCAAGGGTCTCTTCCCCAACGACTGAACAGAAAGACAAAGCTCTGCAGCCTCACTTGTGCATTCTCCACAAAATAGAATTAAAAAGCTGTGCACACTGCCCCCCAATGTATAATATCATTCATATATTAAACATAATGTACTAATAAGAATACTTCATTTCATTATGTCAGCAGCAGAAGAAAGGGCAATCTAGCAGCTGCCCTAATCAGGGAGATGTGAAACCAGTTAAGTTACCTAGATTTAGGCAGTAAATCGACATTGAACCAATTTGCCTCACTCACAGGCTTTTACGGTGTTTAATGAAAGCTCATGTCTTTACATAAGGCATTGTAAAAAGGGCTCAGAAGCCATAAAGCTCTCTGTCATGTCTTTTCAACATAACCACTGAATTTAACCGTTGGATTTCAAAGAATGGCTTTGGATTTTCCCAGAATTGAGCATGGAATGGGCAGCGTACAGTGTCTGTATGTCCTGACCCTGAGAAAACCTACAAGAACCAAGATCAGGGATAAAAGGGAATAAATTCACACGAGTGAGTGAGGAAGTGATCCTAATGAACATCACCAGAAAATGGGCCACAGAATCTAGCCCCTGAGGGGGAAGACTAGTCGGCACCCAAGGTTGGGAGACGGGATTGACAGCCGGGGGTTGAGGTGGTGGTGGTGGGTCAGGGAGCACATTCGTCCTGGCCCACAATTTAAAGGACACCCACGTTCGCAGGAAGGGGTCATGTGTAGAGCCTCCATTTTAGAGCCGAAGAGGTCCTAAGCAATCACCTATTTCACTCAGCCATTCAGCCAACATTTACTGATCATTCACGATGTCTAGGCATTTCTTGGGGCACCGTGGTCCGTGACCGAGACAGACAAGGTCCTTGCCCTCATAAAGCCCACTGGTATGTGGGGAGACTGCATACAAGCAAGTGTATCCATCAGGTAGTGATGCATGTTACAGGGGAAAATAAGGCAGGAGAAAGAAGGAATGAGAGAGGGAGGAGTCTTTTTAGCCAGAGTGGTCTGAGAAGGTGACATTCGAGCAGAGCTTGAATTTAGCGACGTATGCAGGTCTCTGTTTCAGAGCTGCTCAATCTTTTGTCCATCAAGAGCCCCTTTGATTTTTTGTACCCATGTTTTATGAGCTGTTATATTCCAAAAAGACTACGTTTGGCAAAGACATAGATAGGACCGTGCAACTTGGTTGAGCTGAGTGAAGCAGGGTGACTACAGGGAATTGATACAACCCAGGTCCAAAGCTAGAGCAACAGACATAGGATGTGTCTAAGCTCCCTGTAGCTGGTCAGTGGTAGAGCCAAGGCCAGACTCCCAGGTCTCCTGAGTAATGAAACCGGGGTAGAAGCTGTCACAGGAAATGGCAGCATTTCCAAAAAAACCCTGGCAGGGACAGGCCAGTGGCTAGGGTCTGGGGGTGGATTGGGAGGCCAAGGGTATGCGATTGGGAGGCTGGCAGAGCTCCCGCAAAGGATTCCCTCTAACACCAAGGTGGAGCCCCAGGTCAAGGCGATGGCGCTGACCCAAGAAAAGTGGGCCACGGTCCCCAGCTCTCTGGGGACTTCTCTTCCCCGCCTCACCTGGGGCTGTGATGCTTGTTAGCAGCCAAACTGCACAAAAACCTTGGTCTTCTGCCCCCAAGTCCAAGACAACAACATATGTCTCTCTCTAATCCAAGGTCAGGGTCCCAAGATTCAGACCAGCCATGCTGCTTTGAGGAGAAAAAGGAACAGAGCTCTAGAAGGCAGTGTTCTGAGCATCGCGCCCCCGTGGAATGAGAGCCGGCATGCGCCCCCCACCCCCACCGCTGCACCGAGAATCCTGGGAAAGGGCAAGGTCCACAGTGTTTTCCAGATAACGGCAGCAGAGGCTCTGTACTGGAATCACAGCGAGTCCTGGCCTTGCCCCTGGCTCCGTCTGGTGACAATTGGCAGCTGACATCATTGCTTCTGGCCCGAGTTACCCCTTATTAAAAATGGCATCTTTATAACAGATTTCTGCAAGTCACTGTCAACAGGACACATCCCTTGTTTTGTACCAGTCGTCCCCCTGGGGGACTGATTTAATCCTACTATTTTAAATACCCCTCTATTCTATGTTATTCTTAGAATATCAAGTTTTAATACAGCATTAATTACTAAGGGATCTCATCTGTTTTTTAAAAATAGTTTTTCTCATCATACAACGTCACCCCACAGTCAAATAGCCGGCCTGAAAGCTGGAGCTCTCTTCTCTTCTTTTCAAATAGCTGAAAAATCCCATTTGTGCTCACATGCTTCACTCGAGCCCAGCCTGCAAGGCCAGGGGTCACCCAGCCTCTGGCTTGTTCTGTCCGGTTTTGTAGCATTCTGCCTTTATTAGGAGAAATTTGCTCACGGTCAGGCAGCGTCCCCAACAGCTGACTTTGAGGCTGGGAAGGGCTCCCATCCACAAGCAGCCCAACTGTCCCGCTGATGGCCGCACGGGTTGCATGGCTCAGGCTCCACTCCAGTGATGGGACACCAGGCAGCCGGCGACAACTCCTGGGTGATACAGAGGCACTCGGCGCCGTTCCGATTCAGGGGAGACAATACACCTTTGGGCTCCCAGATAAAAGGACTGAAACTTACGCTAACATGTGGATGGTACCTCCTTCAGGTGGTGGGATGATGGCTGGTTTTTTTTTCTTACTCTTTTTTACCTAGCCGTATGTTAGAATCCCTAAGTGTTCTGACAACAGGTCTTTCGGTCAGAGCTGCAGAAGTCAGGGAAAGAGGAGGGAAGGCTGCTATTTAAAGGCGATCCACAGTTAGAACAGAATCAGTGGTGGAAGTCATAACGGTTTGTGGGGGACACAGTTTTTAGTTTAATAGGTTGCTGTTTGTTTTCATGCATATTATAATAACGTAGAAGTTGTACATTAGCCCCACACGATCAGCTCCCTGCTGCCCTCTCTGACCTCATCCTCCACTCTCCCTCCACTTACTGCTTCTAGCCCCTTTGGTTCTTCACCATTCTGCTAACACACAGGGTGCCCCAGGGCCTTTGCACTTGCTGTTCTCTCTACTTGAAATGTTCTTCCTCACATATATACAAGGTCCAGTCCTCATCAGTCAGGCCTCACGTTTCCCATGCCATCTCCTTTCCTGGCTCCTAACCACTCCCCCTCACTGACCCCCCTCGCTCTACCCTTCTTGTGTTCATCACTCTATAATATCTATTTTTTTACGTCTTTATTCTCTGTCTTCCCCCAACCAGACTGTGAGTCCTTTGAAGCCAAGGGCTATGTCTGCCCTGCTCCCCACTGTCTGCTGGGTGCTGGACGAATGGCACCTGGCGTGTAGTCAGTTGTGTGGATGAGAGGAGGAGGAAGAGGAAGCCGTCCCCTTCAGGAGAGCTCTGGCTCTGCCAATCAAGGAAGCAGACTTCCCGCTTCGACAAGAGCAAAGCTTCTGACCCCCCATCAGGGCCTCTGGGTTCCAGTGACTCTGCTCCTCTCGAACTCTGGGAAATCAGAAATCAGGGTCTCAGCATCATTACTTTATAAAACACACACATCTCACCTCTGCGCAGCCAGTGGTCTCTGAGCCAGTCATTCAAAGCGTGAGTACCCTTTGGTACCCCCCCACTCATTTAGGTCAAGACCCTACCCTGGGTAGGCGGGGTGCCCGTGTCCCGAGAGATAAGACTAGAGGCTTAGCCCTGCTTTAGCACCGATCAGTCTGTGACTTTTAAATAATATCAACAACTGGTCACTAATGGCCTGACTGCGTGCCAGGGGCTCGCCACACGGTCTTCAATACTGCTGACAGCCTGTGAGGGACAGAGTCATCATCCTCGTTTACGGACTAGAGATCTGGGCCCACAAAGATTGACAACCTGCCCACGGTCCACACTGTGAACGAATAGGACAGTCAGGGTGTGTCCAGCTCCTAATGGGCGCTTGCTAGATATTGTGGAAGGAAGGAAGGGTGTCCTCTCGGGGATTGGGGCTGCTGCAGGGCCTGGAAACGCCCACCTCCCATCCCTCTGCTGACCCCGCCCACACAGCCCCTTCCAGACCACTGTTGGTTTGCTCTGCTTAGTCCTCCTCGGAGGCATCACAGAATCAGGAGCCAGGGTCAAACCCCGCTGGGCATGGCACTTCGACGCTTTGTCAAGTGAAAGTAAATGTAACCGTCGGTGGGAGCACCAACAGGAGAAATGAGAGCAGAGCCTTCAGCAGGGCGCTCCCCTCTGCCTGTTTTCCTGGGGTGCCTCCCGTCGGCTGTGCCCGCCTCACGCTGCACTGCTGTTCCTGCCAGCACCCTTAGCCTGGCCGGGGTTTGTGACATTTCCCACATCAACTTGGCGTACGGTTTTTACTTTCTCCAGGAGGTTGGCTGGAACCCTCCCTCGGGAGGAAACATCAGGCCTACGCCGGCGCCAGACCCAGAGCCGCCCTCCTGACTGCCATCATCTGGGCCCACCTGCCAGCCCAGGAAGTGCCTTCTGTCCCTTTGGTGCATGTCCCCAGCACCCCGTGCATCTGCCAGGGCCTCTGGAAGACACACAGAGACCATGCAGAGAAGTGGCTCTCCGGAGTGCCACTGTGCGGTGTGCCATCCCCCTGCATGGAGTCCTGTCTCTGTCCCTGTCTGTGCTCTACTCTCCAAGCTGCTCCCTGAGCCCATGCTGAAGGGCGTCCTCCTGGATCTCTTTCTGGGGATATTTTAATTGCTGGTAGTGCTGACTCCAGTTATAATTTAATTAATCATTTATGAAGTTACTTATTCAATATCTACCTTCTGCAATCGAGTTCAAGCTCCATGAGATCAGGAATTGTGTCTGTCAGTTTGCTCTTGTCTCCCCAGCACCTGCTACAGTGCCGGGTATACAGGAGGTGCCAGAAAAGTGCATGAAAAGTGAATTAGGGAATGAGTGAATGAATGAATGGACAAAGATGCTTACAGAACACCCTCAAAGAAATCTCCAAATTATTGGGAACTAGAGATGTCAAGACCAAAGGGGAAACAAATCTTTCTGCTTTACAAACGATAGATGTTTTTCTCACCTGGTATGCCCCATCAGCTCCCCTGCTTCAGGGCAGCACTACGGGAAGTAAGAGGCCTGTGGCACAACAGGCCTCTGGGGATTTTGTCCCTACTCTGCCACAAGCTAACCATATGCCTATAGGCAAGTTTCCTCTGTACGTCACAGTTTCCCACCTGGAAAATGACTTTTTCTATGTTGGCTCCAGATCGGACCATTTCTCTATCCTTGGCAGAAGGCATCCTGGGAGGATCACCATCTACCTTTGGTATCAGATTGCCCAGGGTTGATCTGGCAGTCAGCAGTGTCACTGGGAACCCTCTAAACCCCTTTCACCTTCCATCCTCAAGGTGGTGGCATTGAACCTCATGGTCACAAGATGGCTGCCATGGTGCCAGTATTTACCTTCTCACACAACTACGTATAAAGACAAGAAGCCAGGATGGGGCCGGTGGAGGGACAGCCAGGGTCAGGGGAGTAGAGACTAGGGAGGCAGGAAAGCTGCTCTCAAAAACCTCTCTCTTTGGGGGGACCAAGGGGGCCCAGTGGGTTAAGCATCCAACTTCAGCTCAGGTCATGATCTCACAGTTCATGAGTTTGAGCCCCACGTCAGGCTCTGTGCTGTCAGCTCGGAGCCTGAAGCTTGGTTCGGATTCTGTGTGTCTCCGTCTCTCTCTCTCTGCGCCTCCCCTGCTCACGTTCTGTCTCTCAATAATAAATATATGCTAAAAAACAAAAAACAAACAAGCAAACAAAAAAAACACCCTCTGTCTTTGGACCAAGAAGGAAAACCATTTCTAAGAGACATTTCTGGCCAACCCCCCTTCATCTTACTTGAACGGGGTCACGTGGTCACCCTTAGCTGCAAGGGAAGCAGAGAAAGGAACTCTGGTGAGAAGGGAATGTCTGTTGGGTGGCAGCCAAAATGTCTGACATAGAAACCGTTCAGGTGGCCCTTGGCAGGCAGCACTTCATATCATTAGCTTTGGTGTTCTTAACACTTGCCTTATCATCCAGAAGGAGAGCCCCAGGGGGGCAGGCACCAGGCCTCACAGCTTCAGAGTCTGGTAACATCTTACGTCAGGCTGAACCCAAGTGAAACATGTCAGGAAATTCCTATTGATTAGTGATTCTACCCCTTTTTACTCCATGCCTCTCTCCTAATGGGCTCCCTGCTAAACACAAGTGTCTGTGTCCCACTGAAAATGATGTGTTGTTCTAAAAATACCAAATGCAAATTTTTAATGAGACAAAAAAACACAGAGTAAAAAAAAAAAATCACAGAATGCCACCACCCAAAAGTGATTATTGATGATACTTCGTTAAGCATTCTCCCCCTCTCCCTCCTCCCTCCACACCCCTTCCTCCCACCAACACCACCACATGCAAATGTAGTTTTATAAAAATGGCCGAGCAGGACACACACTGTACTCTGACTGGTGTTTTCAGGTTACAGTCCCGTTCGGGCCCCATGCTCCCCGATGGGCTCTGCGGCTCCCCTCACAGCTGGGTGCGAGCCGTTAAATCACTGGCATCTCACCGTTTACTGTTGGATTGAAAATGTGTTCTGTGAAGCAGGGTGGCCCTTTTCCTCCACTGCTCTGCAGCGGTGTGGCTCCAGTCCGTTGCTGATCAGATCTCCTGTGAGCGGTCACACGAGCGAGGCGCTGAACGCCGACCCAACCTGGACAGTCACGTGTGAATCTCCAGCTGAGACCAGAAACACCTTTTGTGACGTCACGAAGCAGCACCCAAGTCAGAACCCCCAGCCTTTCAGCCCACCGCTGCTCTGTGATGTTCGCTAGGAAATTGAGAAGATTCTCTACTTTTGCCAAGAACGCCCCTCTCCCTGCCCCGTCTTCCCTTCCGTGGCTGTGCCTGGCTTCCTCCTGGAGGCCAGCAGCCCTCTCCTGGTCCCCTGGCCTCCCTGTCCTGTGGCCCCTGTCTCCTGAAGAGGACAGACATGGTGCAGCCAGCCAGCGGCATCTCCACCCCCACCCCTGCCCCGCTCACCAAGTACAACAACAATAACAATAATAATAATAACAGTGGGGTGACTGAGTGCTCACGATGCCCGACTCTTGTCTTTACATACCACGGCTGGCGAGAGAGTTAGTATGACCAGGTTCGTCACCATGGAAGGCTGAGGAAGCTGCACATTGGGCTGTTACAAAGATTGCCCAGCCCCACAGCTGGAGTCTGGCTCCCAAAGCACCCCCTTAATCTAGATCTGCAAAGGGACTATGGTGGAGGCAAGAGAGACAGTTCCAGGGCAGGGGAAAGGGTGCTAAGAAAGCGGAGCATTTAATCCAGCCTGCAGAAGGCGTGAAAAATCGTGTTCCAGCATCTTAGGGCCCCTGAGTTCCTGAACCTCCAGAAAGGGGGGGTAACACTGTGTGCGTGGGGGCATTTGCCATAGTGTTGGAGGCATCTGTGATTCAGGGGAGGAGAGTGGCTGCCGGGCCAGATGATTCTCCGAGGTCCTTTCCAGCTCCTGAGCCTGTGCTTCTGTGACCATATAAGGCCTCTGTGCCCAGGGAGTCTCACTGCAGCTGAGTGCGGTCCTGCGCTGAGAGGGGAAGCAGAGAACAAAGGAGCCCGGGCCCAGGCCTCCTGCGGGCTCTCCAAGGCAGTAAGAACGAGGAGCCAGGGCAGGGGAGGCCGAGGGTCCCTCCTTGTTTGCCTCTTCCCAGAACACTTCCCAGAAAGCTCAGACCTGCTCCGGTGGGCTCGGATGCTACCCTCCCCCTCCCTCCCCTCACTTGCACTTGAGATCTCCTCCCTCAGTTGTGTTGCCAGGTTCCCAGAGTCTAACTGGTGACTCCTGTCCAAAGTGAAACACTCAGGGCCGCAGAGTCAGCCCTTGCCTGCTCCCCATTTCTTCTGGGGAGCTTGGTCCACCCCTCAGAGTCCCCGAGTTTGCAGCTTGGCTTCCCTTTGCTACCCTGACTCTGCAGGCCTAGGAAATCTGGAGGATTTCCACCCCAACACGTGTACAGGTGCGCGCGCGTGCGCGCACACACACACACACACACACACACACCCTTTAGTGAGCTCCTTCGAGAGGGGGTATCTTATGCATCTGTCTACTCCAGACTCACAGTTATGTCCCACCTTCTCTGAGTACTGTCCAGAGCACAGTCCTGAGCCAAATAACATGGGGAAGAGGACCTGAGACAGATGTGATGTGGCACCTGGCCTCCAAGGGCTGACAGGCTGGGGGGAAAGACAGAAAATTAATAAACAAGTTTACTAGGAGGTGATCTCTGATTATTGTCATTATCAAGGTGCAAAACATGTTTTAGTCATGACTCTATTATAAGTGACAGAAACCCAAATCAAATTAGCTTAGGCAAAAATAGGAGAGAGTTCTTTGGCTCCTATCACTCCAAAGTGTAGAGATTGGGTTAGCTTCAGGCATGGCTTGATCCAGTGGCTCAAATGGTTGATGTCTCTGGGACTTGATTCTGCACTTGGATGAAGAGCAGTTTAATATGATGGAGGGATGCCACTGCCTACTGCTAAGGTGTCTCATGCAGCCCCACTCCTGCTTTCCAAGCCCTGGGATGATCTCCTCCGGGGCTCAGACCTCACACTGGGCTGCTTCTCCAGCCCCTGACCAGATTCCTCCTTTCCTTGCTCCACACTCCTTGGGCTGATACTATAGGACATGTTCTGATACTCACTATGTATGTGAAACCTCTGGACCCTCTGGGAACCTGGATCCAGGGAACCAAGGCAGAAGCAGCATCGCTGCCTCTGTGTGTCTGTCTGATGGTCACCAGTAAGGTCTCTTATGCCACTTTGACACCTACCGGCTGTGTGACCTCAGGTAAGTGGTTCCATCTCTCTGAGTTTCAGTTGTCTCATCGGTAAAGAGGCGATGGTAGTTTTTATCTCCTAGGATTATTTTGAAGATTAAATGAGAAGGGACATGTAAAGCCCTTCACACAGAGAGTAAACCCTCAAACATGAGCTGCTATTATTGATTCTTTTATACCGCCGATGAAGGAAATTGTGTTTGGGGGATTTTGGACTATAGAATAAGGACATGTATTATTAATAGCTACCGTTTATTATATACTTATATATGATCGGCACTTCCCATTTATTCCTCACAACAGCTCCTTGCAGATGAGAAACCCAAGCCCTGAGGGCTGAAATCCTTTACCAGTGACACCCAGCTCATCAGCGATAGAGCTGGCGTTGCTCACACCCGTCTGACTCCTAGGACTAACCACTGCTCTGCTCTGCCTCTCTGGAATGCAGTGGGGAGATAGAAAATAAAGGGGCCTTAAATGATACTTGTAAGGACACATGACTCCCAGCAATGCCAGGAGGGGGGGAGGTGGAGAAGATGAACCAGGCGGTATTTAAACAATACTGGAAGGATGGACACTAAAAACCTCAGCGTAGTTCCCTGAGTGGCAGGACTACTGATAATATGGGTGTTGTTGTTATTGTTGTTTTTGGTGTTATTTTATATGGCCGAACTTTTCTGGTGTTCACACTTACTACTTGGTAGTTAGAGGGCAATATAAAATCCTGCCCTGACACAGGAAGTCCAGTTGTCCAGTTTTAAGCTAACATAAGCCAGTTTGTACAAGTTATGGAACGCCTAATCGTGACTGGAGCCTGTTTTCCCAGCATTGCCTCATTTCTGCAAACCTCATGTGAAGCTTCTTTTTCTGGGGCCACCCCAGGCACCAGGCTGAGACCTTCCCAGCGGTTTTCGGCCCATTCCAGCTGGAGGACTGAGGTGTGGTAGGAGAGTGTCCTGGTGGACCTGCACTCCAGTCCTGGGCTGTGAAGACCGTAGGTCAATTACTTAACCTCGCTCAGGCTCTCTTCCTCTCCCGTCAAACAGATAGAATAAAAAACCTACCCTCCCTGCCTTATTAGGTGGCATAAGGACTGATACTCATGGGTGTGGGAAGTGATCGTCCCAGCCCTACTGTGGGGAAATCCTGAAGGCAGCCAAGGGTCTAGAGAGCATCCCCGGGAGTGTGGTAAGGCCCGCTGGTCCAGGACGGAGCATGAGAAACTCACCGCACTGACTTCAGAGAGAGTGTAGCGGGGACTGGCAAACCCTGGCGTCACCTCTCAGGTCACCCAGCAGGTCCCACCCTCTGAGGGGAGTCTGCTCACGGAGCCTAGGTACCAACTGGCTTTTCTCTATAGCTTTTTAGTTGTCCTGAAGTTTACAATCTGTGTCTTAACGTACCATCTTTACTTTTAAGTGCTTCATGTATAAGAAATTTTCAACACTCCAGAGATTTCCATTTTATCCCTCCTGTCCTTCGTGCTGTCACTGCATAAGTTTTACTTTTACGTGTGTTATAAATAACACAGTACAGGTTGTTTTTTTTTTAACCTTTTCCCTCTCTGCTTTAGTTTGGATAGTCTCCATTGCTGATTGTTCAAGCCCACTAATCTTCTATGCGTTCATTGCATACTGTGAAATTTTTTATCTTGACTATTATATTTCCATCTCTAGACATTCCATTCTGTTCTTTTTTATATCTTCCATTTCTCTACTCATGATATTTCTTGAAAATATTTTAAATAGGGATTTTTAAAGTCATTGTTAATTCTGTCATCTCTGAGTCTGCTTCTATTGACTGACTTTTCTCCTGGTTGTGCAGCACACTTGGCTTCTTTGCATAGCTGGGAATTTTGTATTGGGTGCTGGACATTGAAAATACTATATTGTTAAGTGTCTGATTCTGTTATCCTGATTTAAAAAGTGTTGGACTTTATTCTATCAGGAAATTAAGTTACTTGTGGGTCAGCTTGATCAATATTTTTTATTGGGTTGGGGGGGTTTTTTTTTTTTTTTTTTTTTTTTTTGGTTTGGGTTTTTTTGCTAGTTTTTAAGCTTTGTCAGGGCGGGTCGAAAGTAGCTTTTACGCCAGGACTGGTTTGGGCCTCTTTCCATGGCATGAGCCTTCTCGGGTCTCTGCTGAGTGATCCACCTGTTTAGCAAGGACTCTCCTCTCTGTCTGATCAGAACTCACACATCTCCCAGCCTTGAGCGTTCACCTTATACGCTCCCTGATGCCTATTCCTTGCTGAGCCCTTGCAATCTCTCCCTATTCAGCCAAAGACTCGGGAGACCCCATTCATATATCTAGATCTTCCTCCCTCTCTGCAGATTTCTCTCCCTCGCACTCTGCCCTTCAAATTCCAGCCACCTCAGGCTTCCTGAACTTTGACTGTTGTCTCATCAACTGGGGAAGACCGCTGTGCTCTTCCTGGGTTCTCCCTCCCTGCACTAGGAGCTGGTAAATGCCTCCAGGCAGAAAGCCGAGGCAGTCACTGCGCTCACCCTACTTGTTTCCCGGGCTCCTGGATCACAGTCCTGTACTACTTATTCTCCAGTGCCTGAAACTGCTTGTTTGGTGTATTTTGTCCAGTTTTCTGCTCGTTTACAGTGGGAACTGGCACTTTCCTTTAAGATCCCTCTGAGGTGCGTCAGTGATCCAGACTGGGGGTACACTCCCTCCAGAAACTTGTACAGAAAGGGATTTAGGGTTAATGAAAGTCCATGAAAAGTCACAAGGGTCATTCTGATCTCTTCTTAGAGAACCCAAGATAAAGACTCACAACCCGGGATAAGTCCAATTTTACAACAGGAATTGTTAGTGTCTATCAAGCAATGGATGGATAAATAAAATGTAGTGTATCCATACAATGGAATATAATTGGGCAATAAAAAGAAATGAAGGCCAGGGATGCCTGGGTGGCTCCACCAGTTGAACTTCTTACTCATAATCTCAGCTCAGTTCTTGATCTCAGGGTCATGAGTTCAAGCCCTGCGTTCGGCTCCACGCTGAGTGTGAAGCCTACTTAAAAAAAAAGGAAAGAAAAGAGAAAGAAATGAAGTACTGAAAATTGCTATACCATGATGAATCTTGAAAACGTTATGCTAAATGAGAGAAGCTCATCACAAAAGACCACGTATTATATGATTCTATTTATATGATATGTCCAGAATAGGCAAATCTATAGAAACAGAATACAGATTAGTGATTGCTTCCTGGGAGGTGAGAAGGGGTAATTACTAATAGATACAGATTATTTTTTTGTGTGGGGAACAAAATTAGACTGCAGTGATCATTGTTCAACCATGCGAATCTACCAAAAAACATTGACTTGCACGGTTTAAATGGGTGTATTGAATGGTATGAGAATGATATCTCAGTAAAACTGTTTTTAATAAAAAAGAATTGTTGGTGATTTCCATCTGTGCTGAAGGTAATCAGTGAAGGAACGGAAAGGTGCCATGGTGATGTAGAAGGTCTTAGCTCTCATGTTGATGTCTGTAC
This sequence comes from Helogale parvula, assembly GCA_004023845.1. Classification (NCBI taxonomy): domain Eukaryota; kingdom Metazoa; phylum Chordata; class Mammalia; order Carnivora; family Herpestidae; genus Helogale; species Helogale parvula. The sequence goes on from PJEM01003493.1 coordinate 176,925, forward strand.
GTATCATCAGTCACATTCAACGGGAAACTGTGACCAGAGAAGAGTTTACATAGTTTTCTTCAGGAGGTGATAGCTACTGTTGGGTGTTAGTCTCAAATCCCATTCACTCCTTCTTAATTACTTCAGCTGTAAGAGAGCTCTTGCAAAGTTTTGGTTTCATCTCCTCTTCCTCACTTCCTCTCTTACTAGGAACCCGGTCAGCAGGGAGCACGTACTGAGCAGCTGCCATCTGCAGGGAGGAGGGACAGTAGGGCATGTCTAGCCTCAATCTTGACCTTGAAGGAACCTGAGAATAGGAGAGCAGAGAGTGTCACGTGGCCTCTGAGAACTGTGATGTCACCTTTGTGTCCTGTGTGTCACTATTCAGAGCCACCAGAATAAAGGTGACATGGTAGTCCGATCCCAGCCAAGGATGGAAGAGTAGGCATCCTCCTCCGCTGGTTTTTCTGTTGTCAGAGATGACGATGGTTCATTTAAGTGAGTCCTCTTTCCTTCAAGCACTGTGAGTTTTCTGGGAAAGAAAAATTATCATTCATTTGCAGGCTTCTTGCTGGGGTCTTCATCAATGTCCTTTTTTTTAAAAATATTTATTTCTTTTTGAGAGAGAGACAGAGCACAAGCAGGGGAGGGGTGGAGAGAGAGGGAGACACAGAATCCGAAGCAGGATCCAGGCTCTGAGCTGTCAGCCCAGAACCTGATGTGGGGTTCAAACTCACGAGCCTTGAGATCATGACCTGAGCTGAAGTCAGATGCTTAACCCACTGAGCCACCCAGGTGCCCCCTTGTCAATGTACTTCTAAGTGGAAAATTAAGTTAAAATCCTGAGCTTTGCCTAAAAATACTAATAGCTAACATTTATTGAGTTCATCGTGTGTGCCCCTCCTGTTCTGAGCACTTTTCCAGTATTATCGGCACCTTGTCAACTAATATTTCTTTCACTATAAATAGGAAGTGTAAAGACACTGCATTCCTTTTTGCCACTACTCTTTTCAGCTTAATTTCAGTAACTCGGGTAGGCTCTTCCTTCACATTGTATGGTACTGATGCGGCAGCTCGGGGAATCACCAGCCGGATCGGACCGTCCTCAGCCAGCTAAGCCAGGAGGTTGGCCCCGGGGGCTTCACGTGCCTGGCGTTCTTGATGCCGAGTGAGGACAGTGCACTCATCAGATGTGGTGTGTGTGGTTTTTCTCCAGGATCATCCACGAAGATGGCTTCTCCGGAGAAGACGTGAAACAGTACAAGCCTGTTGTCTACAGCAACACCATCCAGTCCCTGGCAGCCATCGTCCGGGCCATGGACACTTTGGGCATCGAATATGGTGACAAGGAGAGAAAGGTAGGCCGCTGGGCCCATGGGCCCCACAGGGAGGGCGCCTGTGCTCTTTACAACGTAAGCTGCCTCGCAGGAACAGGAAGAGACTGCTGTGTGCGATAGACAAAGCTAGCCACCAGCCCGAGCCAGTGTGTCCATCAGCCTGGCAAATACAGGCAAACGGGGGCCTAGGTGATGGGCACACCTCCCAAGCAAAGTCTCCAGCAAAGACAGCGGCCACAGAATTAGTTTATTTTGCATATGACAGAGGGTCGGTGACTGTTCTAAACTGGACCTCCTACAACACACAACACTGTACAAGTACTTGTCCTTGGGCAATGAACTTGAACAGAAAAAGCATTTCTCAAACCACACAAGCACGACCTGAGCGCCGTCTCCCCTCCTTAGGAGAACCGTGCTTGCCTTCTTGGGAGTGGGGGGCAGCCATTCGAATTGACTCTCTTTCCTCCTTCAGACCTCACTCTCCCAGGTGAGTCTGAGGACCTAAGGGGCTCTCCTTCCTGTAGAAGTTGACATCCTGAAATAGGGATTGTTTTTCTTTTTTTTTTTTTCCCTGAACTTTTTAGTTAACATACGTGTAATATTAGTCTCAGCTGTACAATTTAGTGGTTCAGTGCTTATAGACAAGGGACTGTTTTGCAGTTGAGTTTCCAGGGGTCTGACAAGCGGTGATTGGAATAAGTGCATAAAATATTTGCAAACATTTGCATGAACTGTAAGACTGAACCACATACAGCTACGCGTGGCAAAGCTAAATTAAAGAGGGGAAGGGAAACCTAGAGAATTCTGTCCAGGAGTGGCTCCTTGTGCCGTGGTGGGATTGTGAATCCCAGCAGTCCTTTCCCTGTGTCCTGGAGGGTGGAGGAGAGCAGCAGGTGGAGAGGTCTTTGAGCGCCTGGGCCCCGCGCTGGAGCCCCTGGATGGAGAGAATTAATCTGGGATTAATTAATGCGGGATTCAGTGGTGTGCTCTATACATATCCTGTCTTTGCTAAAAATCATCTCCCTCACAGAGGAAAACTGTCCTTGTCTGGTAAGTAGTCTGTGGCCAATAGCTTTACAGGTAAAATTCAGTAATTTATGCACAAACTTCTAATTCCATGGGGCTGAGTCATCCCAGCTCAGGCACTAGCTCTTCCTCCATGGGAGTATTTGGTGATGGAGGGTGTGTTGGAGGCCAGCCTGGGACAGGGACACCTGGCGCTGGCCCGAGGGCCCCCACCCCCTCCTCCTCTGGGGGGCCGAGTCCCCCAGTGATTCCGCAGAGGAAGCACCTCCCACCTGGGTGACCGGCTTTCGTGTTGGTCATAGAAGCCAGGCCTGTGGAAAGAGGGGCCCTGTTAGTTCTTCAGTCTTACTTCCATGAAGCATAAGCTGATGGCTTGCAGTGTGCCGGGCACTGTGCTGGCAGCCAGGGATCCGGGAATGAGCACAGAGAGGGCTGTGCCCCGAGAAACCAGGCAGCCAGCGCATCCCTACTCAGGGCATCAGAATTAGCCAAGATGGCTACCGGGCTCCATCTGGTCTAATAATACTGGCCACAGTGGCAATGGAGAGCTATCACTTATTGAGCACATCCTAGCTGCCAGGTGCTGTGCTAAGCGTGTTACATATGTTAACTCGTTTTCATTAACTTAGGCATTCAAGCCCAGAGTAGGAAATGGCCTTGGTGGGATCTTTAGACAAAGACAGGCCACAGGCCTCTTGGCCCCACGCTGGAGCCCCTGGATGGAGAGAATTAATCTGGGATTAATTAATGCGGGATTCAGTGGTGTGCTCTATACATATCCTGTCTTTGCTAAAAATCAAATAAAGAGAGAGCGAGGTGCCTGAATCTCCATTAACCAAATGACCCCTACAGAACAGAAGGCACATGTATCCCGGCACACGCCCTCCACGATCACATACACACACACACACACACACACACACACACACACGCATGGCCTGTGAGATGGCCCAAGGATATGTGCGTTCACTTCCATGCCCGCCTCCCAGCCAACATTTCCTTCCCAAAGTCTTCCGCCCTGATTAAAACCCAGAAAAGTCATTATGACTTCAGAATGCTTTTCTCCTTCAGTGGGATTTTTTTCTTTCTCTCCATTTTATTACTCTGAACAGAGAGGTGATTGCTTGGGAATTGGTAGGAATACCATTTATCAAGGACTTTGCCGGGGTGGGGGGGGGGGCCTGGGGCCTCTGGGGCCATGTCTCTGTGACACAGGACAAGACAGCCCTCACATAGGAGGGCAGGGAAGGTGCCAATGCAAAGGGAGACCGAGAACAGAGTGGGGGTGCCCTGGAGAGTCTACTGAATGCGGTAAGGTTGGAGCTTAGTCCTATTACGGCAGGTGGCACTGTGGCAGGTGCCTGGCCCATCCCTAGGGCAGCTCGGGCTCCTCAGGCACAATCCTCCTGGCTGACAAAGGCCTCTAGGCCTGTGGGCACCTGCTCCCTTTGTTATTTCACCTGTGAGGGACAGAAAAGAAAAGCTGACCCAAGACTCAGGCCAATGTGAGCCAAGCAGCTGGAGAAGGTGTTTTCTGGAAGCTTGCTGGGCTGAGTGCAGGGGTCCCTTTACAGTAGTCTGGGTAGGGGTGTGGGGGCAGCTACTTCAGACAGAGTTTCCCCTGGACCTGGAAGGGGATGAAACTTGGCTAGGAGAAGGAGCCAGCCATGGGAGCAGAAGGGGACAAAGGTTCCATACAAGCATGAAGGTCCTGACAGAGGAGTGAGCCTGGTGTGTTGGAAGAAAGAAAGCCTAAACTGCACCCTGGGAGATCAGCAGGACCCTGGGGTATTGGAATCTTCCAGTCAGGTCTACCTACAGTTGGCCAATTGGTAGATCAGGACACTTCTTTCCTCTCTCAGGACCCCAGGGGCTGCCCACCTGGAGGATCTGCTGTTTGGAAATTGTGAGAACTGCCCAGTGCAGAGCAGACCCAGATTTGTGTTTTGGCCTCTAAGGACCTCCTTTCATCTCTTGGCTTCCCCGTCTCTGCCCTCCTCCCCACCCCAATACATCATGGATTATCTGGAGGAAGACAGCTCCACATCCAAAGGCTCCTTGGACAAGCCAGCTTTGCACTCTCCATGCAAAGAAGCATCTAGAAGCTTCCTTGCTTTACCTTATTAGAACAGGTGTCCCTGACTTCTCTTGGCAGCTGGTTCACCACCTGCCCCAGCCTCGCAGTGCAGGGAGGAGTGGCTGGTTTCTCTTTCAGCCTCTCTGCCATGTGGACACACCTCAGGCCGTATGACTGTGCATGAGCCCCGTCCTGAAAGAGCCTCTCCCGGGGCAAGTAGCAGGGATCCCTCCACATCAGCCTGGGGCTTCTACATCCCATGCCCCAGCCACACCAGACCACAGACCCGCTCCCTAAAGACACCCAGGCTCTCATGCCTCCAGCCGTGTCTTAGGCCGTACCCTCTGCTCCCAGTACCCTTCTCCCCTTCTCTTCCTCCTGGAATTCCTTCTGTTGAGTGAGAACCAGCTCAGCTCCCTTCTCTTCCATGAAGGCTTTCTCTTCCTTCTCCTTGACCGTGAAACTCCGCTCAAGACCTTCTCTCCATCGAGCATTCACTCACCCACTGGTATGAAAATTGGTTGTGTTACTACTTCCTTAGAGCCATGATCCTTGCTCTCGAGCGTGTTCAAAACCCATTGGAGCAGCTAATGAAAGCAGTGAGCCTTCTCTGTCCCATGCGCACATCTGGGAAATATTGCATATAATTTCAGGGGGCTCTGGATCTCAGAAAGCCCACGAGGGCAGCCTAGAATAAGAAATCTGTCATAATTTCAGGTCCTTTTGCGCAAGGCTTGTGTCATTCACCTTTCAGTCCCCTCCTCACCCAAACAAACCTGCACCATGCTCAGAATATTGTAGGTCTTCAAAACAATCCCTTGAGTAGAATGACATTTCTATCTTTCTCAGTTGTCAGAAGAAAGAAGTACCTGTAATTCATCACCGAATGAACGGATGTTGGTTGCGTATATACTATGGGTAGGCTTTGTGCTAAAGGACTCCGAGGCATGTGAGACAGAGCCTTTAAGGAACTGATCTCCTTGGGAAGACAGGGTTCACAAGCAGAATGGCTGGGCCATCATGAGGTGTGGGAGGTCAGGGAGAGCCTCTCAGGGAAGAGAGGCTGGCCCAGACCTTGAAGCAGGGGTGTGGCTTGACAGGGACTGATGTGGGTAAGGAAAGGGACTTGAAGCAGCAGGAAGAACAGGAGTGAAGGCAGTGGGTGGGTAGTGACCAAAACAGAGCCGATGGACAGGGGAAGCCAGTGGCCAGAACGGAGGTTAGGATACTGCAAGGTGTGGGAGAGTTAGCAGATGCAGTTAGGTCCAGATGGGGGAGGCCTTGGAAGGCGCATTGAGGAGTTTGGGTTTTATCCTATTGGTAGCAGGCAGCCCTTGATAGATTTTGAGCCAGGGAGGGATGAAAGTGAGTTTTTAAGGAAAGGATGGCTTGTGTGGGGGTGGGGGTGGGGTAGAGGGAGGGGGCGGTAGGCTGGAGTGTGAGGCCTCCATGGGAGGTGGAAAGGAAGAGCAGCAGAGGGGAAGAAGAGGGCCTGGGATTGCTACTGGGGCAGAAAGGCACAGACCAGGAAACTGGCTCACCAGGAACAAGGCGAAACCTAGGCAGGTGCTGTCTCCTTGTGACCTCCTGGGCTACTTAAGACCTGCTACCCAGCGGGAGTGATCAGCAAGCAGACAGATTAGAGACCTGAAGCTTTAGGAAATGAAGATGCTGATAACAGTGGCTTCCAATCTGTAAATGCCAGAGCCCGGTTTACATGATTTACATTAATTACCTAATCCCAACGGCTACCTGTGAAGAGGGTGCTATGGTTATCCCGATTTTGCAAGTGACAAAAAATTAGAGAGGCTCCGTGACTTGCCCAGGGTCCTGCAGACAAAATATGTGCATATCTAATCTAGCTGATAACTCTCCTGAAGCTGTAACCCATGCGGTTCAGGTCCAGAGCAGGCACCCACTTAAAAAGGCGCAGCACACCAGGCAAAACAGACCTTTGAAAGAATCTCCTTCTTTATCTGAAGTCTCTCTAAAAGCAAAGGGACCCAAAGGGTAACTCCCGATGCTTTTCTCAGATATCCTTTTCTGGCTTCCTCATGTCTGCCCCACCTCTACTCTCTCTCTTGAGCTGCTGTACCCCCAAATTCTGCAGATACCCCTCTCTACCCCCAGCCTACCAGGCTTTCCCTCTCTTGGCCTCTTTCTCCTTCTCCCTCCCCCGCCTTTTCTCTGGCTCCTTCTTTTCCTCCTCTCTGCCTCTGAGAGGTTCCCTCTCTTCCTCTCCTCTCCCCCTTTTCTCCATCTGTTCCTCAGCTTC